>CM065713.1:21429905-21440774 GCA_017654935.2 Phymorhynchus buccinoides
GTTGTCAACGATATAGTGTCAACTACATCAGCCATATCGAAAGTTTCTTTCTCCAGACGAGTGCAGATGGTAAATGTCTGGTGAGAACGATTTCACCTGTGCGCGCTTATTAGCACGAAAACCACACATTCACGTGCGCTCTTTTGGGCACGAACACGCGCTCTTATTAGCATGCAAAATGCGCTCTTTTAGGCGCGCGCTTATTAGCGGTGCGCTCTTTTCGACTGCTCCGGGGTTATAACACTTAATCACTCAAATCAAATTTACGTAATGTTGGTTCTATTTTGAGTCTTTTACTTGGAAATAATAAGAATGTATTTCTGATAATTAAAAAAATATAGATAGTGTGGTGATTCAATGTCTTCTTCATTTCTTAGTGCTATTGGTTTTGAAGTCAACTACTCGTTGATTTAATGTCTTCTTCATTTCTTAGTGCTATTGGTTGATGTCAACAACTCGTTGATTTAATGTCTTCTTAATGTCTTAGTGCTATTGGTTTTGATGTCAACAACTCGTTGATTTAATTTAAAGCTTTCCAGGTGAAGGTGTCACTGTCCGAACTTTGGTGAATTAATGTCCTTCTTCATTTCTTAGTGATATTGGTTTGATGTCAACAAACTCGTTGATTTAATTTAAAAGCTTTCCAGGTGAAGGGTGTCACTGTCCGAACTTTGGTGAATTAATGTCTTCTTCATTTCTTAGTGCTATTGGTTGATGTCAACAACTCGTTGATTTAATTTAAAGCTTTCCAGGTGAAGGTGTCACTGTCCGAACTTTGGTGAATTAATGTCTTCTTCATTTCTTAGTGCTATTCGTTGATATCAACAACTCATTGATTTAATTTAAAAGCTTTCCAGTGAAGGTGTCACTGTCCGAACTTTGGTGAATTAATGTCTTCTTCATTTCTTAGTGCTATTGGTTGATTGATCAACAACTCGTTGATTTAATGTCTTCTTAATGTCTTAGTGCTATTGGTTGATGTCAACAACTCGTTGATTTAATTTAAAGCTTTCCAGGTGAAGGTGTCACTGTCCGAACTTTGGTGAATTAATGTCTTCTTCATTTCTTAGTGCTATTGGTTGATGTCAACAACTCGTTGATTTAATTTAAAGCTTTCCAGGTGAAGGTGTCACTGTCCGAACTTTGGTGAATTAATGTCTTCTTCATTTCTTAGTGCTATTGGTTGATGTCAACAACTCGTTGATTTAATTTAAAGCTTTCCAGGTGAAGGTGTCACTGTCCGAACTTTGGTGAATTAATGTCTTCTTCATTTCTTAGTGCTATTCGTTGATATCAACAACTCGTTGATTTAATTTAAAGCTTTCCAGGTGAAGGTGTCACTGTCCGAACTTTGGACCCCACAGTGCCTCATGTCGGACAGTTTAGTGTTCTTTAAAAGTCGAATAACTTTTGCTTTTTTTGGGAGAGATTATGAGACCAAAATTAGCAGGAATATAGAAAATGGTATTCTCTATTCAGTGTAGTCTTTGAAATATGTGTCACGTTATTTGGTTTGAAGATTTTGATATATCTATTTGGCGTCTGGATATTTGGCATTACTTACACATACAAACAACACACACACACACACACACAACAAACACACACACACACCACACACACCACACACCACACACACACACACACACACACCACACACACACACACACACATACACACACAAACAACACATACACACACACACACACACACACACACACACACACACACCACACACACACACACGAACACACACAAGCACGCACGCACGCACACACACACATTTGCAACGAGGAGAGAGAGAGAGAGAGAGAGAGAGAGAGAGAGAGAGAAGAGAGAGAGAGAGAGAGAAGAGAGAGGAGAGAGGAGAGAGAGAGAGGAGAGGAGAGATGGAGAGGAGAGAGCAGGAGAAAGAGGAAGAGAGAGAGAGGAGAGAGAGGAGAGAGAGAAGAGAGAAGAGAGAGAGGCGACGAGAGAGAGCAGCGCATTGACACACGATTCTCGACAGAAATCCGTGAGGAACCAGGAGAGAGACGCACATGAGAGTATGTGTCGTTATAATCGGGTAGGCTAGTTCGAAGCGCATGCATACCAATATCGAACAGAGTTTCTGAGTGCTAATGCTAACGGTAAATAATAGAGAATCAGAGTTAGCTTATAGCAGTACAGTAAACGTTGGAAAGATCTTATAGTTATAGTTTGCCATGTAGGGACAGGCATGGATTACAGCAGTCAGCACCCGACTAGCTCGCAGCATTTGTTGTGGGACATGTCACACAGCACAGTGACAAACAAGAGGTAAAAAAAGGGGAGAGGAGTTTCAGTGGCAGAGGGCGAGAGTTTAGTTCTGCACGATCTAGCTCAGCAAGGACAGCAACGACTTTGCCAAACATAGTCAAGCAGGACGTAGTCTAGCAAAACAGCTAGTTGGGTTAGCTGTCGTAGGTTATATGCAAGAAGTTAGATTAGAATGTAAAGAAGTGTACACAGATATGTAGAAAGAAGCAGTGACGTCATAGTACTGTTAAATGAAGATTAAATAGAAATGTATGTTAATAGTGGAAATAGACAACGCAAGGTGCACTTAGAGTAACTAGACGCCAGTAGATCCGCCAGGTCGGGTAGGACGGTCCGTAGTTATCTGCTAGATAGTAGCGCCAGGCACTGCGCAAGGGGGTAGTTGCGCAAAAGAACTCCTAGAGTGTAGTCTTACAACCAGCGGGGTAGGTTGAGGTGGCACTGATCTAGCAGCCAGCCACCAACACCGTCGGAGGGCCGCGGCCCGAGATCGGTGAAGTAAAAGAGAGATGACACAGTCAACTGCTACGTAAGAAGCAGGGACGAGATGCCGGAGACGAACGCCGGAGCAGAGGTGGCAAGAGAGACGCAAGAGAGAGTCAGAGTGTAGAGACCGAAGCCGGAGACACTAGTCTCGCTCAAAATCTCTGCCGTTCTGTTCCGTCCGTTAAGGTTATCGAATAGGAGCACCCGGGCGCGTGTCGGCCTCGGCGAACGAGATAAGAAAAAGCGGACACGATGGAACAGAGCGAGAGACAGCAGAGAGCACGGCGACATGGGTTCCGCAGCTGATGAATGAAAGGACAAGAGGAAGCAGACGCAGAAGGAGAGTGAGTCCCAGATGATCCGCGAGAGTCGACTCCGCGAGACCGCAAGACAGAACGACGAGAGAAGGACATGATGAGAGAGGGCTCGGTGACGAGGCGTGCAGTTCGAAGACGCACGAGCCGCAGGAGCAGTTTGAGGGTAGAGGACGCGCGAGATGTAGAGCCCGCGGAGAGCCAGCCAGCCGGGCAGAGCCGTCCTGGCGACCCGCGTCACAAGCACGACGAGAGAGAGGAACCAGCAGAGAGAGCGACAGCAGAGAGCAGCGGCGAGAGACAAGCAGGTAGACTCCGTGGAGAGAGCAGACCCATAGTAAAGAGAGAGGGCCAGAGTTGAGAGAAAGAGAGAGAGAGTAAGAGCAGCGAGAGGCAGAGAGTCGAGAGATATTACGAGCAAGAGACGACAATAGAAGAGGACGAGTGGAGATGCAGCGAATAAGTAGAAGAGAGCTAGAGACGACGACTGCCGCAGCGAGCTATAGTGCCAAGGGAGTAGTCCCGCAGGAGACCCGGCCCAGCAAGCAGCGTACAAGTAGCAGTAGGTAGAGTGGTGGTTTAAAGTAAAAATAGACAGGCCTTCGAGGAGAGATAGATATTAGAAGGACCGGAGGCAGATAGAAGAGAGCATAAAGATCCTCCTTCTTCCTTCCCTTCCCTGCTCCCTCTCCCTTCTCTCCAGAAGGAGAGAGACGAAGACGAGGAGAATAAGGAGGCAGAAAGCTAGGGACTAGAAAGAATAAAGTGATAGGATAGAGAAGAAGAAAGCCTGATGTATGAAGCATGAAGAAGGTAGAGTCAATCAAGATGGAAGAAAGCCATCAGGTAAAGAAAGAGAAGAAAAGAAAGAGAGAGAGAAGGAGACACAGTACACGAGTGTGTGGAGTGATAGAGATATGAAGTGATTGAAGAAATGCAAGAAGCGAGAGCAACGAGAGTAAAGGAGTGAGTGAAGAGACTGAGACGTGGATGAGGGCCGGTCTAGGTAGAAGAAAGAGTAACGAAAGGAGGAAGAAGAGAGCAGAGGAAGAGAGAGAGGAAAAGAAGTACGGAGAGAGATGTATAATGTGTAAGGGGTGTAGTGGGTTGAAGTAGAATTTAACCGCTAGCTTCTTCATAGTATGGGGGGGTACTCCGCTTATTCCCTCCGCCGCCTCTGCTATCGAGGTGGTTGTACGAAAAAAGTAAAGAATACCCACCCCCCGTGCGGGGAGAAAGTAAAATTAAAAAAATATATAATGTGGAAAAAAAGAGAACCGCGAGCGCGCCTCTCCCGGAGCAGCTATCCCTCCAGGACCCCGTGTCGCGGGACGGGACCGAGCAGCTCCCGAGGGAGCCGAGACGAGCACGTATGACACGGCCACGACTAGCAGACCCGCCAGAAGCGCGCGAGACGGCAGCGAGAGAGCAAGGACGAGAGCAACAACGAGAGAGGGCGAACGAGAAGGATGACGGACAGAGGGCATTGAGGGAGACAGAGAAGCAAGAAGCAAAGTAAGGAGCGTTAACAAACACACGCAGAGCCTTACACACAGACGAGTCGCACGCTCTGCACACAGTCAAGCGAGAAGTCCAAAGGTACGCAGTAGAGAGTAGCAAGAAAAGAGAGCAAGGACAGGACAGAGACCGAGATGGTAGACGCAGTGAGACGAAAAACGCCGACCCGGACGACCGAGACCGAACGAGAGGCCACGGAGGTAGAGACGAGTCGCCCGGAGAGCACCCCCGCACGTGCCGCGACACCACGGGATACTGAGCGAGCCCCGGGAGACGACGACAGAGACCGAAGAGACCAAGAGCCGACTGAGAGTAAACCGGGACCGACGCACAGCCAGAGAGAGTACACCGAGGAGAGTAGACGAGCACCCCGACGAGGCTATGTGTCTCACGAGATCGATCAGACCGCACGAGAGAGTACCGACGCGAGTATGACTCTGGTCCGGGACTAGCTCCGTTTTTTTTTTTTGAGAGCTACCGACCCGCAGAGTCCACTGTAAGTATTGCAGTCCCGCCCGACAGTTATGACCTCGATGCACCCGGACGAGTCAGACGAGAGCGTCCCCCACTATATGGAAGACGTATGCCCCCCCAGACCGAGAAACGGCCTGCACTCCGAGACGACACGTCATGTTGGAGGTCTACACAGGCCGGGTAGTCACGTCCGATTTACCGCGTGTTTAGTCCCGCCCGTCCTGCCTTAGTCCCACGTTCTCAGTACGAGGACGCACCGACATTACCTAGGTAGTTTGCCCCCGCCGACTCCCGACGCAGACGGAGAGGAGATCTACCCCGACATGCACAGCGCTCCCACAACTACAGCACGAGAGTCAGTACACACCACAATGTGTACTACCAATCAAGAGTCTCCTCAGCCAAACCAGCAGCATCGAGTAGCGAGTACAAAGCCGAGAGACCAAGGCAGAGCAGAGATGGTACGCCCAAGGCGAGACAGAGAAGACAGCAGTTCACGACGAGAGTCCTGCAGAGCGTAGTAGCGAAGAGTGAGCCAGAGAGGAGCAAGCAGAGAGTGAGAGGCGAGAGAGACGACGAACGAAGAGCAGCTAATGAGACGAGACGTAAGCAACGTTCTATTAGCCATATAAGCAAGCCCGGCAAATGGAAAGAGAGCAAACGAATAGAGAGAGTAGCCCAAAGCAGAGTCGAGAAATCGGCCCCATTGCAATAGCTATGAAGCGAGCAAGAGTTAAGTGCAGCCAATCAGTAGCAAAGACGAAGCAAGCCACACGGAAGACAGCACAAGAAAGAGCACACAGAGCAGAGTCAGGCCGAGAAGACGGGAGCAGAGAGGAATATGCAGAGAGAACGAATCCCAACATAATCCAGTACGAGCTGCCATAAAGAGAGATTTGTCACAAGAGCACGAGCGACTATATAGAGTCAAGAGTAGGAGAAGGACGACAACAAGCCAAACGAAGCAGCGAGCGAGACGGAAGACCAGCAAAGAGACAGAGTAGGGAGAAGATCCAAGAGTGGCGAGGAAGTAATAGCCCTAGAAGAAAGACAGAGCGAGAAGAGCCCACCGAAGAGTTAGTCCCACAGACGATGCATAAGCGAGCAGATAGCGAGAGAGCAGAATAGCGAGAACAAACGCCGAAGGAGAAGTAACTAGCCAAGCAGAAGCAGACGTAGCAAAGCAAAGGACACGGAAGTATTGCGCTGATGCAAGAGAGTTAGGGCAAAGGCGAGTAGAGAGCCACGAGCAAGGCAGCGAGGAGTAAGTAAGCCAGAGAGTGTCAGTAAAAGACAGCGAACACAAAGCCCGAGGACAGGAGAGAGGCAGATATAGACAGCCGAGCTGGCGTCGGAGTCTTCCTATACACAGCGCACTGTGTACACCCGAAGAGCAGCCCGGAGCAGAGTTCCTCCAGAGGGGAGAGTGAGTATGTAGTTTAAGTAGGCAGCCCGACAAAACGTCGTCGTGACGCGAGACCCTTTTTTTGAGAGTTGAGCTCGAAGCAAAACGACGAGCTGACATGTAGGTTGTAAGGCGGTAGTTCGCATGAAGTACCTCTATAGTCGTGTTGGCCAGAATGACTAAGCTCAATCTAGATTATGTCCCTAACCAAGTAATCTAACATCAACCTAGGATGTCCAAGTAAAATCAGCAAGCAGTAAAAGAATAGTAGACGAGTCGAGCATGCGCTAGAAAGATTAAACAACATAGTCCCCAACCTAACGATTTAGCTTCAGGATAGTCATCAAGTCCACGTAGAGACACGTAACTAAGTTAGAGCATCTGCATCACAACAAAGCACCAAAAAAAGGTAGTAGAGCGGTAACAGCAGCTCTTAGCCATGCTGAAGTCAAACAGCCATAGTTTTCTTAATAGGTCACACAATAGTCAAAATAGCTAAGATTTCAGCAAGTAGCAACATCAAGTAGACAAAGCAGTAGTCGATCTAAGCCATAAAGTCATCAGTTCAGTTTCAGGCGTAATTACAGTGAGAGGACTATTAGCAACCGTTAGAGTCCTCCGGATACTTTGTACATCCCTCAGTCCCTTCGACGAGTGCAGTTGCAGCGTTAAAGATCCAGTCCTAGTTCGCCAGTCCTCCGTTAGCTTGCCCGGTACCCCACGTACGCCACCAGAGTACGTTCCTAGCTTATGTACAGTACAGCGTTCCTCTGCCGTTTGATCAGTTCCAGATAGTCTATTAGGGTAGCATAAAGCTTCAGTTAGCATTAGGTTCTCCCATAGCAAAGATTTTATAGTTTAGCACTAGTTTCATCATAATCGAAGTAATGCACAGCGGCAGCATGCCCAGCTAAGCTTAATTATCTACACCAGTAGCCACATACGTTATACACTTTTAGTTAGTTCTAAAGTGAGCCATGACACGTATAGTAGTAGTTATGTCATGCAAGTCGGCGGCAAGTAAGCAAGATGCTTCTTGAGTAGTATAGCAAATAGCCTTTCTGTTGGAGTAAGTGACTAAGCCAGATTACGCCACCAGTTTGACAAGTATGCAGAGCACCAGTCACGTGACAAGTTAGCCCGAATATCGAATGTCAGACAGAAGCGAATCTATCAGCGACAGTAAGAAGCGAGCAGAGTCAAAGACAGCAAGACGTATGGTCAGAGTTAGTTAGAGGCCCAACCAGGTATGAGCAAGAGAGAGTCCAAGGGACGACAGCAGCAAAAGAGGCAAGCAAAGAAGGAGCAAGCGAGGAGAAGTATAGAGCAGCGAGAAAGCAAAGCGAGAGTCCTAAGTAGGCCAAGGAGAGGACAGAGGGCCAGTTAGCAAAGCAGAGCACAGGAAGTAGTCAAGGGGTAGAGACAGATAGCCAACACATAAGCAGGATATTAGTCTATTACAACTCGCTTCAATGTCCAAGATCTAGAGCATAGGTGCAATGGCCAGCAAACACAGTATTGACAAGACAAAGAAAAGCCAGGCAACTAGGACCCAAGCAGTCAAAAGTCAAAACCAGTCTCCCCACGTCCGCAGGTCCCCGAGATTTCCCAGCTTCCCCCCGTCCGTTCCCCGGCAGACTTCGTAAACCACGGCCAAACACACAGCGCCGACCATTGTAAGCCCGATCCTTGCAGCCGCCGACGCCCAGCTTCATGGGGGGGCGTCACGAAGTCACCGCGAGGACTAGAGACCAGTGTCCACTATATCGCATCCCCACTGACCCGCGGCCCCACGCCAGGCCTGACCCGGAAAACCCCGTCCGGTCTGCGCGGGCCTTTGGTGGGTTTTCCCTGCGACTCCCTGGTTGTCCGGATCGTCCTGAGCGGCATGGGCGGGTGTAGGAACTGGATGCAAAGTCAGTACGCTTAGGCATGTGGCTGGATTAGCGCGGATTTTATTGGATAGCAATGATGCGTCGAGCAAGCTGAGACCAACCTAGCATGTCCAGTTAGAGCATTGGATGTACTGTGGATTGGACTTGAGGGATGCTAGGTGCCTATGTGTAGAAGAAATTAGGCACACACACCCAGACACCTTGGTGTCTGACTTACCGGCGAAGGGAACAGGGTTACTATTTTTATTATGCCCCGGACAGCCGCACAGGTGCGGATTCAGTCATTGAAGAGCACAAAAGATCGCGCAAAGGATTAGCCTACATGACAACCAGCGAGAGTAGGATATTGAGATATTATTCTTCTCGCCAAAAATGTCGACAAGCCACAGTCTACCAGCGCTGAACAGCGACTGACGAAAGAAGAATATGGACACAAACCCAACACGTGCTTCGTTGTGAGAATAGATGTTCTGAGTGGACATATGTGGAGGCTTTAGTGGAGATCAATAAACCTAAGGAATGACGCCTGTGAAAACCTCGTGCGTTCTGAGAGAAGGATGGAGGAAGGGAGAGGAGGGAGAGTGGCGTGAAGTGAGAGGAGGTTAGACTAGTGCGTGTTATGCGACAAGGAGTGTTGTGGTGGATCTGTTACTAGATGCGGTGAGAGGTGCGTTTAGAGGGGTGGCGGACTGGAGTGGTTTTAGTTGAAGGAGTAGGTAGGGCGGTTCGAGGTTGGGTGATGTGTGTAGGAAGGAAGGGATGGTGGTTCAACTCATCACTCGGAATGTAGTTGTGTTTGTTCCCAACAGTGAGTAAAGTGTGATGGGGTGTTAGGTGCGGTGACGGGGGGTTGTGTGTGTTGTGAAGTATTTGAAGCTGGATGGTCGTGGGGATGATGGTGGCGTTGGAGTGAGGTGGTGGAGGAGAAAGAAGGGAAATAGTAAGTGAAAGTGCACGCGTACGCACGAGCGAGGTGTAGGCACATCACCCACACTACACTTCACACACTCACGACACGGATTATCACACATGTGGTTTTGCAGATGACATCTACCCTAAGTGTGATAAGTCCCTAGCAAGGGTTTCAGCCAATCCTCCCACATGCGCGACCAGCAGATCTGGTCGGATTTCCCGAAGGGCTGGCTAGACAGTTGAGTGAGAGGATGGACCAGAGTCGCAGTGAAACGGTGGTACTATGTAACAGGGAGAGAGGTAAAAAAGAAAAAAGATAGGGGGATGGTGGGCTGCGCAGCTGAGGGAGAGCTCTGCCACCCGTCTCTGACTCTATGGGAACAGATCGCCAGCAGTAGGTCGGTATCATCTTCGCACTGATGAGGCTAGAGTAGTCATGAGGGTTGTGTAGTAGGTGAGCATGCCACATGGAGACTGCGACATCGACACTGACAGTCACATAGCAGTGACTAGTGAGCACATGAGCGCAACAACAGACTGAGGTCACAGTGAACGTCAGGACCGGGACTACTGATCGCGTTCACAGGACCAGCATGCTTGATACGCGCAATGCTATTAGGATCGATGCAAAACAACGCTCATCTCCAAACCAGAACGATCCGTTTAACCCTCCCGATGCGCCTAAGCGAAGTGGTTTGAACGTTTCCAGAATGCGCGCACGTGTGTTGTGTGTGCCTGCGATATTTGTGCTCGTGCTGCATGAGTTGCTGATGTTGTGCACCACAATCATTAATCAGCATGCATGTCACTAAAAGGCATCAAACAGGGCTATGTATCCAAAGAGCCCTTATTTCTTTATTTTGGGAGGAAGCGAATAAGGCTGTGTACGTTTAAGATGTTAGTGTCGATAGGAGTAGAGATCGCCCTCATATGTGCCAGTCTGTGATGATTGTCTGTTTGTGAGCTTCAGACAAGCCACAAACCTATAACTCACGTTGGCGCTCGCGTAGATGCGTGCGTGCGTTCTTGCGCGCGCACGGTGTGACTTGTGCTCGTGTCTGGTAGTCTGCGATCTACACTATGTCGCAATTCAAATAGATGCTACACTTCAAATGTATATCAAGGCCGCTCTATTAAAATGATCGGTATTTTTAAAAGCGTGCATTAAATAAATAAACAGGCTACGTAGTACAGACAACTACACAGCACGACGCAGTATGCGGTGTGTTCTTTCGCTGAGTATGCTAGTGCTTAGCGTAATAGTTTTAATGTTTTCAACGATTAAAAAGTCTACGAATGGTGCCAGAGAATAAACATTGCGTTTACGCATAAATTATCGAAAAGCCAGGGAGGAACTCATTGATTGGAGTGGGTAAAAAGGTAGACCGGTTTGCGCACGAACGTCGACTTGGCGATTCGCCGCTTAGTTTTTCTCTACTACAAGTAAGATTAATGAAATGTTTGTCGCTAGAAATTGGCTGGAAGTGAAAGGAGTTTTTTGCTAAGGAATAGTGGAGTGCTGGTCGCTGTGTGTGCGCGAGGTCATCGCACTTTGTGAAAAAGGGAC
>CM065713.1:21441274-21466274 GCA_017654935.2 Phymorhynchus buccinoides
GGAGTCAAACCAAGATTCTTAGCCAGCTATAAGAGCGAAAACACGTGAAACCCGTGAAAATTTTTTTTTTGACAACGTTATCTGGTGGGTCCTTTAAATCCGCGTTCCACCTGTTCAGAAAATGAGGCAGTGAAAAGTGAAGGCATCAACGTACTTGAACTCGTACATCTAGAAAGCAAAAGAGTGGCGCTGCGCTGTGCTAGTGACGACACGCTCTCCAGACAACGACAGCCCAAATACCACAAAAAGCCATGGTAAAGGTCAAGATGTGCAACCCCCCGCCCTGCATTTCTCGGTTAATTATATTTTTCCTGTTTTTTGCCTGCCTTACCAAACATAAAGCTGTATTTTATGAACATTTTCAGCTAATTCTCTTTTTGGAATACTAACCCTAATCCCAACCCTAACAAATATTCCTAAAATACAGCTTTATGTATGGTAAGAAAGGCAAAAACGGAAAAATACAATTAACCGAGAAATGTAGGGGGTAGTTGCAGGACATCTTGACCTTTACCAAAAGCCATCCACTGTGACAATCCTGTGCAACACAATGCAGTGCAGTAAAGCTAAGACATCTTAATTAACCCCTTCACTGCCGACGACGCATATGTACGTCCTCTATGGCGCTTCAGTAATTGCCACCGACATATACGGTCCAGGGTTCGTACAAGGGTCCTTGAAACCTTGAAAAGTATCTGGAAAATTGACATGGCCTTTTCCAGGGCTTGAAAAACAGCAAAGGCCCCCAAACTCCTGGAATTTTCAGTATCGTCTGACCACATCCTTAATCTCAATCCATCAAAGTCAAAATCTCTCCTCCACAAAAAATATTTGAAGGTTAAAACTAAATTCAAATGAAACCCCCCCCCCCCCCTAAAACTTTCATGGTCATACCGATATCGCATATCATAGCAGACGACATTTGCGTGAGTTGTCTGCTGCTGAAGTTACTTCCCTTTACCGTACTTTCGTTCTCCGGTAAAGGAGACTGCATTTTCAACGATAAAGAATATCACAGCTGGTTAGCTCCGTCAACACATGGCTCAAAACTGAAAGCTAATTGCACAGTATGCAAAAAGAACTTTGACATCGCCAGCATGGACGAGAGTTTGGTTTCAGTAAAAAGCCATTGTCAAGGCCAGAAGTACAAAATTAACACAGGCGGAGCTCGGACAGGAACGAAACCGGCATTGACTGGTATGCCAGATTGAGTCCTTGAAATTTAGTAAACTGATCCTGGAAAATTCCTGGAATTTTTTGTACACAGATCTGTACGAACCCTGTTATATACGTCGCCCGCTAAGTAGTGATATTGCTTGTGTTAAAAAAACCTACTGCGGCAAACCAGCGGCGCATGCGCAAGTAGTAGGCGGCAGCGAAGGGGTTAAGGTTTGTTGTGTACACGTTAACATAATTCACAAAATATCTCTCTTTCCCCGTTGGCAACACAATTTAGAAAAAAAAGGGAATTTCCTTTTCTGGTAAAATTCAAAAACAGGAAATCCTCGTATACCAGGAAAAGTCTGCACCCATGTGAACGAGTGGTGCGAAAGGCCAGGCAAGTTAGGTATTAGGCATTAGGTACTTTATAGTCACAGAGGCGTCTCTGTGAAATTCGGGTTGCTCCACACCTGGAGAGAGCGTCGCAGCCAGAGGCGCGCCACCCATTTTTTTATTTTTTTATGCAATTTTTTTCTTCAGTTTATCGTCTCATCCTTATCGTTCAGACCGTAAGGCCTAGTGCAAAGTGAGAGGAAAAATCCCCTGTACCCAGGTTCGAACTCGGGTTCACTTGACACGAAGCAAATGCGTTACCACTGTGCCACTGTACACCATACTAATAATCGGTGAGGTTGACCTTCACAGTGGGTCTGATTGGAGTGTAGTACCTTTCTACACAGTGTGTGTGTGTATGGGGGGGGGGCAGTTCTTGACGCAGTAGGTAGTCGGTGAGGTCGACCTTGACAGCGGGCCTGAATGGAGTGGAGTACCTTTCTACACAGAGGGGGTCAACTTGATTTGCTTGGCGGGCGGGCGTGGGGGCAGTTCTTGACGCAGCAGGTAGTCGGTGAGGTCGACCTTGACAGCCGTCCTGATTGGAGTGGAGTACCTTTCTACACAGAGGGGGTCAACTTGATTTGCTTGGCGGGCGGGCGTGGGGGCAGTTCTTGACGGACCAGGTAGTCGGTGAGGTCAACCTTGACAGCGGGCCTGAATGGAGTGGAGTACCTTTCTACACAGAGGGGGTCAAATGGATTTGCTTGGTGGGCGGGGGCAGTTCCTGACGCACCAGGTAGTCGGTGAGGTTGACCTTGACCGTGGCCAGACTGTCCAGATAGGCCTGCTTCACCCCGTCCTCCTCCTTGTCACGCTCTGCAAAACAGTTCCACGGACAACACCAGATGCAGGCATGGCAGTGGGGGCAAAGTGGTTTTCAAGAAAAATGACTGGGGGTCCAGGGGGGCGAAGAAAATTCAATAAATGAGAGTGACAATTTCACTTTTTCATGCCATTTCAATGCATTTTTTAATCATTTTGTTTCAAACTGTTTCGCGGATTTTCCGCGATTCGCAGAGCTCTACCATGCCTGCAGATGGGATGTCAAATGATTAGCTCGCTCTCTCCTTCTCTCTCTCCCTCTCTGTCTGTGCAATGAGTGTGTATGTAAGTATGGGTGTGAATTACATGTGTTTGAATTTATTCATGCATTGCAATGCCCTCGACATTTTTGTTTGTCTGTTTTTGTAACCGCCCACCATGACATGGGCCTAAGGCCTATTCATTAAACCATTCAGTGTTCTCTCTCTCCTCCTCTCTCTCCTTCTCCCACTCTCTCTCTCCCTATCTCTCTCCCTCTCTGTCTCCCTATCCCCCTTCTCTCTCTCCCTCCTTCTCTCTCTCTCCCTCTCTCTCCTCTCTCTCCCTCCTCAATCCTCTCTCTCCCCCCCTCTCTCTCTCCTCTTTCTCTCCTTCCTCTCTCTCTCCCTCCCTATCTCTCTCCCCCTATCCTCTCTCCTCCCCCTCGCTCTCTCTCTCCTCCTCTCTCCCCCCGCCCCCCATCTCTCTCCCCTCGCTCTCTCTTTTCTCTCTCCTTCTCTCCCTCCCCTCTCTCTCTCTCTCCCCACTCTCTTTCGCCTTCTCCCTCTCTCCCCCCCGTCTCTTTCTCTCTCTCTCCCCCTCCCTCTCTCTCTCCCTCCTCTCCTCTCCTCTCTCCTCCCCTCTCTCTCTCTCTTCCTCCCCCCCCCTCTCTCTGCGCTCATAGGAACAAAATTCGAGGGGTGCCTGCCAGAACGGTCTATCTCAAAAGGAATAAAGAGCTCAGATGGGTAGTTCTGGCATTCACCCCTCGAAATAGATTTGCTTCCCCATGTACTTCTTCCAGTCGTGTTCTGCAAGAGTTCAAACACTAGACAAGATATATCAAACCCCTCCCTCCCTCCCGCTCTCTCTCTGTTTCAGGCATGGGAATTGTCAGAGACAAAAAACTCTGAAAATCCCCCCAGCTCCTCATTTTTACAGCGTTAAAATATAATATTATCATAAAAATTGAAGTATTTAGTAACAAAAACTTTGCCCTAAAAAAAAATTATCGCGGAAATCCGCGGACAATTCCCGTGCCTGTGTTTGCATGCTTGCATGCATGTGTGTGTGTGTGTGTGTGTGTGTATGTGTGTGTACGTGCATGCGTGCGTGTGTGCGTGTGTGTGTGTGCGTGTGTTGCGTGCGTGCGTGTGTGTGTGTGTGTGTGTGTGTGTGTGTGCGTGTGCGTGTGCGTGAGTGCGTGTGTGTGTGTGTGTATGTGTGTACGAGTGCGTGCGTGTGCGTGTGCATGCGTTTGTGTGTGTATATTTTACCCAATTTAGCTGTAGACTCCTGCAAGACGTTGAGTCCCATTCTTCTTCGTCTCTGTCTCTCTCTACCCGTCGATATCTCTCTCTCTCTCTCTCTTTATCCACCTATTTTAGCGGAAGGTTTGAAGTTAGCTCTCCTCTTCCACTTTAATCACTCTCTCTCATGGTCTCCCTCTCTACCCACCCAGCTTAGAAGTGGACTCAAGGCCCCTAAGTTCAATTCTCTGGGCGTGCTGAAGCTGACTGAGGTGTAGCTGTTCTAAATCTCTCTCTCTCTCTCTCTCTCTCTCTCTTCATTGTTGCTTTTTGTGTGTATGTTCGCTTATAATGGAGTTCGTTGTGCTGATGATTTGTTGTCATTGTTGTTTTTTCTTTTGTAACCCCTCCCCTCTGACATGGGCAGAAGGCCTGGATCAGTAAACTTTGTGAAGTGTGTGAATTGTGAATCTCCCTCTCTACCCACCCAGTTTAGCGGCGGACTCCATGGCCCTGAGTTCCATTCTATGGTGTGCTGAAACTGACTGAAGTGCAGCTGTGTCTGTCTGTCTGTCTCTCTCTCTCTCTCTCTCTCACTCTACCCACCCAGTTTAGAAATGGACTCAAGGCCCCTGAGTTCCATTCTCTGGGTGTGCTGAAGCTGACTGAGGTGTAGCTGTATCTCTGTGGTTCTAAATATCTCTCTCTCTCTCTGTGTCTTTCTCTTTCTCCCCCTCTCTCTCTCTCTCTCCATCTCTCCCAAGGACAGATTGTAAGAATAGGCCTGGCCTAAAATCTCAATCCTTGCGTAATAAAGTTTTCAAGTGTCAAGTGTCTCTACCCACCCAGTTTAGCTGCGGACTCCAGGCCCCCGAGTTCCATTCTCTGAGCGTGCTGAAACTGAGGTGTAGCTACATATCTGTGGTTCTAAATATATATATATATATCTCTCTCTCTTTCTCCCTCTCTCTCTCCCTCTCTACCCACCCAGCTTAGAGGTGGACTCCAGGCCCCTGGGTTCCATTCTCTGAGCGTGCTGAAACTGACTGAGGTGTAGCTGTATCTCTGTGGTTCTAAATGGATGATTTTATTTAATATAACTATCTATTCTATCTATATACTTACCGTTTCACTACGAATGAGTTATCTCTTCCAATTTGGAGCTAATGCCAATTACCAAAGACCAAAAAAGTCTTAGTCTTCACAAGACTAACTTACTTCCCTTGGTCTGGTTTAGCAATACCACTGAGCTGCTGTGGATCCCCTTCCTGACGTCACTTCCGGGGAGCCAACTTTGAATCATGATAAATTTTTTGACTAATCGACTCGCAACGATGTTTTCGTCGGAGGGAGGTGGGTGGGAACCTTTGATCGTAGTGAAACGGTAAGTATATAGATAGAATAGATAGTTATATTAAATAAAATCATCCAATCTATTCTATCATGTTACCGTTTCACTACGAATGAGTTGTTTCCCAACGAGGAGGTGGGTAAGAAAAAACATTGTTGAATTTTTAACTTTCCAACAAAGAGCAAACATTTCATACCCATTATATCCAAAAAGCGGGATTACCCAGGGTATCCCCGTGATAGCACCGGAAGCATCCGTATGAACATATAATTTCATTCCCCCAACAGGCATATACATATATATGCATCCCAATAAACAATAACAACATAAATTACCGTTAGACCAAGGAGACAGGGGTCTGTGCCAGCACCAGCTTCCTGATGCCGTAGGTATCATTTTGTCTCCTGGCGGAGAAATGTCGTAGATAGAAGTTCAAGAACGTGGTCTCTGACTTCCAGTAGGCGGCCTCCAAGACGCTGGATAAGGCCACACCCTTGATCATGGCCAAGGAGGAGCTGATAGCCCGAATTTCATGGGCTCTCAGGGGGTTTTGGGGCAAGGATTTGTCAGCGTTTGAGTATGCTAATTTTATAGCATCTATCAGCCACCTAGAAATGGTGGATTTCGAAATGTCTTTCATGTATTTGTCATTCAGTGAAACGAACAGGCGTCGTTTGTGCCCTCGGAACTGAGAAGTTCTCTTCAAGTATAACCGAAGGGCTCTAACTGGACATAGGAATCTGTCGGTGTCATCAGGAGCCAGAATGGTGCAAAGACTCTGAACTGTCACTGAAGGAGAGGACGCCTGAGCGGACTGGTTCTTAGCACGAAACTCCGGAAGAAAAGACAGTGTCATGGATTGATCCGAAGAATTGAACTCAATATCCGAACCTAGACCGCTAAGAGCATGGACGCCACTAACCCGCCTAGCCGTAGCTAAAGACAATAGAAAAACTGTCTTGTATGTCAACAACTTGAAAGACAACGATGCTAAAGGTTCACATTGATCCCGAAGAAAGGACAGAACAACGAACAAATCCCACTGAGGAAGGCGAACGCCCGAGGACACAGACTTGTTGCGGACTGCATCAATCAGATGTGAAAGTTCAATAGCTAAGGAAAAAGAAGGATTTCTCTTGCCCGTAGCTACCGTTATAGTATGCACAACAGAAGCCTTGTATCCATTTAACGTCTGAGCGGATAAGCCGCGGTTCTGGTGGAGGTGAGCCAAAAACTGAGTAAACTCCGGACCGGAAGGATCTAACGGAGAAATGCCATGGGACAAACAGAAACCATACCATGAGGCCCACCGTATGTCATATAGTTTGTTAGTACTCTGTCGTCTCGCCTTGAGTACTAAGTCCACAGTTTGTTCTGAGAGTCCGCGTGCTCGCAGGCCTGACCGCATAGTAGCCATGCGGTCAGCTGAAACAGTTGGGGGTTGGCGTGGCCGACTCCCGTGCGTGGCTGAAGCAGAGTGTCTTTTGTGAGACGAAGAGGGACGCTTGGAACGTGTGAGAGGCTGGTGAGCTCCGGGAACCAAGGGCTGGTCTCCCAGAATGGGGCGATGATGATCAGCCGGGGTAGATCGCGGCTGTATTTCTCGAGTACCTTGGGTAGGAGAGACGTTGGAGGGTATGCATACGCCGACATTCCTGTCCAGGGCATCGAGAAGGCGTTGCGCGCTAGTGCCTGAGGGTCCCTCATAGGTGATACGTAGACCGGCAGCCTGCAGTTGAACCTCGTGGCGAACAGGTCCACGTGCGGTTTCCCCCAGAGGGACCACAGTGGGAGGAGAGACTGATGTGCAATAGTCCATTCCGTGGGTAGGATCTGGCCCTTTCTGCTGAGCTGGTCCGCTAAAACGTTCAGTTTTCCCGGGACATACTCCACCGACAGGGAGATTTGTTTGGCTTGAGCCCACAGAAGGATCTCCTCCGCTTTTCTCGAGAGAGCAGGCGATCGTGTTCCACCTTGACGGCGCAGGTAAGACAGGGCTGTCGTATTGTCGCCGCAAACGGTGACCCACTTGCCGGTGAGACAAACTGCAAACGACTTGAGGGCCCTCGCCACCGCTTCCAATTCCAGCAGATTGATGTGAAAGAGTGTCTCTGCGAGAGTCCACTTGCCTGAAGCCTCCCTGTCGTCGAGGTGTGCACCCCAACCAGTTTTGGAAGCGTCCGTGTGAAGGAACAGTTGTTGCTGAAGAGGTCTGATAGGAACCGTTTGGTTGACCCAGGCACGGTCTGTCCACTGTTCGGTTGCCTCTAGAAACCAGTCCCCTAGCATCACTTGGTGTTCCAGCTGAAGGCGAGAGATCTTTCTCTGAGCCAGCAAGCGTTGCAGTGGCCGTTTGTGGACCCGAGCCAGAGGAAGAAGGTCCGCTACTGATTCCATCAGCCCGAGTAGACGGAGTAACTGGCGGGCAGAAGCTGAGGTTTTCTGTCTGAGGGCAGTGACCGACTCCACGAGGGCTAGAATCCTGCTGTCTGACGGCCGAACGGTGAATTGGACGGTGTTGAAAGACATGCCCAGGTAGTTGAAAGAGGTTGATGGAGTCAGATCCGATTTGATGTCGTGGATACGAAACCCCAGAGAAGCGGACAGTTGAACCAGGGTTTCCGTTTGACTCAAGCAGAGTGCGCGAGAGGACGCCAGTAGAAGCCAGTCGTCCAGGTAGACGCGAAGGCGGATGGATTGTGCCCTGGCAATCCGCACAAGTTCCTTGGTGACTCTCGTAAAAATCCAAGGGGCTGGCGACAGGCCGAAGGGCAGGGCCACAAACTGGAACGTCTGTTGCCTCCAGACAAAGCGAAGGAACTTCTGCCGCGACGGGTGAATGCCCACATGGAAATATGCGTCGCGCAGGTCGATGGATGTAGCCCAATCGTTCTGAAGAATGGACAGACGGATGGAAGCGGCTGTCTCCATCTTGAACTTGTCCGTACGGATGTACTTGTTCAGAGGGGAAAGGTCCAAGACAGGGCGAAACTCTCCGTTCTTTTTGGGGACTACAAACAGGCGAGAGTAGAACCCCGAGTCCACCGGGGCCACTGGAATGATGGCTCCCTTCTGCTGTAGAGAGGCGACTTCTTTGTCGAGAGCTTCGAATTTTGCCCGGTCTTGGGGTGCTGGGAAGGAGATTGGGTGAGAGGACAGGGGAGGTTCCTGAGTAAACTGGAACCTGTAGCCTGCCCGCACGACCTGAAGGATCCAAGTATTTTCGACCAAACGTTCCCATGAAGGAAGGCATTCCCACAGAGAACCAACGCTTGTATCGGCCGAAAAACCTGGACCCTCCACAGATCGAGCGGGCTTTAATGAAAAGGCTGTTTCCGCCCCGAGAACGCGGTACGGCTGAATCGGGGCGGACCCGAAGCAGCCGATCCACGTCCTGAGAACGAGGAACCACGGGCTGAAGAGGGGGGAGTGGGCTGGAAAGCGGGACGGTGGCGCTGACCTGAAGACTGGTTGTAGGGGAAGCGAGAAACACGACCCCTAGAAGACATCATCCTGGAGGGAGTGTGACTGGCTGGCTTGAACTCTGTGCGTGCGCGCTTAGGTTGAGGAGCGGCAAAACTCTGACTCGCAGCCTTACGAGCCCACATCATGAGCTGTTCTTGAGAGAGATCGTTCCTCCGTTTCTTGGAGCCTTCCAGAACGTCCTTGACCGTGTTCGGGTGGAAGGTGGCGGAAGGATGGGACGGGCAGGAACGTAGCGTGGAGCGTTCTTCGAGGTCCAGTCGGAGTTTACAAGCCCGGACCACAGAGTCTCTGTAAGTAGCAGCCAGTTGAACCCTGGTGCTAGAAGCCACTGACGAAATCGAGTTCACTGCTTTGTTGAGCGAAGCCAAACAAACACCCAATGCACGTTCATCTATGGACTCAAGCAGGCTGAAATCTTCTGGTTTAGCCGTTGTGGTGGAGCCCACTATCTGGGACAGAGTCTGCAGCATGGAGGTAGCGAGAGAAGCGGCTCGGAGAACAGCGTAAGACGATCTTTCCAAGTTGTTAAACGAGGACTGTGAGAAAGAGACCGTCGATTGTCCTCTCTGTGGCCTAAAATCCAGAGATTGTTTCTCTTGAGGAGACACACTCGAGTGCGAAGGCACAGGCACAAAGGTACTGGATAGCTGAAACGGGGGGAAGAAGTCTTTCTTCAGGAATGTCCCCGCACGAGAAGGAATTGGGTCCGGTTGACGTGGAGGGGGACCGTCGTCCTCCTCGGTCAGAATCTGAGGCTGAGTCCAGAGAATAGAGTCAGCACGTCGAAGCTCTTGGCGAATAAACGGCGAAGTGTGAAGAGCAAGTCTTGCTTCTTTCGGAGCCTGTAATTCTCCGAAAAACTGTGGCTGTTCCTTGCTGGAATTCGACTCAGAAAGAGGCATCGGTTTGATGTCCTGACAGTATGGACGGAGAATATCCAAGTATCCTTGATAGTTCCCGGTAGAAGGAACTGGTTCCACTTGTACAGGGGGCTCAGAACAGAAGCTGCCCTGCTCCACCCGTGAGAAACGATCAACGTCCTGATCTGTTTCGTCACCAGGGTGTTGATGATCGGAAAATCTCTCGCGCATGACCCGACGAACTTCGTCTCTCACTGCTGAGTCAAATTCGCTGTCATCCTCGGAGTAAGGCGGAAGAAAATCATCTTCGACAGGAGAAACATGTAGACCCAGGCCAGAGTTCCTAGAGGGAAGCCCATGCGGAGTTTCATCCGTTGAAAATCTCTCTGTAGCAGAGACTGTTCTGCGCCGTGACAGCATAGTTCGTTCTGACGGGTCAACGGACGTTGTCCGTATGCGGTCCGTGCCGACAGTGCCCACGGGCACGGTGCTACCGGTACGGGTAGCAGTTTCTAGTGTCACGTGACCGTGTTTCATTGGTTCACGGATGACGGAGCCGTTATCTGCCTCGCCCCACGGGCGGCCGGAGTCCCCATGACGGGTACCGGTTTGGGACCGCACATGACCGGACTTCTTCCAGCCCCGCGCCATGCTGCCGCTCCCGGACAAACCGGGCGGACTTACAGGTCTAGAGTTACGAATTTGCCAGTTTCTGGGAGAATCCATCCGTGGAATCACACACTCACGTGAACGGGAGTCGTAGACCGGTACCGTGTCCGTCCGTGTCCGTTCCCGACGGTCAGAGAAGTGTCCGTCGAGATTTTCATCCATTGAGAAGATCGGTATGCCGGTCTTCCTCTCCAAACTGGCCAGTTGGTCCGTCGAGTAAGAGGTTGAAACAGCCGTTTCAAATCCGTCGAAACTTCGAGAATGGTAAGGCACTCTGTCTCTGAGGTTCTCATCCGCCAAACTTGGCGGTTCATCCAATGGTACTGAGTCACAGTCAAGTTTTGTATTTGTCCTAGTCGTGGTGGGCCTCATTGAACCACCTGACATCGAAACCAAAGAAGAGGACGGGACCAAAACTAAACCCTTGTTCTGTAATTCTGCCAGCATATCGGAGACTAAAGTAGAGGAATCTACTAAAGAAATGACATGTTCCGTCTGCTCCACAGACGGCTCCGACACAGCAGAAGTACTAGAAGAAGAATGAGTGGGAAGGAGGGGGGGAGGGGGGGGCACTTTCTTCTTCGAAGACGAAGAAGAAGAAGACGACCTAGACTTAGAACTAGACTCTTTCTTCGAACTAGAACTAGAACTAGGGGTAGGGGTAGAAAGGAACTTCCCTTTCTCATCCCTAGACTGCTTAGACGACGACGACGAAGTAGAAGCAGAAGGCACAGAAGTGACACCGATGTCCGACATGTTAACAACGAGGGCACAAAACCGGTGTCAAACAACAATCAAATAATTTCACTTTAACCAAAATTCGATCCCAAAAATCAAATTAAAATTATACACTGACAATACCTGTTACCCAAGGGGCAAAAGGGAACACAAAGAAGGTAGAATGGCAAGGAAAATAGCTTGAAAATGAATTAAATTTGCAGAGCAAAAAAGAACATGGCAGCTCCAATTGGAAAAAATTTATTATGATTCAAAGTTGGCTCCCCGGAAGTGACGTCAGGAAGGGGATCCACAGCAGCTCAGTGGTATTGCTAAACCAGACCAAGGGAAGTAAGTTAGTCTTGTGAAGACTAAGACTTTTTTGGTCTTTGGTAATTGGCATTAGCTCCAAATTGGAAGAGATAACTCATTCGTAGTGAAACGGTAACATGATAGAATAGATTCCCACCCAGTTTAGCTGTGGACTCAAGGCCCCTGAGTTCCATTCTCTGGGCGTGCTGAAGCTGACTAAGGTGTAGCTACATATCTGTGGTTCTAAATATATATATCTTTTTCTCCCTCTCTCTCTCTCTCTCTCTCTACCCACCCAGTTTAGCTGTGGACTCCAGGGCCCTGAGTTCCATTCTCTGGGCGTGCTGAAGCTGACTGAGGTGCAGCTCGTGTTCCTGCTTCGTCCTATCCAGGTGATGCTGGTGCTGCTGTTTGACTCGCACCATCTGGTTCTCTGCGTTCCCACATCAATCAATCAATCCATCAATCAACATACCAATCAATCCATCACTCAACAAATCAATCAACATACCAATCAATCCATCACTCAACAAATCAATCAACATACCAATCAATCCATCAATCAACATACCAATCAATCAATCCATCAACCAACAAATCCATCAACATACTAATCAATCCATCACTCAACAAATCCATCACTCAACATACCAATCAATCCATCACTCAACAAATCAATCAACATACCAATCAATCCATCACTCAACAAATCATTCAACATACCAATCAATCATCACTCAACAAATCAATCAACATACCAATCAATCCATCAACATACCAATCAATCAATCACTCAACAAATCAATCAACATACCAATCAATCCATCAATCAATCAACATACCAATCAATCCATCACTCAACAAATCACTCAACAAACCAATCAATCCATCACTCAACAAATCACTCAACATACCAATCAATCAATCCATCAACAAACCAATCAATTCATCACTCAACAAATCAATCAACAAACCAGTCAACAAATCAACCAACAAACCAGTCAACAAATCAATCAACAAACCAGTCAACAAATCAATCAACAAATCAATCAACAAACCAATCAACAAACCAGTCAACAAATCAATCAACAAACCAGTCAACAAATCAATCAACAAACCAGTCAACAAATCAATCAACAAACTAGTCAACAAATCAATCAACAAACCAGTCAGTCAACAAACCAGTCAATCAATGACTCACTCTGCCCTGCCCTGTTCTCCTCAGAGGACAGTCTCAGCTGCACCAGTCTCTGGCGCATGGTCTCCATCTCCCCGTCCAGACGCAGCTGAGTGCGTGACTCTATGGCCTTGTTTTGCATGGCCTGCGCACGCACACACACACACACACATATATATATATATGAAGATATGTATGAAGACGCACACACACACACATATATATATATATATAAACGTACAAGAATTGAAGAAGAAAAAACAACCACACCATTAAACTTTCCTCTTATATATAGTTTGCTTTAATAAAACTTTGTTTGTGTCCAATGTATAAGTTTGTGAACCTAAGAAAGAAACTGAATAACTTTAATCTTAACTTTACGATTTGTTCTGTGTTCTGAAAAGAATAAAAGAAAATAATGTGCTGATTTACTTTTTCTCCCAATGGGGGAGATAGACAATGCAAGAGTCTTCTTTGCATCAAATCGAAAATCTATAATAAAAGCAAACCAGCACAAAGTTAAACCAGAAATAGTAAAAATCTTATGAAAATCTTATGTAAAATGAACAAAATAATAATGCTCTGAAATTTTAATTTCAAAACCTAATAGACATGACTAGAGAGGGCCAACTACTGAGATGATATCCAAATTAAGGATAAAAATAGTATGAAAGAAAAATCTCAGTGAATAGCAAGCTGAACACGGAACATTACTCAAAGTTAACGTTAGCTGGTTTTGTTTCTGAGGTTCACAAATAAAGACATTGGACACAGAAAAGTTTTATCAAAGCAAACTATTCTGCATTTCAAATGCACTAACTTTTCAGTCCTTCAGAGTCCTTCAGAGTAGGGGTACGGAGCTGGCTATTCACTGAGATTTTTCTTTCATACGAAGATATGCATGAAAAAAAGAGGGACTTCTGGGATAGAACAAACCAAGTTCATAACGACCCAAATCGTTGGTGGTCAATTTTATTTTTTAATGAATTAAAACCCCAAAAACAACAACTGAAGTTAAGTTTCTGGTAAAAAAAACACACCCCAAAACCCAAAACTGATATCAGAGTGAAACTGAAAGAGTTGCACACATGTACACAAAGGGAGAGAACTCTCCATTAAATAACTCACAACAAAATTGCTTGCGACACCCCCCACCCCAACAGCCACCCATGTCACGTGCACTCCAGCACGTGGGGTTCGGACACGGCAAATTATCACCCCTGACGCACCTCACATCCCCTCACCACCGCCAAGGCAAACACAAGAGTTTGAGGGCCCAAAATAAAGGTTTACTTCGTTGAAGAACAAAACAGACAACACAAAATTAATTAACTAACAGGAACAAAACCCGAAATAACACAGCCTCTCAATCAAACCTTACCAATTCCAACCTGGGGCGAACAACACAAACAACTCCAAACATCAATAATGACCAGACCAGACAGCGGCCTCAACAATTAATCAGTAGCTGCTCTCTCCCTTAGTCGAGCAGAACAAATTATGTTATTGATTACACACTCTTTTACATTCTAAATAACCCAATCTGTCTCACTCGACCACATTGACCAAATTGGCCAACTAAATCAAATCGACCAACATCCCGCCTAGCCCAGAATGAGCAAGTCAAACTCAAAGGGAGACAAACCCAGCTTCATCCTCACACACACACACACACACGTTGGTGGTAGGGGTACCTGTATTTGCTCGGTGGCGTGGTAGCCGCGGTACACCACCTTGTCCAGAATGAGCAAGAGTCAAACACAAAGGGAGACAAACCCATCTTCATCCTCACACACACACACACACGTTGGTGGTAGGGGTACCTGTATTTGCTCGGTGGCGTGGTAACCGTGGTATACACCACCTTGTCCAGAATGAGCAAGAGTCAAACACAAAGGGAGACAAACCCAGCTTCATCCTCACACACACAGGTGCTTATGGTACCGGTACCTGCATTTGCTCGGTGGCGTGGTAGCCACGGTACACCACCTTGTCCAGAATGAGCAAGAGTCAAACACAAAGGGAGACAAACCCAGCTTCATCCTCACACACACAGGTGCTTATGGTACCGGTACCTGCATTTGCTCGGTGGCGTGGTAGCCGCGGTATACACCACCTTGTTCAGAATGAGCAAGTCAAACTCAAAGGGAGACAAACCCAGCTTCATCCTCACACACACAGGTGCTTATGGTACCGGTACCTGCATTTGCTCGGTGGCGTGGTAGCCACGGTATACACCACCTTGTTCAGAATGAGCAAGTCAAACTCAAAGGGAGACAAACCCAGCTTCATCCTCACACACACACACACTTGGTAACCCCGTCTAATATCGCGAGAAGTGGATAGACGTTAAAAGAAAGACACACACAGAACAGTCTGAAGTCCAATCCTCTGAAAACCGCGGTCCAAGGGCCATCAAGGCCCCAGACTGTAGAGGGACAACACTGAAATCAATTCCCAACATCAACAAAAAGGCTTGATGCAGTGAGAAATCACTATCGAAAGGTATTTGAGAATAAAGATATCTCTAAATAAAAAGGCAAAACCTCTGACGGAAGAGGCCAATCCTCTGTCAGAAATTCTTAACCCGTTCACCGCCGAAGTCGCATCTTAGCACAGTGATGCAACACCTATGTCACTAAAAGGCATCCAATTGGGGTCTATTATCCAAAGACCCTGTTGTCTTGGTTTGAGGAAGTAAGGATAGACCTTATTTTATATATGTCACAGATGAATCCCCAATACTGCAGATGGATTTTGTTCTCTGCCCAGGTAAATTTAATGGAAATATTTTGGCTGAAATATGGCTGGCAGTGAAAGGGTTAATCCTCTGAAATTAGCTGATCCTCTGACAATTCTGATGCCTGACACACACACATGCTTGTGGTAGCAGTACCTGTATTTGCTCGGTGGCGTGGTAGCCGCGGTACACCACCTTGTTCAGAATGAGCAAGTCAAACTCAAAGGGAGACAAACCCAGCTTCATCCTCACACACACACACACGTTGGTGGTAGCGGTACCTGTATTTGCTCGGTGGCGTGGTAGCCGCGGTACACCACCTTGTTCAGAATGAGCAAGTCAAACTCAAAGGGAGACAAACCCAACTTCATCCTCACACACACGCTTGTCAGACCTGTTTACCCCCTACACAAGTCTTGAGTAGTCTGGATAGCTGAAATGAGTAGTTTGGGTGCACAATGTGTACTTTTATTCATGAAACCATCAAATAATGTTCACTGAAAATGAGTAGTAATCAAGAATTAAAGAGCATTATTTTCAGTTTTGTAGAGTAGTAGAGGTCCAAATTGAGTAGAATACTACTCGAAAAGAGTAGAGTAAAACAGGTCTTGTGGTACCGGTACCTGCATTTGCTCGGTGGCGTGGTAGCCGCGGTACACCACCTTGTCCACCTGCACCCCAACCTTCTGCATGCGCTGCTGGAGCTGTGGGTAGGTGCTCATCTCGCTCAGCAGAGACGTCTGGGCCACAAACTCTGCATAGCTGCACCCACAGCAATGATAACTGGAGGGCTTATGTCGGTCTTTAACCCTTTCATCGCCACTGTCGCCTCTTGGCACCACAATGATTTAACACCCATGTCACTGAAAGGCATCAAATTAGGGTCTGGTATCCAATGGCAATATCTTCGGGGAGGTAAGGATAGGCCCCCATTTTATACATGTCACAGAGGAATCTCCAATATTGCAGACAAAATCTGTTCTCTACCCAGGTAAGCTTAATAGGGATTTTTGGCTGAAGAACGGCTGGCGTTGAAAGAGTTAACCCTTTCAACGCTAGCCACTCCTCAGCCAAAATTTAGCATTAAACTTACCCGGGTAGAGAACAGATTTTGTCTGCAATATTGGGGATTCCTCTGTGACATGCATAAAATGGGGGCCTGTCCTTACCTCCCCGAATGAAGAACATAAGGTCACTGGATACCAGACCCTCATTTGATGCTTTTTAGTGACATGGGTGTTAAATTATTGTGGTGCCAAGAGGCGACAGTGGCGATGAAAGGGTTAATAATAATAATAATAACTAGAGGGCTTATGTTTGCTTTTCAGAGCAAACATGACAAGATTCTCCCCCTCAAACAGTCATATTTTGCAAGTTATTCTTTGCCATAAAATTTTGCCATATTTGGCAATTTATGTACCCTATTTCCGGTTCGAATTTATAACGAAAGGATTGCAATGTTACTCTTTAATAAATACTGAAAATATGAACTGATTCTGTGCAGCCGTTTTCGAGTTATTCAACTTGAATTTCAAGATTAAAGTTTGGCCCAAATTGGCCATTTCTGGCCAATCGGTTTAATATTCGAAGCGTAGCATTAGAATAGTGTCTTTCAATTTCCCTGCACATTTCAGCGAAATCAGATGAAAAATAAAATAAAAATTCGTGAAACGGAAATAAGTGAAAGTGACACAACCAAATTTACATAAATGTTAGTATCTTCCAAACTATTTAACATATCATCACCAAACTTCTTTCTGCACTGGGCCAGAGTAAGGGCTACAATATCCAATAGTTAGTTTTGTGATGTCACTTCCGGTTTTGGCTATTCCGTGAATACAAATTAACCTGCAAGTTCCTAGCCAGGGCACATCTGGTTGGCACTTCGGGTTTGCTTTTATACCGGAAGTGTTGTCAATACATTCCTAAGTAAATACTGAAAAAATGAAGGCAATCCGTTCAGCCGTTTTTTAGATATTCAAGATTGAAATCTTGCCAATTTTGCTGTTTTTCGTCCATATTTTGCCGACAGCATTTTCGGCTCCAGTGACCTTGGCCTTTAACCAACGACCTTCACTTTCGAACTTGGCCTAGATATACTAAATACCTATCCGCATGCAAAGTTTCAGCCTCTGACGTCCTTCCGTTCAAACGTTATCGTTAAACGGCAACACAGATCGACACCTAGTCACCTAGTCAAGGGGAAGCAAACAAGACTGCTCTGAAAACATTAAGGTGACGCACTACGGTTTTTTGGGGGGGTCAATTTATGTTCATTTTTGTTTCTCGGGAACTAATAAAGACATCCACATGAACTTTTGCACACTGATGCAAAACATGACCCTGACCATATATGCCAAATTGGAAGACTGTGCACTCTTTGATGTCTTAGGAAAGAGGACGAATGATCAGCATCACCATACAGTACTTGAATCCAGCGCTGTTGAGGGGCTAAGATTTTGTTTTGGTGGACTCCATACTTTCATAGTGCCTTCACACAGAGTCTTCATATTTAGCATATATGGTCAGGGTAATGTTTTGTATCAGTGTGCAAAATTTCATGTAGATATCTTTATTAGTTCTTGAGAAACAAAAATGAACATAAATTGCCCCCCCCAAAAAAAACGTAGTGCGTCACCGTAACTCATTCCACACAAATTACGAGTATACTAAGAACAGGAGAACGCCAGCCAGGGCCTACTTATGAGTATTCTCGAAACAGTGATTTTTTCTAGTCTAAATTCATGTTTTTTTCAATCCAAACCACGTTTTTTGAGTTACATAGATCTCCTCATCACTGTTCCAGCTTTCGTTTTACTTATGTTTGGTACTTCTATCTTAATTTTTAATGTTTAAAATGTCAAAACATTCGGCACTAGACAAGCTTCAGAAAATACTCCAATACGTTTTCATTAACAGTGATAGTAATAAGGAGACTAATGATTCAGATTTTAATGCAAGTAACCACGATCTCAAAGCGAAAAATAAACTCGGATCAACCAGTAATGTTGTTAAAACTGAATCATTGACAGTGTGAGTGTTGTTGCACTTCTTATTTGTTATAAAAAAATGTCTAGGCAGCCCCAGGCCAGTAATGGAGTTTACCTAAGGCAGTGAAGTCCTGAAGGGGTTAACCAGCTTTCGCCTCGCGGATGGTTAACAAAACAGATGAGTATGGACATAATTTTGCACTAAAACGAAGACAAAGAATAAGCCTACCTTAGTTTGCTTGTGAAAGAGATGACATCGGCGCAAAGCGCACTGCAACAGTAAGAACACAAATTTATTGCATGCACATCCACACACACGCGCACACACACACACACACACACATCTATCACATGCACACACACACACAAAGGTGCACACACACACACACACACAGACACACAAACACACACATACACACAAACACACACATACTCACACGCGCACACACTCACACGTACACACACTCAGAGAGAGAGTAAGAAAGAGAGAGAGAGACAGACAGACGGACGGACAGGTAGAAAGAGACATAGACATAGGCCACACACACACACTCACGGGGGGGGGGGGGGGGGGGGTCCATGTCCAGGGGGGGACCGCCAGGAACGGGGGGCAAAAGTACCAGGGGGCAAGTGGCCGGGGGGGCAAATGGACTGGGGAACAAATGGCCGGGGAACAAAATTCGATGGCTTGGAGTCAAAACGGACTATCTTTAGATAGTCCATTGATATATTATTGACCTTATTACGAAAACTAATAACTTGTATAAAAAAAAGACTGCAGAAATATAAAAAGCAAAACCCCCTTTATATATTTCTGCAGTCATTGTTTGATACAAGTTATTAGTTTTTGTAATAGGTTCAATAATACGTCAATGGACTATCTAAAGATAGTCCGTTTTGACTCCAAGCCATCGCTAGTAAAAAGCAAAAAACCCTTTATATATTTCTGCAGTCTATTGTTTGATACAAGTTGTTAGTTTTTGTAATAGGTTCAATAATACGTCAATGGACTATCTAAAGATAGTCCGTTTTGACTCCAAGCCATTGAAATGGTCTGAGGTACAAATGTCCGGAGGGGCAAGTAGACTGGGGGGCAAGTGATGGGGGGCAAATGGACTGGGGGGCAAATGTCCGGAGGGCAAGTGACCGAGGGGCAAATGGACTGGGGGGCAAATGGCCGGAGGGCAAGTAGACTGGGGGGACAAATGGCCGGAGGGCAAATAGGACTGGGGGGCAAGTGACCGGGGGGCAAATGGACTGGGGGGCAAGTGACCGGGGGGCAAATGGACTGGGGGGCAAATGGTCTGGGGGGCAAATGTCCGGAGGGGCAAGTAGATTGGGGCAAATGGCCGGGGGGGGGGGGGGGGGGGGGGGGGGGGGGGGGGGGGGAGGGGAGGGGGGGGGGGAGGGGGGGGGGGGGGGGGGGGGGGGGGGGGGGTCCTGTCCTGATACCAGGGCTCCCAACCCTCTGTTGCAGTTTCCTGGGACAAACTGCTTAAAAACCAGGGACCAAGACTTATTTCCAGGGACAAACATCGCAATGTCATGCATCAGGGTCAGAATGAACAATTTTGATTTATGTCATGACGTATGAATCAAAATTTCTGCAACTGGATTTTTTCTTTCTTTGAGACTTCTTGATAATTTTCGGTGCCAATAAGCTTCAATATTCAAGATCCTTCGGTGTTCAGTAAAACTGACGTTCCTGTATACAATAGTAAGCTTAGCTAACAAGATAAGTGACTGTTCTACAAACTTTCGATTGTACTCAGTTTCCAGGGACACCAAACAAAAAAAGTGGATTCCAGGGACAGGGTGCCATTTTCAATTGTTTCCAGGGACAAATACCCCTTAGGGGGGATGGTAAGCAGCCCTACACACACACACACACACACAGTAACGTAGTTGAAGATTTGTGTAATTTTTTCTGTTAGTTTGTCCAAGATTTACCTCATTACGCAAGGAGTACCGTACAAACTGGACTATAAGCCGCACCTGTATATAAGCCGCATCCCTTAAATTGACAAAATATTAGGCATTTATTCACATATAAGCTGCACCAGTTTATAAGCCGCAGAGAAAATTGTATGTGCACAAAGCAACACAAATATGAAAATGTTCCTATCAGAACATGAATATTAATGTTCTCAGACACTTCAAACGCGAGATTTTAATCTTTTGATTACCAAAACCAGTTTCGAGTCTAAAGAAGCTCAGAATAGGCTGAAGAAACTGTCCAGAAACAGATTTAATCATATCGATAAATGTGGAATGGAAAAAAAAATATACAGTCTATAAGCCGCATGGGTCAAAGTTGAGGAAAAAGTAGTGGCTTATAGTTATAGTCCGCATTTTACGGTCCCCCCCCCCCCCCCCCTCCCCTCTATTATCATAGATTCTCGCTTTCTTTCAAGGTTCAGCTACTGTGCTCAAACACATCTGAGAGGTCCCCCGAAGACGGAGTGTGGCTGCCCACATGGCGGGGTAATCAAAAACGGTCACACACGTAATGTTCTCATCCCTAGCTGATGCATTTGTACCTTAGTGTTCAAGTGCTTCTCGCTGTTGGGATGATCCCTGGAGTCTTTTAGCCAGGGTAAGCCAACCAACCAAAAACCAACATCTGAGAGGATATCCATAAACTTTAGGCAGTTTAACTTTTTGTGATGTGAATTAAAGCTTAAAAATTATAAATACTTGAAGACTAAGAATGTGATGTTACTTAAGATTTTGATTACGCCCAAGCTTTTTTGTGTTGTTATATTATTACTACATTGAATGCTGGTTCAGGTTACTATCATGCATATAATTTGTGTTCATATAGGTCTTAGGGCCTGCCAAAAATGTGACAGAGTATAGGAAAACCAGGCTAAAGTCGGAAATTATCACTTTTGACGTTTTTATATAATCTGAAAGTTTAAACTCTACAGACTGAAAAGCAAAAAACAGAATTGATGTACCTGGCATATTCTTTTTTTAATAAATTTTTAAAGTTGACAAAATACACAGAATCAAGTATAACTAAGCTACCTGTTTTTGTGCATTGCTAAGAATGTCTCTCAGCGACTTTAGCCGGGTTTTCCCATACTCTGGTCACATAATGATTAAAATGTTTTGTATTTGCATTTTGTATTTTGCACACACACAAACACACACACACTGCGATACACACAATTACATTTCTTTAACCCTTTTACCACCAATGTCGCATTTTTGCACCTTAAAGATTCAATACCCATGTCATAAAAAGCCTTGAAATCTGGATCTGTTATCAAACGATCTTGTGATCTTAATTTCAAGAGGTAACAATAGGCCTTGTTTTAAACATGTCACAGAGGAATTCCCAATATTGCAGACAACATCTTTTTTCTACCCATGTAAGTTTAATGGATAATTTAGGCTCAAAAACGGCTGGCAGCGAAAGGGTTAAATCAATGTAGAAACAAGGATCTCTCAAAGTCCTATCAGCAGGGAAAATGTCATGCATATATATCATAGGTGATCATCACACACTTAAAATTTCCCAGGATAGACAGACGCAGATGGGCACACACACACACACACACACACACACAACACACATACACACACACAACTCACTTTAAAATGTCAGCAATTGGGTCAGAAGTATTATCCAGCTGGAACAAACAAACAAAATATATAAATGAATAAAATAAAACAAAAAAACAATATTATTTCTCATCTATTTCTTATACCAAGATCTGCACTGCAACTTGAGGTATGTTGTTTTGTCCACTAGGCTCTCTGAAATCTCGCGTGATTTCTCTGAACGAGAAATAATTATAAGATTAAACTAGGCGTACGCTAAGAAGCTGAAGCTTAAATTTAATTAGTTTAAATCTACTGGAGGGAAGAGAAATTACTCGCCTTCCCTTATGATTTGAGATAATTCAGTTGAACATGCCCTCCCTATCGTAAGCCTAGTGGACACACAACGCTAAATCCTGACTCGAGCGCACGCTTTCCCAAGCTGCATCTCGCGTAATTTATCTTCCCTCCAATAGATTTTAAATAATTCAAATTAAACTTCAGCTTCCTAGCTTAAGCCTAGTTTAATTTTATAATTAAACCGTCTGTCCCCGTTTTGTCCGTCTGTCCATTTCTCAATTTTCGAGATAATGAAGTTAATTTAACTTGATTTCCTTCCTTTCTGCAGGAGCTGTGCCGGTTGGGGTCTGCTAGCCGGATTGACCCAGCCTGGATACTACGAAAAAGCCTAGGGCCAACTGTAATATACTGTCAATACCACCAGACAGTTTACATAAAAAAAAATAAAAAAAAAATTTCAAACTCTCATTTGCGCTCTCCCAGTTTCCGTCGAGTTTATAGCCTTCATAGGCTCCTTCGATCCAGATCCAGATCCAGAGTGATTGTCACATAAAAACGTGGGGGGGGGGGGGGGGGGGGGGGAATTCTAGGGGGGGGGGGATCTGGCGGAAGAAGCGCCTTTAGGGAAAAAGAAAATAAAGGAAAAACCAAATAACAAAAAACCTAAACTATGTGACCCAGCCAGTTAGGGCCCCACTCAGCGGAGACACCCGACTTGGCTTGACACAAACGGTGACTCACCATCTGCAGAATGTCCACCACGGCGAAGAACACCATGACCTTGACCGTGATCATGGTGTCGTCGTTGGTGCGTACCTCCCTCACCTGCGACACAGAGACACGCAACGAGTGAGCCTCATATATTTCACGGATGTAAACAATCTGATGAAATGCGCTTCGTCAGGAAAACAAAAACTTCCAACTCCATGGGCTGACCACTTTGTATGATCTTGATCTAGTATCACAAAGCCACTCAGGTTTTGATAGACTTGGTTTAGTATATGAATAAAAAAAGGATTGCAAAAAGCATAATATAAACCATAAACATAAACATTAGTTTATTTAATGTTTGAATAAAGTGAGCTATATGGTTGCCGCCATATTGAACGAAGCAAATTCAAAGATGATGAGTAGTTCAATTTAAAGAAGTAAGAAATGGAAATAGGACACACTGGAGACAGTCTAAGGGAAGTAACTACAAGGGGAAGGTCTCAGGATTAATAGGAACAGCGAGTTATTTCCCTTTTATTGGGTTTCGCAACAGTCAAAATATGTTGGGAAAAAAACCTCCGACTTGACTCCAAAAGATGGGATCAGTGTCGGAATGACGTCTCCGACATGACTCCATTGAAATAAAGGCACAGCAGCCGATCCAAAGAATCGGGTCTCTCTAGTCCGATATTTGCCGCCTCGCACAAAAACAAGGAAAAAAGGTAGGGATAAAGAGTAGCGAGGCCACGCCGCTCGAGTCCCTCCATGTTATATACTCCGGCGGTGCCTTTAACTCTTTTAGCACCATGGACAAAATACATTCATTCGCCACTGACATCACTCTTCACTCCCACCAAACACAAAAGACATTCACTGGCAAGCACCCTGCCATGCGTTTGTGTATCTTTAGAGCTTACGTCTATGTTTCTTCCGTCATCATCACCACCATCATCATCTTCACCATCATAATCATCACCACCATCATCACCATCATTATCACCCTCACCATCATCACCACCACCATCATCATCATCACCATCACCATCATCACCACCATCATCATCATCACCATCGTCATCATCATCACCCTCACCATCATCACCACCATCATCATCATCATCATCATCATCACCATTCAGAGCACTGACATTGTAGTAGAAGTGGTCTGGCACCACTGGCAGTTGGCTGAACTTCCTCAGTCACCATCATCACCACCACCATCATCATCATTACCACCATCATCACCATCACCATTCAGAGCACTGACATTGTAGTAGAAGTGGTCTGGCACCACTGGCAGTTGGCTGAACTTCCTCAGGGCTGGCACCATTCGCGCCTTGTCGTTAGGGTCCGACCCATGCCACACAAACTCATGCAGCCTGAAACATCCAAAGGTTCCGCCTTGTAGTAGTAGTAGTAGTAGTGAGAATAGGGCTAGAAGTGGGCCTCGCGGCCTTTTTACGCCCTTTCTTGATTGTCTAATTTTGTTAAGTTTCACGGTGATTTCGCAAAACCTAGAAACCAATAGAAGCCTAAAACTAATCTTAATTACTGTATTTTACGGACTATAATATAAGCGATACTTTTCCCCCAGACTGAGATTTCCCCTGCGCCTTATAATGTGACTGATAAAATAGTAAGAAAGATAGAGCAGCAAAATCTGAATTTTGTGCTAAATTTTGGGGGTGCGCCTTATAATCAAAAAAAAAAAATGCGCCTTACAAAACAGTAATTTATAAAATAATTTTTGGTATTAGGTATTTGGTAACTTTATAGTCACAGAGGCATCTCTGTGAAATTCGGGTTGCTCCCACCTGGAGAGCGCGTCGCAGCCAGAGGCGCGCCACCCTTTTTTTTTTTCTTTTTTGCATGCGATTTTTTGTGTGGCTGATGAGGAAGGAAAGGGGACAAGGGAAGTGGGGATGGGGTAAATTTTGACCAAACGACAACTTTTTCGTTGGCACTGGGCCTTAAACAAACTAAAAGAGAGTTTTTACAGCGGAGATGCCTTGCGCGGGGGTACATCCCCTACTTTCTTCTACCAAAGGGATTTGAGGATGGAGAGTCAGCGTTGGGGAAGGTCCCCAAAGGCCAACCAATCCCTTTAGGCTGTAGCACCAGAGCCAGTGCAACCCCCACCCCTCGTTCGAGAGTCATAGTCTTCCATGAAAGAAACTAAGCTGCACCACGATATTTCCAACACTGTAGGAATATCAGTGTGTGTGTGTCTGTTATGTGTGTGTGTGAGCATGAATGTGTGCATTTACATGTGTGATTGTGTGTATTTTGGTTTTGTGGGTTGAGTGTGCAC
>CM065713.1:21471274-21473774 GCA_017654935.2 Phymorhynchus buccinoides
CATCATATATCATATTATTATATGCGTAAACTTTTATTCTTCTTTCTTCCACTTATTTAGGGTTTTTCCGTACGGAACTTACGCGTCCAATGACAATGTGAACCCGGCCTTACCCTTTTGGGCCCCACCAACAGCTCTCCTTCCCCCATGTGATTCAGGATGACAGCCTGCTGGCCCTCTCGCACAGTCTTGAACTTCATGATCCGTCCAGTGAGTGACCTAGCTTTGCGGTTGCCAACGTTTCTAGAACAAGTAGTAAGTACTGAAGTAGTTTCAGTTTGCACTAATCAATGACTAGGCCGGCCAATGCAGGGGAAATCATCAAAAAGATCAAGACAGACAAGAGCGAAGAGGCGCTGTGCTCCACTGGAAAGACTTATGCACACAGTTTGCTTTACGAAGATCCGTCCAGTGAGTGACCTAGCTTTGCCAACGTTTCTCTAGTGCAGGGAAAAGACTGACAAGACTGACTCATCAAGACTAATTCATTGACTTCAATTGTGATTGTCCACTGGAAAGACACACAGTTTGCTTTACGAAAATGAAGCCAAATGTCACGAAATGAAGAAACACGTGTTGTCCTGGGTGCTTGGCTGCATTCTTTAAAAATAGTTTTCTTCGCAAGTTTCCAAAATTACGTTTTTGTTTACGGTAGGCTTAGTCCAATCGTGATGCGGAAGTCACGACCAAAATAGTAAAAGAGAAGATAACTCTAAAATACTTCTGTCTGATTAGTCATTGTCCACATGTTCAAGAACAGACAAAACATTGTGTCACCTGGCTCGTTCTACAAATTCAAGAGAGTGATTAAATGTTTTCATTCTTATTTCTCTAGTTTTCCCACGACACTCTCTATCCGTCTGCCTGTCTGTCTTTCTCTGTCTCTGTCTGCTCTCTCTCTCTCTCTCTCTCTCTCTCTCTCTCTCTCTCTCTCTCTCTCTCTCTCTCTCTCTCTCTCTCTCTCTCTCTCTCTCTCTCTCTCTCTCTCTCTCCTCTCTCTCTCTGAACAAACAGAGATTTGCTCTGCGACTCTAAAAATCAAGATGAATTTTCATGCACAGCGAAATAAAGTTACTACCTTGTTACGAACTCCATGAAGAAATATTTTCAAGATTTAGCAGGCTCTAAAAATTATTCGAAATCTTTATGGAAGGCAATCAACTGTATCACAAACAAACACGTTTCTCAGAAACAATCCACTTCCAAAAACATATCCACTGATGAACTTAACGAACACTTTGTCAATGTAGCAAACAAAATTATTCTAAATGACAAATCGACACAAAATGACTTAAAGGAACTAAAGGAATTTTGCAAAGAAAAACAGATTAACACACCATTGACCATACCACCCATGGCGGTATTTGATGTTTATAACAGTTTAATTAAAATCAAACAGTCCAAATCAAAAGGCTTAGACGAAATTGACAGTAAAATAATAAAACTCAGTGCACCATACATCACAGATACGTTAACCTACATATACAATATTTGTATTGACAAAAACTACTTCCCCAAGCACTTCAAAACTAGCAAAATAATTCCTCTTTATAAATCAGGTGAACAAAATGACCCCTCCAACTACAGACCCATCTCAATTCTCTCTGTCCTCTCAAAACCACTAGAGCAGCACATCAACAGTCACATCTCATCACACATTAAAAATTTTGACCTCCTACACCCAAATCAATCAGGCTTTAGAGAAAATCATTCATGTCATACAGCTCTTGTAAATCTGGTCGATCAATGGCTTTCCAATATTAATAATGATGAATACACAGCAGCCGTCTTCGTTGATTTTGCCAAGGCTTTTGACACGATAAACCATGCTCTACTTCTTCGTAAACTATCAGTGTATAATTTTTCAACCGATGCTATTGCACTCCTGTCATCATTCCTTAGCTCCCGTCAACAATGTGTTTCTATTGATAATAAAATTTCAGACTTTCGTTGTTCAAAAAGTGGTGTTCCACAAGGTTCTATCCTTAGTCCTATCCTTTTTTCGTTATATGTAAATGATTTGCCCATTTTCCTTTCATCCCTTAGTGATCTTTTTGCAGATGATACCACAATCCATTCATCTGATCGTAATTTAAGCACCATGTATGTAAACTTACAAGAAAACATTGATAAACTCACAACCTGGACACATTTTAACCATATGTCACTAAATACTGGAAAAACAAAACATATGCTGATAACTACCAGACAGAAACGTCAAAACCTACATGCGCCTACTCCAAAATTATATGCCAATAATAAAGAAATCGAAGTTCTATTGAAATCAAGTTCCTTAACATCGGACGAGTTTAAGAATCATAATATTCTACCTGTTAAGTATCGACTGAAATTTAATCAAGGAAGACTTTTGCACAAAATAATGAACGGAATGGCACCATCTGGGTTAAAACATAATTTGTTTTTATTCACGTTAAATGATAAAAGACGTGAGCACAAGATTTCTCTCCGTAGACCCCGCTTGGAGTTGCTCAAATCTAGT
>CM065713.1:21478774-21481575 GCA_017654935.2 Phymorhynchus buccinoides
TAGATGATAAGAAGAAGACGAAAAGGCAGAATGAAGGAGAGTAGAGATAAGAGGAAGTTGCAGGCACAGAACTTCCAGAAGATGGGGAAACTGTTTGTACTCAAGGACTCCCCGGTATCCCCACAGGGAGAGACTTGTGGAAAGGACTGGGCCACCCAGCTCCACACATGGAGGCACGAGGCATTCACCCACAGCCTTATCCCTCATTTCAAATTATCAGCATACTTTCTGCATGTTCTCTATGTATTCCGTTGTACTGGCTCAAAACATGAAAAAGCGGTCCATTTGTTACTATGCACGCATTATAATTATTTTGATTCTGTGTTTTTTCTTATGCATAATGTATTTAGCATTTGTGCCTATATAGTTAGTGTTTATGTACAATGCTTTGTTGATTTGTGTGTGTTTGTGTCCTATGTGTGTAGGCATCATTTATTGTTTTGAGTGTTTATCTTAATGTTAATGTACAGCGCTCTGAGCTCCCTGCAAAGGCAGTAGAGCGCTTTATAAATATCCAGAATTATTATTATTATTAAATGTAGACAAAGAAAGACTAACACATTTATCAAAATAGATTGAAAATATTGTTTGCATCATTTTGTGTTGTTGCAAATAAACAATCCAATCAATGTTGACACTTATTTCAAACTGGGTCTCGGTTTGAAACATATTTTCACTTTTTGGGGAGAAAGTAACAGAGCAAACGCCAAACGTCAATCAAATAAAAAGACAAATAAATAGGCCATCAATGAAAATACGAAACAATCCACTGTCTTACTTTCATGGATCTGCACTTTCGATTTTGGTTTTTGCACTCGTGAAGCACGTATGGACTAACTTGTAACTAATAATAATAATCCAATGATAAAGGTCATTTTCAATTCATTATCACAGCTTTTATAATTGGTTGACACTGGCCTGTAGTAGGGGCCAACAGTAACACAAGAGCTGTACAATAAATGATTTTCTACAGAAACATAAAAATTGTGGAAGACTAAATAGTCACAAAAGTTGAAATGTGACACCCAACAGATATGCCCAGAGTGACAACCAACAGTGATTGCACAGAATGCAAGATCTAGCAGACACAGTTGGTATTGTGTGCTTCAATTTGGTGTACATAATTATGTGATAAATTATTGATCAATGCATTTTGGTATCATTTTCCCAAAGACATCCACATGAATTCCTTCAATTATTTGAACAAAAACTGTTGGTTGTCACGCTGGACATACAGAAAATCATTTTTGTGCAAAAACAAATTTGTTCATATGAAAATATAATTTTTGTTGACTGTGATGTCTTTTTAAAACACCAAGTATAGCCTTCTTGCAAAATGTCCAGTGAAATCCTTCCCTATTATGGTTATCTTGCATTATTACTGTTGGTTGTCAATGTGGACATACGCCATCAAATTGTTTCATAATACACCATTCTATGTCATGAAATTATTTTCAAGCATGAAAACTGCAGTGAAATAACCCAACTGCAACATCATAAGCATTAAAACTCATTTAGCTGCACAGAATCAACTTTTACAAGGAAAACTGTAGGTGGACATACTTTATGCAGTTGGCGGACATACACCAAGTCTTTTGCTCATCCAAGACACAATTTAAAGAAAAGTATGTTGTCTTTTGGTGTACAAGATTATTTCATTAACATCCTTTAGAGGAGACACAGATAAAACTTTCAATTTCAATTGTATGACTGTATTTTAGAGGTCCAAACTGTTGGTTGTCACCCGGACGACATTGTGTCACAGGCTGTAATGCATAACTCTCAAACTAGGGGGCCTTAGTTAGCACCAGCTCTGATTCTGCGGCCAAAGAAATGGGTGCTGGCCTTTGGGGACGATCTTTTCCAAACGCCAACAAGCCCTCTCAAATCCCTTTGGCCGAGAGAGTAGGGATGTACCTTGGGCAAGGCACAAGTCTCCACTGTAGGCACAGTCTAGCCCAGCCCGCCAGAATAGCATCTACCCCATTCTGCTATCTGGCAGTCCATGATCGGAAACGACCTGACTGGCATACATACATGCAATGCAAATCACAGCCTAGTTAGTCACTGTGTGAAAGGAACAGCATGAACGATGCCATTATCGATGTGTCATAGCTGCAGGGTAGTCTTCCCCAACACAGGGTGTACAGTTACAGCCACATGCGGGCTGCATCGCCTTTCAACTCTGCTGGTGGGATGAAGTAGGGGAAGGGGTTCTACACTGGGCCTTTCAACTTTAGAGAAGAACAGTTCGATTTTTTATTGTCCTAAGTTTGTGAAAATTCCACCAAGATTATCCGACATTGCAGCAATATGCTACCTGTAATTGGATTTTAATTAAAAGATGTTTTTTAAACAATTATCAACACGTGACAAAATTGATGCTTTAAAAAAACAGCATACTAATCTAAAAAACAACAAAACAACAACAACAAGTCACAACCAACGTGACTCCTTTGTACAATCGTTTTAACACAGCTTTAAATTTGTGGCTGTTGTTTTTGTCATTTTGGCTGTTGTTGGGGGTGGGGGGAGGGGGGAGTAGTAGAGGATTGTTTGGTGGTGATGTTTTGACAAAATTGCGTCAAAGAATCTAATTTGTTTGCATTATAAAACTAGCCATTGTTAGCAGTTACCAATACAATATTGCATATTTTCTTTACACATTCAGGTAACTGACCTCTGCTGACAAGAGTATGGTTCATACACAAACCAGACATGCTTTCTCTTTGCTGAAACAAAGACAGATTGACATATCAAAAAAGATACATGTGTTGCGGCAACAGTCATGGATGAAACGG
>CM065713.1:21482075-21521598 GCA_017654935.2 Phymorhynchus buccinoides
TATGTTTTATGTCAATTACATGTGCTTTTATGTGATTTTAACAAATTGTCTCTTCTGTTAGGTCATAACAATGTCCAATTTTGTCTTCATTTTTGATGAAACAAATTTCTTAACTTGTTTGGAGACATAAAATGATGGAAAATAATGGAATTGATGATGGAATTGAACTGAATTGAAAAGCAATAAAGGCTGACAACACCTGGCTCCCAGCCTATGCTTCAATAGCGAAGATTATTTCGTGTTCAGTAACCTGTGTGTAACACATCTGCTAGGAAAATGTCAACAGCATCATTCTGTTCCTGTGTTCAATAGCAAGGTCAGCTAACAAGACAAAGCGATTGCTCTATTGCTCTAAAACATTTGGTGTAAAGGGTAAAAACCCCCCCCCACCCCCCCCCCCCCCCCCCCCCCCCCCCCACCCCCCCCCCCCCCCCCCCCCCCCCCCCCCCCCCCCTTCCCCCCCCCCCCCCCCCCCCCCACCCCCCCCCCCCCCCCCCCCCCCCCCCTCTCCATTTCTAGGTTGTTTCCATTTTTCCGTTCTTGCCTTTCTTACTGCAGATTGAGTACTTCATCCATTTACATAATGAAACACATGCATTCAATAATAGTAGAAGATAAAGGCAAGACGGAAAAACGCAATGAACCAGGACTGTGACAAATGCTCCGCGGCTGTTGTGTGTGCTGCACTACATAGGGGGGGGGGGGGGGGGGGGGCTATTAAATAATGGCCTTTATCATGACTGCAATTAATTATTCAACAAAGATAACTAGCCGAAAAGGTTCATAAAATACAGCTTAATGTTTGGTAAGAAAAGCAAGTGTGAAAATGCGGGAAGAGCTGAGAAATGTAGGGGGGTGGGGCACATCTTGACCTTTACCAAATTTTGAATCTACTCCGTTTCCAGGGACGGCAGGGAGAAAAGTGGATTCCAGGGACAGTGTGCCGTTTTTTTACTGTTTCCAGGGACAAATGCCCCTTAGGGGAGACGGTAGGCAGCCCTGACATGATGAACAAACGACGCAGAGGAAGCCTTACCCTCTCCAGAAGAATGTCCCCCACATCCCCCACCACAGGGTTCTGGCTGCGTCTGTCCCTCATCACCTTGTTCATGGAGGCTGGAACACACAGACACACACACAGCATGCACGCACGCACGCACACGCACACACACACACACAAAATTGTCTGAATCACTTTTAGTGGAAGGACGTTAAACTGAAGAACCCACACACACACACACATATACACACACATATACACACACACACACACACACACACACACACACACACACACACACACACTCACACACACACACTCACTCACACACACACACACACACACACACACACACACACACACACACACACACACACACACTCACGCACGCACGCACGCACACGCACACGCACACGCACACACACGCTCACACACACTCAGTAACAACTAGACCGTAAAAAAACCGCTAGATCGTGCAGCATTTTCATCTCTGGTGACCTTTGAACAATGACCTTCCTTTTCGAACTTGGCCTAGATGTTCTAGCTACCTATCCGCATAGAACATTTGACAGAAAGCCTTTAACGACAACTAAAGGGAAGTAACAAGATGCTAAATGACGGTTTCAAAGCAAGATCTGTTTCTCTCGGACCACTGTCTTACAAACAGTAACAAGCGGCATGCGGCACATTTATCCGTTCCAGTGATCTCTTGACCTTTGACCAACGACCTTCATCTTCGAACTTGGCCTAGATATTCTAACTACCTATACACAATGAAGATTTGAGCCTCCTAGGTCAAATGTTATTGCGTTAACATAGTCAGAGTCAGTCAAGGGAAGTAAATCTGTGTGACCTTGGTCACTTCTAAACTCGCTTCGCTCCCTGAGAACACAATTTTGCCTCTGACTTTGCTTTTGTAGTGGTTTGTTGTGGGGAAACCAATCGGTGTAGAGTGTTTTTCTATAATGTCTAAACCTGAAGAAAAAACATGTAATCTTCTTTCATTTCTCATTTTGCTTATGTATGTTTTGTTTGTTTGAGAGTGACTTGTGAGTTTGTTTTCAAAAACCCCTTCCGACATTCATTTTTCTGCAATTCGCTTTTTCTCCGACACGCTCTCCAGGTGGGAGCAACCTGAATTTCACAGAGACACCTCTGTGACTATCATGTACGTAACCTAACCTAACCTAACCGACCACGCGGTCAAACAATCACAAAGCGAACAACACGGTTCCACGTAATCGAAACTGACCGTGCTGTCGGATGACCTCCTCCATGTTGGGGAAGAGGGCCCTGGCCAGCTCCGTCATCACCCCTCCCCCCTCCCCCACCATGGGCCGGTAGAACAGCAGGTCCAGAACCTTGAGGTTCCGCAGGTGAGCCCTCTCCGTGTGGAACAGCTCTGCACAGAGTACAGTGATAACTAACGCAGGGATGTGAGAGGGACCCCCCACCCAACGACAAAAAAGCGTAGCCGATGGTATCAACTTTAATCATCCTGGTGGAAATTAAAGTGTGCAATCACAGGCTCGATGAACAATACTAAAAACATTCAGATTACATAAATCGAAAACACCACCATTAACCCCTTGGCTGCCAGATAAAATTGAAGAAAAAATCATTGGGCAAATCATAACATGAAAAAGACAACTGATATAGCCAATCTGAAAAAATGGTCTGGGGATATTACTCTCTTGATCATGTTAGAGCAAAAGCCAGCATATCAGGGTTATTCCTCTTCATCTGATGACATCATCAGTGATGTAATCAGGTCAGTATGTAATACGTTGGTGGCAGTCAAGGGGTTAAGACAATAAGATGCATTATAAACGTCATCAAGGAATTATAAGAGGGAGAGAATTTGATTAGAATTTTGTGAAGAACTTGAAAACACAGTCATATGAAAACTAATATGTCCTCAACCCTTCCATCACCAGTCATCTCTTGGCACCACAATGATTTGACACCCATGTCACTGAAAGGCATCAAATGAGGGTCTGGTATCCAGTGACCTTATGTTCTTCATTTGGGGAAATAAGGATAGGCCCTATTTTATGCATGTCACAGAGGAGTCCCCAATGTTGCAGATGAAATCTTTTCTCTACCCAGGTAAGTAATGGAAAGTTTTAGCTGAAAAATGGCTGGCGTTGAAAGGGTTAAAATAGATTAATCAATTAAGATTAGGTATCACAGCCCTGTCGGCGACCAGGGCCATGACAGGGCTGTCACCACGTTAAACTTCACCACAAATCAATTAACGAATTAATCAATTATAATATATACATAAGTATCACAAATTAAAAAACAATGCATAGCATCGAATCTGTTTATATTCACACACACACACACACACACACACACACGCGCATGCACACCCAAAGGCAAATTAAGACAGCAAAGTATTCAATTCATCAAAGTAATTAAAACTTTGCCTGCGACGTCACTTTTTTTTTTCAAGGTTCGCCGTTACACGGATCTTACTGTCCGACACAGTTTCATCCGACCGAGCCCTGTCAAATTTGTGTTGGCATCCAGGGCTCCCAATCGTCCCGCAAAACAAGGGGTCCCAAGGACTCCTTCACTTACAGAATAGAGGGTCCTAGAGGCAAGATAGAGGGTCCCAGTGGCATTGTGAATGCTAAAAATAATTTTTCTAGTGCATCCCTGGGACCCCCTGCACATTCTTTTAGAGGGGCCTTGAGAATTTTAGTGCTTCATAGACCCCCAAATGGGGGTCCCTGGGATCCCTGGCACCCTTTGTCGATCTCCTCTTTCTTCACATCTATCATAATGGTGTGATGTACAAGTTTCCTTTCTCTCAACAGCTACAGTGGAATCCGTTTAATTGGCCATTGGATAATCGGCCAAAGCTGCTTAATCGGCCAATTTCCTCTGGAACGGAATTTTTTCCTCTTAAGCATGTGTTATTTTGTTTGTTTTTACGGCCAAAGCTGAAATCTTCAATTTCGCTTTATTGGCCACTTTTTCTCTCTAATTTTTCCTCTTTACCCCGTTTTGAGAGGGAGAACAACAGAGGCAGACAAACTGACAACACGCTTTTGACATTTACATGGTTGAGTGTGAATTTGGAAGGTGAGCTGTTGTCAATTGAAAGACCCTGCATGGCGTTAAAATCACTCAAGAAAACAAAATCATTGTCTTTTACTCGTGCTTCTGTCAAGTTGCAGGATTAATAAACACACACACACACACACACACACACACACACACATCACAAAAAGAGAAAGAATTTGAATTTGAACTGCAACATTTAATTTTGACGTCATTGCTTTTGACTTGCATAATTGCGTCATACAGTATCTCGATGTTCGTTTTATCGGCCGATTCGCTTTATCGGCCATATTTTTCCTGGTCCCAAAAGTGGCCTATTAAGCGGATTCCACTGTATTTGAAAACATCCCAAATTCTCCAATCGAAATGACACGGAGGAAGCAGCCGAACAGATGAAAACAGCGCATCGCCTTAACTGCGAGTTGTGAGTAGGAATTGTTGGGAAATAATTAAGGGGAGTAATTTCATGGTGTGTGGGAGTGATCTCGCCTATTTCAATCTGTCAAACATGGGGAAGTTACTCTACCATCAGGTCAATCCCCAGCCCTCGCTTCGTGTGTTTGAGGGGACACACAGCATGCAGAACGCAGTGCGTCATTCTAAAATTGATGTCGTTTATATTTTTACGTCACATTTTGCAAGTTCTATCACTTTGTGGCAACTGGCCACCCCTTATTTTTCTATAAAAAAAATTTTTGCAAGTCGCCGACTGGCATCCTGCGATTTCAAGCTTCGACGCCATGGTTGCATTGTTGCTATGGTATTTGACCGAGTAATGGAGGTAAACAACTCTAATTTTCACGAAGTGTTTTTCCGAAAATCGTCTATTGTGGCCGCGAGCTGGGGACTCGGAATGAGCGCCGAGGTGGGAGCAACACCACTGAAGATGGGACAGCAAAAATAAATAAATAAAAAATATTAAAAAATGTCAGTTTTCTCTCACCGTTAACGACCTCCTGTCGTTTCTTCTCCTTCGGTTTCAGTTTCTTCAGCACGTCCTCGCCCAGAACCTGCTTCAAGGGGGGCAACTCCTCCACTTCCAGGTCGGAGTCGTACGCCGTTGTCGTCGTCGTGGTGGTGGCGGCGCCACCGGAGCTCAGCGCCTCGTTGACGTGTTCCGACGACGCTACGGGACTCTCACCGCTCCTGGCGAGGGACACATTGAAAAAGAGAGAGAGAATGGTTAGCATGTACAATTGTTGTGCTGTGCTGTGTTGTGGGAGGAGGAGGAGCTAAAATTAGAACATATGCCCTCTCCGGTGGGTCTGTTGTATAAATAGTTCCCCCACCTTCAGGAAGTTCTGTGCTTGTAACTTCCCCTAATCTGTCACTCTCATTGACTCTGCCTTTTCCCTTTGCTTGCTGTCATCTACTATCTTTCTGCCTCACCGGTCCATTCTCCTGCCCTTTTTTCATGAAACACTTTCAAAAAGATTTCCTCCATCCGAAGTCGGACTTGCTGGGACTAACTATTTGTTAGTTAGGCACATAACGACAGCATGACGCATCTGCACTCATAATTGACAGGAAACTCTGAGCGATCGAAGAAGAAGAAGAACATATGCATTCTGACCAATCAAAAAGGCCGACAGACGAGAACTGCCTGCTCTAAGCAATAAGGGGCTCACCGATTGGACAGACTGGAGGCGGAGGAGCTAAAATTAGAACATATGCATTCTGACCAAGCTAAAAATAGAACATATGCATTCTGACAAATCAAAAAGGCCGACAGATGAGAACTGCTTGCTCTAAGCAATAAGGGGCTCACCGATTGGACAGACTGGAGGCGGAGGAGCTAAAATTAGAACATATGCATTCTGACCAATCAAAAAGGCCGACAGATAAGAATTGCCTGCTCTAACATGGTTCCTGGGGACTTGGAAGAATGCAAAAAAAGGACTTTAAAAGGACCTTTAAAGGACCAGCTAAAATTTTTAAAGGACCTATTTAAACCTTGTTTGTAGTTGTGCTTGCAGACGTGGTGGGCGCAGAGCCAGACGCCGATGATTGTGGCTGAGCAGATTCATTTGTTACTTCTGCTGCTTGCAAAAAAAGTCGGTCACATTGCACCTCGATTCCGCCTTGTGCCTTCTTTCAGCTTTCTTGTAATTTTCAGTCTTTGCGTGTTGTTTCAGCACCGACTCTCCCATTGACAAGATGTTGATGTTTTTTTCACAATATGCACAATGAACTGCATGTTTGTTGTCCATCACTTTTCGGACCCAGTCCTTATAAATGTCTTCTCTCAGCCAACGATCCTGAAAACGAACACTTTCCAGGCATTTTTACACTTTTTACTTGAAAACAAGCACTGAAGCAGCCGCATGTGCGAAGAATTTCAACATGGCGCATAAGATATCTCGCCGAATCTCGCGCACGTGACCGGATTTACAGTGACTATTAAAATTAGATCGTCTGCTCGAAAGATACGAAGGCGATCGATTTTTGGCAAATTTTATTTCATTTAATATATTTTTTTGAGTTCATTTCTTATGACAAGGTACTTAGTTTTGTTTTTTGGCCCGATTAAAGGATTTAAACTGACCGCACCAATTTTAAAAGGAACTTTGACTGATTTGAAAGGACCTCCTTGCTGATATAAAGGACTTAACAGGCCTTTTGAAGACTGATCAATTTCACAACACATAAAAGCACCTGAAAGGACCCCACGAACCCTGTCTAAGCAGTAAGGGACTCACCAATTGGACAGACTGGAGGCGGAAGAGCTAAAAATAGAATGTATGCATTCTAACCAATCAAAAAGGCCGACAGATGAGAACTGCCTGCTCTGAGCAGTAAGGGACTCACCGATTGGACAGACTGGAGGCGGAGGAGCTAAAAATAGAATGTATGCATTCTGACCAATCAAAAAGGCCGACAGATGAGAACTGCCTGCTCTAAGCAGTAAGGGGCTCACCGATTGGACAGACTGGAGGCGGAGGAGCTAAAAATAGAACGTATGCATTCTGACCAATCAAAAAGGCCGACAGATGAGAACTGCCTGCTCTAAGCAGTAAGGGACTCACCGATTGGACAGACTGGAGGCGGAGGAGCTAAAAATAGAATGTATGCATTCTGACCAATCAAAAAGGCCGACAGATGAGAACTGCCTGCTCTAAGCAGTAAGGGGCTCACCGATTGGACAGACTGGAGGCGGAGGAGCTAAAAATAGAACGTATGCATTCTGACCAATCAAAAAGGCCGACAGATGAGAACTGCCTGCTCTAAGCAGTAAGGGGCTCACCGATTGGACAGACTGGAGGCGGAGGAGCTAAAAATAGAATGTATGCATTCTGACCAATCAAAAAGGCCGACAGATGAGAACTGCCTGCTCTAAGCAGTAAGGGACTCACCGATTGGACAGACTGGAGGCGGAGGAGCTGCCTGACTGTTGGCTGAGGGCCCGGAACATGTCATCTCTGTCCACATCGCTGCAAGGGAAAAAAGAAAGAAAAACAATAACAATACAGTGGAACCTCCCTATTAAGACCTCCCACTATAAGACTCCCTCCCGCATCATAAGACCTACTTCTCTGAGACATTGCCCTTCTTTGTAAGTGTTAAAATTACCTCCTTTGTAAGGCCCCTCCCTTATAAGACCCCATTATAAGACTCCCTTCCACATCATAAGACCTACTTCTCCAAGACATTGCCCTTCTTTGTAAGTGTAGAGTGGCACAGTGGTAGCGTGTTCGCTTCATGTCAAGTAAACCCGAGTTCGAACCTGGGTACAGGGGATTTTTTCTTCTCATTCTGCACTAGGCCTTAACGGTCTGAACGTGGAGACTTTCGGATGAGACGATAAACCGAGGTCTCGTGTGCCCATGCACTTAGCATACATTAAACCCAGTGGCAACGAAAAAGTTGTCATTTGGTCATTTGGTCAAAATTTACCCCCCCCCCCCCCCCCCTCATCAGTGACAAAAATCGCAAGAAAAAAAAAAAAAATTTGGGTGGCGCGCCTCTGGCTGCGACGCGCTCTCCAGGTGGGAGCAACCCAAATTTCACAGACGCCTCTGTGACTATGAAGTACCTAATACCTAAGTGTTAAAATTACCTCCTTTAAAGACCCCTCCCTTATAAGACCTCCCATTATAAGACTCCCTCCCATATAAGACCTACTTCTCCGAGACATTGCCCTTCTTTGTAAGTGTTAAAATTACCTCCTTTGTAAGACCCCTCCCTTATAAGACCTCCCATGATAAGACTCCCTCCCACATAAGACCTACTTCTCCGAGACATTGCTCTTCTTTGTAAGTATTAAAAGTACCTCCTTTGTAAGACCCCTCCCTTATAAGACCCCATTATAAGACTCCCTCCCACATCATAAGACCTACTTCTCTGAGACATTGCCCTTCTTTGTAAGTATTAAAATTACCTCCTTTATAAGACCCCTCCCTTATAAGACCTCCCATTATAAGACTCCCTCCCAGTTAAGACCTACTTCTCTGAGACATTGCCCTTCTTTGCAAGTATTAAAAGTACCTCCCTTTAAGACCCCCCCTTATAAAACCTTCCATTATAAGACTCCCTCCCACATAAGACCTACTTCTCCGAGACATAGCCCTTCTTTGTAAGTATTAAAAGTACCTCCTTTATAAGACCCCTCCCTATAAGACCTCCCATTATAAGACTCCCTCCCACATAAGACCTACTTCTCCGAGACATTGCCCTTCTTTGTAAGTATTAAAAGTACCTCCTTTGTAAGACCCCTCCCTTATAAGACTCCCTCCCACATCATAAGACCTACTTCTCTGAGACATTGCCCTTCTTTGTAAGTATTAAAATTACCTCCTTTATAAGACCCCTCCCTTATAAGACCCCATTATAAGACTCCCTCCCACATCATAAGACCTACTTCTCCGAGACATTGCCCTTCTTTGTAAGTATTAAAATTACCTCCCATTATAAGACTCCCTCCCACATAAGACCTACTTCTCCGAGACATTGCCCTTCTTTGTAAGTATTAAAAGTACCTCCCTTATAAGACCCCTCCCTTATAAGACCCCTCCCTTATAAGACCTTCAAAAATCATCCAAGGGAGGTTCCTCTGTAGTATGGGTGCTTCTACAAAATAATAATAATGCCCCCACCCTCCCTTGGGGATACTGGGTTTTTATTCTCGTACAAATAGTTCCCCCACCTTCTGGAAGTTCTGTGCTTGAAGTTTCCTGTAATTCTGTCACTCGCTTTGGCTCTGCCTTTTCCCCTTGCTTATTGTCTCATCTGCTATCTTTCTATCTCACTGGTCCATTCTCCTGCCTTTTTTTTTCTCTGTAAATTCTTACGAAGATTTCTTCAGCCGAAGTCTCGGGACATGCTGGGCCTAACTGTTTCTTAGTATGGCGCATAACGGCAGCATGACGCATCTGCGCTCACATGACAGGAAACTGTCCTGGGCGATCATAGAAGAAGAAGGCTGTGGCGATTACAGCACATCTTAACCCTTTAACCGCCAATGTCGTATTTACATAGGTGTCAACCCAATTTTCCTTTTTACAAAACTTCCCTTATTGAAAAATAATTTCCCCCTTATTTCAAGCCTGAAAACCGTATACATTTCAGAACACGCAAAACCATGAAAACGTTGCCGTGAATACATTATATTCAGACATCGTTTTCATGTAGTTTTGTTATATAAATTGAAAAATGGGCAGGGGAGCGTACCTTCCTTTCTCAAAGGACAGGTTTTCCCATTCTTTCAAGCGTCTCCCACTCCCAACTCGTGCCTTTTTGGCCACAGGGGGGTTCGTAGAACTGGAAGAATTAGCGTCAGCCATTTTCGATTCAAACAACGCTCACGTGGAAATTCTAAAGAAACCACGCATGCGCAGATTACCAGAACAAATCGCTCTCTGCGCATGACCGATCATCTAGCCTACTGCTTTCGTTTTCCTGTTCGGCTGCTTGGTGTCCGCGTTTTGTCGTCTGCTATCACAAAATTCTATCACTTCGCGGTTTGTCTCTGATTTTCTGATCTGCCCGTATAAATCAGTTTTACCCGTATTGAAACTGTTATACGGCCGTACAGACCCAAAATCATGGTTTTCCCGTACAGCAATACGAGAAAACTGTATAGGTTGACACCTATGCATTTATGCACCACAATGGTTTAACACTCATATCACTAAAAGGCATCAAATCAGGGCCTGTTATCTGCAGACCTGAGAGGTAAGGATAGGCCTAATGTTATACGGGGCATAGAGGAATTCCCAATATTGCAAGATAACTTTTTTTCTCTACCCAGTTAAGTTTAACCCTTTCACCACCAAAGTCGCATTTTAGCACCACAGTGATTTAACACCTATGTCACTAAAAGGCATCAAATTGGGGTCTATTATCCAAAGACCCTACTGTCTTAGTTTTGGGAAGTAAGGATAGACCTTATTTTATATATGTCACAGACCAATCCCCAACACTGCAGATGGATTTTGTTCTCTACCCAGGTACATTTAATGGGAATGTTTGGCTGAAATATGGCAGGCGGTGAAAGGGTTAATGGTATTTTTTTAGCTAAAAAATGTCTGGCTGTGAAAGGGTTAAAGATCTGGGAGTATAAAAAGTTACTATAAAATAGGGTAAAATCCATTATCATTATTAAAGTAATGCAATTGTTTAACATACACAGTCACACACATGCATGTGCACACACGCACACAAACACGCACGCACACACACGCACGCACGCACGCACGCACACACACACGCACGCACGCACGCACGCACGCACACACGCACGCACGCACACGCACACAGACACACACACACACACACATTCCACTTGGTTTTAAAAATAAAATTCAGCTAACCTTTTGGCTCTTCGGGCAGGACGCTCGGTTTTCTGAAACATGCAAAACATTCATGAATCCCCCGAAGTCGGAGGGTGGCTGTCCACATGGCTGGGTAATCAAAAACGGTCGCACACATAATGTTAATAAAAAACGGACACTTATATATAAAAAAAACTAGCACAAAGCGCTTTACAATCAGCATTGAAACACTCACATACGCACGCACACGTACAACAGACACACACGCACGTACGTGCACGCACGCGAGTAATGTTCTCATCCCTAGCCGGTGCATTTGAACCATAGTGTTCAAGTGCTTCAGCTGTCGGGATGATCCCTGGAGTCTTTTAGCCAGGGTACGAAAACAAACAAACAACCAACATTCGTGAATGAAGACAAACATGACGCAGTGGGAACAAATTGCTAAATTCTTAGAATGAGGTGTTTTGGGGGGTTGTTTTTTTCTTTTCGCATGACCTAAACATCTCACAAATAGGTCACACAGTGACTGTGCTTCACACTGCTTCTTCCTTCAGTATTATGCAGGGCTCCCTGGGACCCTCATTTGGGGGTCTATGAAGCACTAAAATTCTAAAGGACCCTCTAAAAGAATGTGCAGGGGGTCCCAGGGATGCACTATAAAAATTCTTTTTAGCATTCGCAATGCCACTGGGACCCTCTATCCCTCCTCTAGGACCCCCTATGCTGTAAGTAAAGGAGTCCCTGGGACCCCTTGTTTTGCGGGACGATTGGGAGCCCTGATTATGGCTTTTTTTATTATAAATGTGCTAGAAAAGAGAGAGAGAGAGAGAGAGAGAGAGAGAGAGAGAGAGAGAGAGAGAGAGAGAGAGAGAGAGAGAGAGAGAGAGAGAGAGAGAGAGAGAGAGAGAGAGAGAGAGAGAGAGAGAGAGAGAGAGAGAGATGAGAGAGAGAGAGAGAGAGAGAGAGAGAGAGAGAGAGAGAGAGAGAGAGAGAGAGAGAGAGAGAGAGAGAGAGAGAGAGAGAGAGAGAGAGAGAGAGAGAGAGAACGAACGAATGTTGTTTTTTTATTGAGGGAAAGCAGAATAAGCACAATAACCGGCTTTTTTTCATCCGGCCCTCTGAACAAAAAGAAAATAAATTTAAAACAATACAAATAGAAAAAAAAAAGACATTGCAAAATACAAGAAACCAGCAACCTTAAATTAAGGCCGCACCGTGCAAGGAGAGAGAGAGAGAGAGAGAGAGAGAGAGAGAGAGAGAGAGAGAGAGAGAGAGAGAGAGAGAGAGAGAGAGAGAGAGAGAGAGAGAGAACAATGAACTGCTTAATGACCAGGCCATCTGACCATGTTATGGGGTGGGATGTCAGGGGGAGTAACCCTCGGCTGATATCAGGTAGTAGGCCTAGGTCGAGGGCTACTTTCGTTTTCTTATATACTATGGTATAAACCCAGGTCGATTAAGGCTAATGCAGTTGTTTCAGGTGTTGGCAATGTATGGATAGAATAGAATGAACTGTTTAATGACCAGGCCATCTGACCATGTTATGGGGTGGGGGGTGGGGGTGGAGAGAGACAGACAGACAGAGAGAGAGACAGATAGAGACAGAGAGAAAGCGGCTTAGCGTAGCAGCAGTGAACACTTACGTCTCCTTTGCCCTTTAGACTTTCCGACCGACTGAGATCAACACTGGGTCTCCTGAAAGCAAACGCAAACGAGAAAATATCGCCTCACTTATACAGTCGAACCTCCCTTATAAAGACTCCCTCCCACATAAGACCTACTTCTCCGAGACATTGCCCTTCTTTGTAAGCATTAAAATTACCTCCCTTATAAGACCTCATTTTGGGCGATTTTTGAAGGTCTTATAAGGGAGGTTCCACTGTATTGACAGACATAATATGTGCGCTCTCATGCACATACGCACAGAGCGAGTTCATTGCTACGTTTTCTGAAAGCAAAACACATAGAAAATATCACCACAGTAACATTAACAGACATATGCCAGACCTGTGTACCACCTACACAAATCTTCAGTAGTCTGGATAGCTGAAATGAGTAATTTGGGTGCAAAATGTGTAGTTTTATTCATTAAACCATCAAACAATGTTCACTGAAAATGAGTAATCAGAGCATTTTTTTTCATTTTTCAAGAGTAGTAGAGGTCCAAATTGAGTAGAATACTACTCGAAAAGAGTAGAGTAAACAGGTCTGCACTATGCAGCAAGAAATCACCTTAAAACGCTATTTAACAGAAAGTGAAAACCTCTGACAGCAGAAGCCAATCCTCTTGTCAGAAATTCTTAACCCTTTCACCGCCAGCCATTTTTCAACAAAAAAATACTATTATAGTTAACGGAGTGGAGAAGAAAAAAAATACCTGCAATATTGGGAATTCCTCTGTGGCATGTCTAACATTAGGCCCATCCTTGCCTCCCGACATTAAGAAAATGGGGTCTTGTGATAACAGGCCCTGATTTGATGCCTTTTAGTAACATGGGTGTTAAACCATTGTGGTGCATAAATACGACATTGGCGGTGAAAGGGTTAATCCTCTGAAGTTTGCAAATCCTCTGACAATTCTGATGCCTGTTCCTCAGCAAGATTATCTCCATGTTGAAGGAGGAATTCCAGCAAAGTTTTCTAGGATAGCGAGTTGCTTCGTCTGCTGTTTGAAGGAAGGCCTTGTTGGACATAGCGGACTGGCACTCACACACGAATGTAAGCAACACACACACGCGCGCACACGCACACTCATGCACAAGTTTGCATGCGCGCACACACACACACATGCACTCACACACACACAAAGCCCCTCTCCCCAGACCTGCTTACCCCCTACACAAGTCTTGAGTAGTCTGGATGGCTGAAATGAGTAGTTTGGGTGCAAAATGTGTAGTTTTATTCATTAAACCATCAAACAATGTTCACTGAAAATGAGTATTGTTGTCAGTTTTGAAGAGTAGTAGAGGTCCAAACTGAGTAGAATATTACTCGAAAAGAGTAGAGTAAACAGGTCTGAAGTCCCCCGTGGGGATACCGGGGGGGGGGGGGGGGTGTCTTTTGTACAGATAGTTCCGCCACCTTCTGGAAGTTTTATGCTTGTAACTTCCTCTAATCTGTCACTCTCTTTGACTCTGCCTTTTCCCTTTGCTTAACTGTCATCTGCTATCTTTCTATCTTACCGGTCCATTCTACTGCCTTTTTTCTATAAATTCTTACGAAGATTTCCTCCAAGCCGAAGTTGGACATGCTGGCCCCCAACTATTTCTCAGTTAGGCGCATAACGCCAGCATGACGCATCTACGCTCATGTGACAGGAAACTGTCTGAGCGAACGAAGAAGAAGAAGAGGTCTGAAGCCCCCTTTCCACCCACCTGTTTTCAGAGCCAGCGGCGGGAGCCTCGCCCTCCTCCCCCCCAGGCCCCGGCCCCGTGGGGTAGGCCAGCTCGTGGTAGCGGTTCACAATGGACTTGACTGAGTGCTCTGTCGGCAGCCCCGCTATCAGATTAAGGGTAAACACTGGTCAGTCCATTTGCCATCGGTAGGGGGAGTTGGTTGGTTGCAGGTTGGTTGGTTGGTTGGTTGGTTGGTTGGTTGGTTGGTTGATTGGTTGGTTGGCCAGGGGACCGGGAGAGGGATAGGGGTGATGATGGTGGTGATGGGGATAGATGGATGGAAGGAAGGATGAAGAGAGAAAGAGAAGGAGCGAGAAGGCGGCGGATTAATAATTAGACAAGCCCACTCACCGACTTTGGGTCAGGCAATACAAAAATGACAAAGCATGCATGACTAGCGTTAAGATATGGATGTACACACAATATACACGGTACACACGGCAACACCCACCTTTTCCCCTCGTAAGAACAGTAATGCATCGGTGGAGATAGTTTCACAAGGGCTAACGTTACGTTGCGCTCGCTCAAATCGGCAAAAACGGTCTAAGAAACACCCTTCGTTTGCCGATAGTTCTCATGACATTTTGTTCCTAAACACCGAGTGAGCGAACTATCCGGAACTCGCTCGAACTATCCGGAACTAGTAAGGGGGTTAATACGTTTCTTGTTGTTTGTTGATTGGTCCATTAAAGTTTGTTTCAAATAAACCTCTTTTTTGTTGTGACCAATCAGACAAGAGCTTGTGATACTCTTCCGCAAACGTTTTCTAAAGTGTTTCTTAGACCCCTTTTTTGGCGTAGCAGTTATGCGCGCGGGCGACCGTCATCTGGAGAAACTCGACCCTGAGGTTATGTTCAGTCTCTTTCTGTCGATGTCTGACTTACACCGTTCTTTGGGGGATAAAGGTGAGCACTGCCGTGCAAACAAACTTTTTCACTCAAAAAGTCTGCGCTCAAGATTCGAAACAATCAGAAGCTTGTGGTTTGCAAAGCTGGACAAACAGCCTCCCTGATTATCATTCATTATTAATTATTTAACATTTGAAAGTGGGGTTTTTTCTGCTTTATCTTAGACAGCATTAATAACCCCTTCTCTGCCTGCTACGAGATAGTCTCCTAGTGTATGATGTCATTGATGATGTCATAACTTTTGATGTCATCAGGGCTCCCAATCGTCCCACAAAACAAGGGACCCCTTCACTTACAGCATAGAGGGTCTTAAGAGGCGGGACAGAGGGTCCCAGTGGCATTGCGAATGCTAAAAAGAATGTTTCTAGCGCATCCCTGGGACCCCCTGCACATTCTTTTAGAGGGTCGTTTAGAATGTTAGTACTTCATAGACCCCCAAATGGGGGTCCCTGGGAGCCCTGATGTCATAGTCCTGGGATGATGGTCTTTGGTTTAGATAAGCCAGGAATGATATCTCCAGAACATTTTCTCAGATTGAGTCTAACAGATTTGTTTTAAACTTTAGAATAAGAAAATCAATAGTTTCTCAGTTTTCCTGTGGCAGTGAAAGGGTTAAGTTAAATGATTGCTCAAAAGCTGTAAAGCCGCAACACGGGGGAGAAAAAAAAAGCTTTTACAGTTTTATTTTTACAGCAAAATCACACAGGGGGATAATCAAATGAACAAAAAAATAAATCATATTTGCATAATATTAAAAATAAATTCTGGAAGAAAATAGTAGTAGTAGTAGTAATTTGGGCTAGAAGTGGGCCTCGCAACCCTTTTACGCCCTTTCTCGTTTGTGACTTTGATTTGTTTCAAGGTGGCTTGCTTTCTACAGCTAAACTATGAGAGAAAATGGAGTGTTTACGTCCTCTTGGTCTGAATCAGACACATATGGGACATTTGTAAATACAAATATGGTGGGAACGATACTGGAGGCAATGCCCGGAGGCAGTACGAAACCAGTAAAGTCCCGATTTTTAAAAATTAATACAAATAGCTGTAGCGGTGACCACGCCTCGGTTAAACCTCATCGGCTATGGCACCGCCACAAATAAAGGTACAAAGGTAGTCGAAAAATATGGAATGGACTTTTTCTTATTTTATTTATTCATCGAACATGAATTTATCGAAAATAAATCTAAGTCAACTGTACATATTAATAAACAAAAATAATAATAATGAAAGGTAGCTATTTGTCCAACTTTTTTTGTTGTAATCTATATAATTTAAAAGCTACAAACTCAACAAAACCAGTGCAGCTTTTGAGAGATAATGTCTACTTCAAGAATTTGAACTCAAACCAAACAAGGGAGTTAACAATTTAACCAAAATTTGTGCCAATATAAATTCAAACAGACAGAAAAAAAAAGTCCCTCAAAATAAAAATTCAAGATAAAATGAACACGTTTTACCTTTTTTTAAAAAGAAGCCTCTTTATACCTCTACAGCTTTATTCATTGAGTAAAACAAATATTTGATGTAAAAACAAATTCATACTTCAGCATCATCATTTCTATATCACCTACTTAATTTTTATCAAATTTCCGTTACACATTATTCTTATTATTATCATTATCATTATGTACAAAGTTTATATTGTGTATCATGTGTATGTTGAAAGGCGTATTACGCTCATTTATTTGTGTTCATTATAATTGCTGTTTGTAATGTTTGTATCGATAGGTGCTTCTTTACATGTTTATAGCTCATTTATTAATTATTGTTTTGTTGACTGATGCTTGTTTTCATGTTGATTATTATTCACTTATTCTTGGATTGTGCTCAATGTATATGCTTACTCATTTGTATTCTAGTGTTTAGTTCTTTGTAAAGCGCTTTGAGCTCCCTGCCCGGGAGTAAAAAACGCTTTACAAGCGTCCAGTATTATTATTATTACAGACAAACCCCTATTTTACGACCCTCTGTTAAGCGACCACCTCTCATTTGAGACCGGATTTGTTGGCACAGATGCATTTTACTATGTAAACGACCTCTCTTAAACGACTTCCTCTAAAACGCGACTTACGACCGCCATTTTGTTGGTTTTTACGACCGTTGCTGTCGTCTGCATAGACTTCGAGCAAAGGGAGACAACCACGGTCAAGGGCCTGAAAGCGGAGTCGCTTCCCTTGTTGTAGAAAAGATGGCGGAGAGCGTAGGAAAAGCACGAAAACCACTGACTTTGAAAAAGAAAACCACTGACTTTGGACGAGAGTGGAGGTGATTAAAAGAAGTCGGCAAAGTGAAACTGTAATATCGATTGCACAATCCTATGGAGTTGGAAAGACCCAAATCCAGTTTTAATATGTATGTGTGCATGAAGAAGAGAGTATGAACTGTGCTGAACTTTTTCTTTCTACGGCTGCCAGTGAAAACCTCCGTCATACGACCCCTCCAATTTACGACCGATTTTTCCGGACATTTTGGAAGTCTAAAAATAGAGGTTTGTCTGTATTATCATTGATTGCCGAACAGCAACATTTTTCAAAGGTTAACGACATATCACATGAACGACATATCTTTAATCATTTACACTGACATTATTTGGGGTTAATTAAAAGTACAGTTTTGGTTAATAATGGGACATACATATGTATTCCGATATGGTTTATTACAAATAATACACACACAATACACACTACAATTACGAATAGAGAAACAAGACATACAAGTTACTGTAGAAATACAAAGGTGCAGGTTAATGTTTTTAACGTAAACACCAGCATCACACACACACACACACGCACACACACACACACACATGCACGCCCATGCACATTCAATGAGGCCTTATACTACTTCTTGCCGACACAAAAGGGCGATAATTTTAGACCCGAACTGCCGATGACCCCTGGTGACGAGTCAGGAGCAGATAATTTATACTAATATATACTACTAGTTCCTGACAGGCAAGGGTGATAATCTTAAGTAGGGGGCATTCGCATTCCTGGTCACGAGACAGGCGCAGAGAATTTTCGGTAATAAAGACTCATCATCTTCTCTAAAGAAAGGAGGGGAAAAAAGGTTTATTAAAAATAAAAACCATGACTAAATACACATACAAATTTTTTAAAAATCACTGAACAAAATAGATTCTATTAAAAAACTGTACAGCATGAAAAAAACATACATATTAAATACAAAAAGTACCAAAAACGCCCACCAAAAAAGCAAACAAAATCCTACACAGACACACACAAAGGTTAAAACAAATCCTTAAAAATGAGAAAATTATTTGAAAGTAACCAACCCCTAACCCCAAGAAAACAAAAAGTCCAATAGTATTTCTTACATTTTTGTTGTTGTAAATATCATTTTGTAAACGCATTTTTTCACGATCGGAAAATCAACACAAAAGTATTAAGATTAACATTAAAAGCATAGCCCCCGTCGACAACCAAGGCCATGTCAGGGCTGTCACCACGTTAAATCTTACCACGCATTAAAAAAAAAGAAGATAAAAACACAAAGTAAAAAAAATAGTCAAAGTGTGGTAGTGAAAATACTTAGCTAATAGTTACAAAAAGTATTCCATTTTCATTAAAAGAAAAGAAAATTTTAAAAAACGAACGGAAATTCAACACAAAACAAAACCGATCCAATGCAAATTAAAACAGCCCACGTGCGGCGTCATTATTTTTATTATTATTATTTCACACACAACACACACTGAAGAAGCGTGTAGCAGTGCTGGGTTAGTTTGAAGGTACACAGGTACACTGGGGGGAAAAAAACTTTCACTCACACGGGGGAGGGAGAGAAGAAAAAAAAACAAGGGAGAGGGGGGGGGGGGTAAATATTTATAAAAAAACAAGAAAAAAAGCAGCAGCAAATGAGCACATTTTTATTTAACCCGAAGAGCTCTTCAGGCCTTCCCGTCCCCCAATAAAAATGATAAGAAAAAGGGTGTAAAAAAAAAGGGTTGTAGAATGACTATAGAGTAACAGAGGAAAGAAATGTAACGAGGGGGAAAGGAGGTGGGGAGGGGGGGGTAGGGTGGTGGTGGTGGTGTTGAAGCCAAAATGGGGGTCAAACTAATTTCTATTTCCCTCTCCCCTATAATCTAACTACAACGGTTCATTATTTCAAACATTACTTTGGTTTCCCTCTCAAATAACCTCCGCCCCACCCCTCCCCCTCCCCAATCCTAATGGAGCTAACACACACATACAACACACACACACACACACATGCATACACACACACACACACACACACACATACACCACACACACACACACAACACACACACACACACATACAACACACACACACACACACACATACAACACACACACACACACATACAACACACACACACACACACACACACACACACATACACACACACACACACACACACACACATACAACACACACACACACACACACACACACACACAACAACACACACACACACACACACACATACAACACACACACACACACACACACACACACAACACACACACACACACATACACACACACACACACACACACACACACATACAAACACACACACACACACACACACACATACAACACACACACACACACATACACAACTAAGTGTGGAAAATCGACAACAACAAAATCTTTAACTTCTCATTTTTCTGTGCTGCACTCCTCACGCAACCCCCCACACATACTACCGCAAAGTTCTCCGATAGCTCGACAATCTAAGTTCTACCTTGCAAATCTCGACAGCCACGCTCTGTCTTGAAACTACGGGAAGGTCAGCTGGGAGTGGGCTGGGTAGGGTTGCCAACACGAGAATGGAAGTATATACAGTGGAACCTCCCTTATAAGACCCCTCCCTTATAAGACCTTCAAAAATCATCCAAAATGGGGTCTTATAAGGGAGGGGTCTTATAAGGGAGGTAATTTTAATGCTTACAAAGAAGGGCAATGTCTCAGAGAAGTAGGTCTTATATGGGAGGGAGTCTTATAAGGGAGGTTCCACTGTATATAGTAAAAGTTTGAAATGCTAAAAGTTCAAAGATTCCACAAGAGAAAGTTAATCAACGGAGCCCACTTTCCAGAGGTTGGATACAGTCCACCGCATACACCAGGGTCTGTATTCACGTTGAGATAGCATGAGACTTAGCATCATGCTAACTTAGAAGCTCTTCCAAAAGTCCTATTAAATCCTACAGGACATTGGAAGAGCTTCTAAGTTAGCATCATGCTAAGTCTCATGCTATCTCAACGTGAATACAGGCCCTGTTTTTTTTCTTCTAGAAGTGCAGGACACTAGAGCTAAACTTTTAGTGTTAACCCCCTGACTGCCAAAGAAAATTAAAGAAAAAAATCATTGGGCAAATCGTTGCCATGAAAAAGACAACTGATAGAGCCAATCTGGCAAAATGGTCTGGGGGTATAACTCTCTTGACTGTGTCAGACCAAAAAAACCAGCATATCAGGGTTATTCCTCTTCATCTGATGACATCATCAGTGATGTAATCAGGTCAGTATGTGATACCTTGGTGGTAGTCAAGGGGTTAAAATGGTGACGAAACTCCAGTTTTAGGGACTTTTTTTTTTTTTAAATAACTAGGGACACATTTTGGAATCACTGCTTTACTTTTTTTTTAAAACCGTTGGTCCACTCTTTCTTGTCTTTCTCAAGACAACACAAAATGATGCAAACATGCTGAGGGTCTTCAGACAGTTCTACAGCTTCAGCAAAGCCTATCAGAAATCACGTGACTGTCCAACATGGCGGTTCAGCCCTACTTTCTTGGCACAAGACGTAACAGCTTTTGCCTAAGGAACTGCCCCACCAATTAACCTGATTGTTTTAAAAATTGTGATTGAGTATAGTGACAGTAATGTCTTTCATAACATTTGTAACCTCTATGACGTCACTGTTTACTTCTGAGGGCGAAATGCGCGTTTTGGGGTAACATCTTTGGATTTGTTTTACGCGCAAATGACAGGAGTGGGTTGAAAATTAAGGGCGCAGTTATCTTTATTAATCATGTCTGAACACTCCTAAACCATTTAATGTTATCGGCACAATGTGCAAGTGCAAGTGCGTTACATTTGACCATTTCACTCAAACGTCACGCACCGTCTTAACCGGTCTCCCATCGGCACACTTGTTCTGCTGTGCGAGATATTTTCATAGCGCATCAGCGTTCAGACACTGGGCTACGAGATTACTTCATCACAAAAATCATAAACAATAGGTTAAGCACTGAAAACAGCGTTTGAAAGTTTCGCCTTTCAGTAGCGTTTCTTTTGCCCTTGAGTTTATATGTAAAAAAAAAAAAAGAGGCAACTGCATGATCAAAGTTATTCATTTTTAATACGACGGTTTACGACACATTGCAGCGAGATAAAGTGGAACCTCCCTAATAAGACCTCCCATTATAAGACTCCCTCCCACATAAGACCTACTTCTCTGAGACATTGCCCTTCTTTGTAAGTATTAAAATTACCTCCCTTATAAGACCCCTCCCTTAAAAAATCATCCAAAAATGAGGTCTTATAAGGGAGGGTTCTTATAAGGGAGGGGTCTTATAAGGGAGGTAATTTTAATACTTACAAAGAAGGGCAATGTCTCAGAGAAGTAGGTCTTATGTGGGAGGGAGTCTTATAAGGGAGGGGTCTTATAAGGGAGGTTCCACTGTACAGCGAAATAAACGGGGCAAGACTAAAACGAGAAATGTCCCTCAATTATTAACTGGAGTTTCGACACCTTCAGTTCTTCCACTATCGTACTCACGTTGTCAGATCACCCCAATATCAGAGAAGTTAATAGCGATGATGAGAGAGGAACACGAAGGGAAGGTATGTGGGGGTGTGGAAAGGTAATGTTGGCATTTGGTGGGAAGGGAAGGGAGAACGGGAGGTGAGGGAGGAGGAGGGCACAGACGAGAGGGATGAATATGCAAATTGTAGAAATGATGACGCATGATGGAACGATGACAGAGGTGCATAGGGTAGGGGGGGGGGGGGGGGGTGGAGTCAGGAGCAGTTCCTTGGTGTGTGTGTGTGTGTGTGTGTGTGTGTGTGTGTGTGTGTGTGTGTGTGTGTGTGTGTGTGTATGTGTGTATGTATGTGTGTGTGTGTGTGTGTGTGTTGTGTGTGCGTGTGTGCGTGTGTATGTGTGTGTGTGTGTGTGTGTGTGTGTGTGTGTTGTTTTGTTTGTCTTTGTATTTTCTTGCTTTTAATGGCAATGATAGAGATCTTTTTTAAAAAAATGTCATGACATAAGGGTAGGCCGACATAAAAACAAAACAAATGACAAACACAATCGTGGATAAAACACAAGTCAATGGCATGAAGATTGTGTCAATATTGCTAATTCCTCTGTGACATGTATATAACATTAGGCCTATCCTTACCTCCCAAAATTAAGAAAATGCGAGGGTCTTCGAGATAACAGGCCCTGATTTGATGCCTTTTATTGACATGGGTGTTAAACCATTGTGGTGCATAAAAATGTGACATTGGCGGTGAAAGATAGGGAAGTGGGGGGAGAAAAAAAAAGTGATAATGGGAAGTGGGAGAAGGACCCCAAAACAAGTAATCAGTATTGCGAGTATGTGTGTAAACTGAAAGCAGCGTTCAGGCACCAAAACTAAAACTCTGGGGAGAGAAAAAAAAGTGATAGGGGAAGTGGGGAGAGAAAAAAAAGTGATAGGGGAAGTGGGGAGAGAAAAAAAAGTGATAGGGGAAGTGGGGAAAGAAAAAAAAGTGATAGGGGAAGTGGGGAGAGAAAAAAAAGTGATAGGGGAAGTGGGGAAAGAGAAAAAAAGTGATAGGGGAAGTGGGGAAAGAAAAAAAAGTGATAGGGGAAGTGGGGAAAGAAAAAAAAGTGATAGGGGAAGTGGGGAAAAAAAAAAGAAAGAACTGAAGCAAAGAGCAGGAAGTGCGAGGAAACAATGCTGCCAAAAACCTGAACTTTAAAAAAAAAAAGTTTTTAAATATCCCGGATTAAACTTATTTCAATCCCATGATGCACTGAAAATCAAACTGAATGTCGAGTCCTTCGGATGGGGACTTGAAGCAAGCCTGACCCAAGCACTTTAACCCTTTCACCACCAGCCATATTTCAGCCAAACATTTCCATTAAATTGACAAATTCCGTCTGCAGAATTGCGGATTCTTCCGCGACGTGTATAAAATAAGGTCTATCTTTACTTCCCCAAACTGAGACAACAGGGTCTATGGATAATAGACCCCAATTTGATGCCTTTTAGTGGCATAGGTGTTAAAATCACTGTGGTGCTAAAATGCGACTATGGCGGTAAAAAAAATCCATGGCAGTTAAAAAGTCGACAAGAGCAGAGAGATATCCTGCTAACTGCTACGAAACAAACTGATAGCTAGGATCTCCCAGTCAGCCCTCCTCCCCCCTCCTCATCCAGACAAGATTCTCAGAAAACCATAAAAGGAAGGAAACCGAAGCCAGATCCGTGGCCCGGTGTAGGCTACATCAACAAATGGAAAACATTACGCCTTAACCCTTTCACTGCCGATGTCGCATTTTTGCACCATAATGATTTAATACCCATGCAGGGATGCATCTAGAAATGTCTAAACTGGGGGGCATTGCCCCCCTTGGTGTGGAAATTTGGGGGGATCTGGAAATAGTTAGGGGGGCGGGGGTAAATCAATGCCAGTTAACTAAAGGGATGTAGTGCGGAAATTTTTTACAACCTGTGGTGAACGCATTGTTCTTTTTGCTTTGTGCACAAAACATTGCTTTTGATTCGCTGTCAAATTCTAGCCAAGGTCTGCTTTTTTCCAACTTTCCATGAACTCATGCTTTCGCTTTTTGAAAGGTGGTGGAGCGACACTACTAGCAATGGGATCGTCGGTGACATCACAGTCCTGATCCGATGCTTCGTCATTCGATGAACTTTCCCCGTTGTCATCACTAACTGCCGATGAGGAACAACAAGGTTGTTGATCAATGTTGCACTCCACAGTCGCACTGTTTTCTTTCTTTTTAGAAGTCACAGTAAAATAATCCAGAAGCGATGCCATTTTTGAGCGGGCTCGCTTACACTGCGCCCGGAAATAGTAAATGAAAGAGAAAGCCGTTGATTGTCTATGCTATTTTTAAGACCCAATCAAAATGCTCGTTCTTTACTGTCGAAAGGAAATGCAGACTCGGTACAGCCCACGCAATCTAGGCCTAGTGCCGAACAAGTTATTTTCAAACGATTTTTCCGTTTGCGGGATTTCACAAAATTGGGGGGGATTTTCCCGCAGCATATTTTTATTTTTGCGGGAACATCAACAATTTTGCGGCAATGCCGCAATGCAGTGCTCTAGATGCATCCCTGTCCATGTCATAAAAAGCCTTGAAATCTGGGTCTGTTATCCAATGATCTTGTGTTCTTGATTTTAAGAAGGATAGGCCTTATTTAGACACGTCACACAGGAATTCCCAATATTGCAATCAAAATCTTTTTTCTACCCATGTAAGTTTAATGGAAAACTTAGGCTAAAAAATGGCTGGCGGCGAAAGGGTTAAGCTCTGCGAACTGCAAAGTAATGCTAATCAGAGCAGTCTTGGCGGCCCCAAGCAGTAACCGGAAATGTCCATTTCGTCGCTACAATGCCAGAAAGCGTGATCTCAATAGGGATAAAGGAGGCTTTCAGTACTTTATGGCTTTCAAACAACCAATTCTAGCCGCATTTACGATTCACAGGGTTCCCACATATCTCTGAAAGAAACATTCAAGGACTTTTCCAGGACCATGCTAGTAAATTTTCAAGGACTGCTTGTAATAATGGATAATAAGCATTAACGTACGAGGTGTGCTAATATCGAACTATTCTAATCATTTGAAACTACAAAACCTGCACAACAGCACGAATTTCACAGTGACAAGGAAGGAAATACAAAACAAAAATTAAATAAAATACAGCACCTGTCCAATTTCAATCCCCCCCCCTCCTACCCAATCCCCCCCTCCCCCCCCCCCCCCTAGTAAGTTGCTACAGCTTCCCGATGGCTCTAGAAGCTGAATCCTGCTTGTATCATCTAGTAGTGTGTTATTGTTTAAACAAACATCTTTATTCAAAAACTTCCAAAATAAAGGTTTCTCATTGTGATGTTGTCACATCAGCAGATCATCAACAACAAACAAATAAGGTTAATAAAGCGTCTCTCAGATTGACAACAACACCCAAAAAACAGTGCCTGTGCACTAACCAAAACTAAACAATGTCGTTCAGAGAAGACAATGGTAAAACAAAACAATTTCAAACATAACTCTTTTTCTTTTAATATTTTTGAGTGTATTGTTTTTAAATATTCAAAGTCACACTAAAATTAGTGCATATATCAGAAGCAATGATATCGGTTCTCAAGTCAATCCCAAAATATTTTTAAAAAAATCCAACAACACATTATTCCCAATTACCTTCGTTCCACCCTTCAAAACACAAGGACAATCTATTTATTTGATTTTTTTTTCCATAGCCGAAATAAGCAATTCTGCTCATAAAGTTGGGCCCTAGGCATACACATGTCCTGGACAATTCATTTAAAACCTACGTGCGACAAACGCACAGAAAAGAATGAAACAAAACAAAAACACAAAAAAAAAAAAAACTAACACAACCACAAAAGAACTCTACTGTCATCAGAATGTTCGTCTTCTTGAGTGGGGATTTTTTTCAAGACAGACACGACACGCTAATTATTTTGCATCGTCATGAAACCCTTACACAAGACATCATGTTGTTGCCTGTCTGTCGTTTCCGACAATGACTGCAATGATAGCCAGAGAGGGCAGATCCTATCTGAGCAGGCCTGGTAAATCAGGGTGAGAATGAAGTTTATAGTGGAGAATGCCTTCGCCCGAGGATACATCCCCACTCTCTTGGGCCAAAGGGATTTGAGGAACGAAAGTTGCGTTGGGGTAAGTCCAAAACAGCAAACACCCAGACATGTACCCCTATTTGCAAATTTCCATTTCTGAAATAAAAATAGTAATTTGAGGAAAAAAAACGGGAATCCAACGGCGGCGCGTTCTTTTCTCACAAAACCCGATAACAACCGAAAAACTATTTGTAATACACAATTTATGCAAGCAAGCTGCACTGGGAGACTTTAAACATTTTAAACCATGTATTGCCTTTTCTTGCGTAGCTTCATCAGTTTTGGATCATTTGACCTAGAGAACTCTCACCACGCGAGTCGCTTTGAAGCATTCTTGAAACAGAATGAAAGAAACTGACGCGCGTTGTTAGCTGGGAACCGGAATGAAAACGACTTTTCATGCATGTTTAAAAGCATCGGCTGCCGACGCAATGTAGTTGATGGGTTCGTTGTTGTAGGATTTGTTTTTATTTCAGTCGTTTTTCCTCGCAGTAATTCTCGTAATTTGACTTTTGTTTCGTACAATTCTGCAAAATCGCCAACACCACACATAAATCCCCCCCAAACAACAAAGCTCACCTGAAATCGCGGTCCGCCCTTTTTACTCAGCGGCTAGGGTGATCGAGGCCCCTCGGATTCTCGTTCGAGGTGTAGGGGGGGCTTCGAATGTCGGCGGCCCAAGGACTGCCCCAGGCCCTCCGAAACTGAATACGAACGCTCGCCTGTCAAACACACACGCCACGCCGCCACAAACACGCAGGGCAGCGCGGCGCACCTAGTAACATTAGTCGAGGGTAGGGGCACGGGCAGCAAGACACAGGGGGGAGAGAACAAAACAACACAACACGCAAGGGCAATAAGCACCCTTGAGTCCCAGAACCTGCTTACCCCCTACACCACAAGTATTGAGTAGTCTGGATAGCTGAATGGCGTAGTTTGGTGTGAAATTGTAGAGTCATTCAGCTATTGGGAATTGTCAGAGACAAAAAACTCTGAAAGCCCCAATGAAGTATTTAGTAACAAAACGAAGTATTTTAGTAAACAATTTCAATTTTTTTAACAATTCCATGCCTGTATCATTAGAACCACAAACAGGCACTCATTGAAAAATGGTAGCATCAAGAATTAAAGAGAATATTGTTATACAATTGAAGAGTAGAGAGGTCCAAATGCGTAGAATACTACCGCAAACAGTAAACGTCCTGCCTTGACTAAAACTAAGTCTTCAAGCTAGCGGAAAATTGCTAAGCATTTGTCTTCAAACTAACCACACACAAAAAAGGACTGTGTAGTCTGCAAACAGAGGAAAAAAAGGATTTTAAGCATTGGAAAATGAACATGGGTGCTCTTGGAAATTAAAAACATTCCTGCAGGCCCATCGGCGGCAGTACAGGGGACAGTGCCCCTTCTGGGGGTTCGGGGCAATGACCCCTGCACAAGTGAAGGGAAACAACAGTCTCCAATGTAAAATGACGGCTCTCGTTGCATTTCACTTCTGGATAAACTTCATGATCTATGACCATGCAAAATTAATCTCTCAATTCTCATATTCGGCGACGCCGGCCTACAAGCAATTTTTAAAAATCCTGAAACTCAGAGACATCCTGAAAGCAGTAGCACCATGAATTAATTATTAATCTTTCAAACAGAGCAAAGAACCACCCACAGAACCTGTTTAACCCTTATAATGAAAAACCCGAAATTGCCTCTACACAAAAAACCTCGGCAATTGAGAACAAAAAACCGGAATTTCAATGATCTGCTACACGACTCGCGATAAAGCGGTTTATTCTTATTCTCCTTCCGCGAACACGTCGTCGATTTTCAATATTGATGATGATTTATGGCTCAATTTCGCCAGAAAAGTTTATTAGTAAATTAAGTACACTAATTTCTTAGTCAATTTAGTATAAAACAAGCTGGTAACCAGCCCAAAATACCTGGAAATTGTCCACGATCGGACAGAGAAAAATCACTCAGCGCCGGATCGTCGGAGATAAGTTGCAACTCGGCGCCATCGCGAATCAATTTTCACTTAATTTCGTTGAAAATTTCAAAATTCTCACATCATCGTAATTTCCCAGTGATAATATATCTAAATGATCATTTCAAGCCCTAATAAATCTCTATCATTAAAAACCTGCCGGAAAGCTCTTCGAATCGACAGAAAAGTCTGACGCCATTTCCTCAGTCCCGAATAGATCGTACAAAATAAAACATTATGTAAGGCTCTTTAACCACGAAAATGCCAGCATTTAATGCTGTGACGTCAAGAACAAAACCCTTTCTGATGAGTAGTGGTTAGGTACACGTTCGCGTAACCTTTGACGTCTTCTTACTACGAACTGAAACAATAATAGACGTTTTTTCGAAATCCGGAAGGTTTCAGTGTTAACCCGGAATTTACTATTTCTACCCGGAATTTTAGCAAATTCCGGAATAATTCCGGCTAAACTGGAATGAGTAAACAGTCGCACCCACCCAAAATAAAGAAAAAGAAAAAAAAGGTTTTAAGCCATTAACCCAACAAACCGTGTTTCCACTGAAAGATTAAACGTAAAACTAACAATGTCAGCAAAAGTTTTTGGCAAAGCGTCTAAAGAGGGGCCCCCCCCCCCCCCCCCCCCCCCCTAAATTTCTCGGTTAATTGTATTTTTCCGTTTTTGCTTTTTTTACCAACATAAAGCTGTATTTTAGCCGAACATTTCAGATGTAATTCTCTTTTTGGAATTCACTAGCCCTAACACTAACCCTAGCCCTAAACCTACCCTACCCACCACATGTACGCAGTACACCGCGATTTGTCACAGTTGTAGTTCGTCGCGTTTTTCTGTTCCGTATTATTAGGGTGGGGGGTAGGGGTAGGGTTAGGCTAGAGTTAGGATAGGTGTTTAGATTCAAAAAGGTTTATCTAGCTAAAAAGGTTCTAAAAATACAGCTATTATGTATGGTAAGAAAGGCAAAAACGGAAAAATACAACTAACCGACACAAATGTAGGGGGCGTGGGCACATCTTGAACCTTTACCAAAGTTTTCATCACATGATAAACAGAAGAAACAACAAACGTATTAAGCAAATACGGTACACGCTTCACCTCCACTCCCAAAACACCAATCGGATCATTCAGAGGTAAATCTACATACACATCGAAGAGAAAAGAAAAGAAAAAGATAAGATGAACCGAACAGCGAATGTGATTGCTTCTGTTGATTCAAGCGGGCGACGAAATGGGTTTTACGTCCTATTGCGTCGAATCCGACACATTAATGCGGGAATTTGTAAATACAATAATGGTGGGAACAATACTGGAGACAATGCCCGGAGCAGTTCGAAACCAGTTAAAGTCCCGATTTTTTGAAATTAATACAGATAGGTAGCGGTAAACACGCTCGTAAACATCACTCGGACTAGCAGCATCGCTACAAGTATGTATATCGCTGTGATAGAACAATTCTTCTGTGATCAAATCCTCCCAAAATGGTCAAATAAAAGAAGGGAAGGGATGGGTGGGGATGGAGTATGATTTATTCAACAAATTTCAAACCGTTAATAAAATTTACAAGTGGCAAACCATACAGGCTTTCTCTTGAAAAAAAAAAGATAAATGCAAGGTATGCGAGTTACGTCTACATGTGACACCCCCTATCCGCTCCCCTCCTCCGTCTTCTATCACTAAAAATCTAAGACAAAACTTAAAAACAACAAAAAACAGCAGACCTGTTAACCCCCACACAAGTCTTGAGTAGTCTGGATAACTGAATGGAGTAGTTTTGGCGGAAATGTGTCGTTTATTAATTAAACCCATCAAACAATGTTCACTGAAAATGAGTTAGCAAATCTAGCATTGTTATCCATTTTGAAGAGTAGTAGAGGTCCAAATTGGTAGAATACTACTCGAAAAGAGCATAGTAAAACAGGGTCTGGTCACACAAAAACAAAACATAATTATAGTCTGACGCACATGCGTTTGACACACAAGAATTCGCCCACATCAAAGGATGCCAAGCCGTTTCAAACCAATCACATGTAACTCCCACATTAAAGTCTCACAGACATGCAGTGGGTAAACTGTCTTCAGATACGCTGGCTGATTGTTGTTGTTCCAGTATGAGCATACATAATGCAATAAATGCAGTGAAAGGGATAATTTTCTGGATTTTATGTTGCTTTGAAATAAAAGTGCTCAGAAATGAAAAAAAAATGTGCAAACGAGAACTTTGAACTGAGTCGAACTAGGAAATGATGACACAGGACCTTGAAGTGCAATCGCATTATGCCGATGCAATGCGCCTCATGTCGACGCATCGAAACCGAACACAGATGTGTCAAAACTGTACCTTTCATTCATTTCCTCGCAAGACTCTGATACTTAAAAAATGGCTGCGAAAGTCCAAAAGAATGAATCCAACAATCACCAAAACACGATTACAGAACAACAAGACTGACGGACGGTCGGCCCAATCACTATTCGAACTAGTTCTTGAGTTGACGCCAGATGTTTTTGTTTTTCCTGCGTCACAAGTAACAACGTCACAATAGTCAAACATTTCTCGATTACATTCGAATCGAGACTGCAGACGACATCAAATCCGCACTTCAAATAAATATTTGTCAATGCGGCTTCATGTGATTGTGGAGACAAAAATAAAGATTTAGCTCCCCAAAAGATGAGAGAACCGTATCTCTTCAAAACATACAGTTGTCAACAAAAGCGTACCTTTCTGAGAGCCGATGTAAAACGTTTCTAGCAACAAGAGCAGTCTGTCTCCTTTAAATATGCTACCCCATTTACGAGTATACTCGTAAACTCTCGGCCAACCATACCATATCTGTCGTTTTACGAGTTAACTCGGATACAAACCCATCTTCAAACTGAAGCGCTCTAGCCTTGGTTCTCATCCTCAAATTGTCACTTTGCGTAAACGTTAGCCCGTTTATAGAAGTTCCTTTCGTCATGCTTAGAGTTGATCGATTTTGGAGCAGAATTTTCATATTTTACTGATTTTTTTTCGATGATGGTTTAATCCTATATGTTGAGTAACGAAACGGCAAGTAAAATTGTGTTTGGATTGATTAAGATTATTATAATGACAAAAATAGTGATTGTATCGAGTTTTAGCGAATTTGGCTGAAGTAGAAAGCTTCTCCTTTCGATCATTTCATAAAGAACAAACAGTTTCTTATTACGGGTTTTGTGTGTAAAGTCACTTTTAGAACTACGAGGCAGTACTTTAAATTCATGAAACTGGTGACACTTTAAAACATGCATTCTGGCAATACACTTCAAAATTTTAAGCAATACGTGGATTGTTTCAAAGTTATAGCAATTTTTCTAAGCATTTTTATAGTTATGTTCAGAGCCTCTCACACAAGCTGGGAGGAAGATAAATGCGGGTTGCACGGATTGGGGTAGAATGTCGTTAAGATAATTAAACCACCCAAGTTAGCAGTCAGCAAAGCGACACATACCTCTCAGATGCAAAACAAGACACCTAAACTACAATAAAACGCAAAAATTAGAAAGGACACCAGCTACGCTCATACGCAAACAATAACATATTTCCTTCCTCTCATTTGCTGAGGCGCTACGAGGTAAGAGAGATGATAATAAAACACCAAACGAGATCAAAATGCACGTGTCGGGTTGTGAGATGAGTGTGTTCTGTTTGTACGCCTATGAGAAGTGAGAACATGCCTGTAGTGACGTGTCTGGGTGTGAGTTGAGTGTGTTTGTACGACTATGATGAGTGAGAGAATGCCTGTGTGCACGTCGTCTGGGTGTGAGTAGTGAGTGTGTTTGTCTTATACGCCTGTATGACGGAAAGAATGAGAGATGAGAATGCCTGTGTGCACGTGTCTTTGGGCTATTCTCTCCGTCTGTGGTAGTACCAGGTGTTTGTACGCCTTTGAGAGATGTGATGAGATGAAATGTCCTGTGTGCACGTGTCTGGTTGTGAGTATGAGTGTGTTTGTAACACCTCATGAGAGAGAAGGAGGAGAATGGCTGTGTTGCACGTGTCTGGGTGTGAGTATGAGTGTGTTTGTACACCTATGAGAGAGAGAGAGAATGCCTGTTTTATGCTTGTGTTGTCTGGGTTTCGTGAAGTATGTTTAGTGGGTTTGTACGCCTAGAGAGAGAGAGGAGAATGAGAGAATGCCTGTGTGCATGTGTCTGGGTGTATGAGTGTGTTTGTACGCCTATGAGAGAGAGAGAATGCTAGTGTGCACGTGTCTGGGTGTGAGTATGAGTGTGTTTGTACACCTATGAGAGAGAGAGAATGCCTGTGTGCACGTGTCTGGGCTTTAGCTGTTTTGTTGTTGTGAGTATGAGTGTGTTTGTACGCCTATGAGAGAGAGAGAGAATGCCTGTGTGCACGTGTCTGGGTGTGAGTATGAGTGTGTTTGTACGCCTATGAGAGAGAGAGAATGCCTGTGTGCACGTGTCTGGGTGTGAGTAAGAGTGTGTTTGTACGCCTATGAGAGAGAGAGAGAATGCCTGTGTGCACGTGTCTGGGTGTGAGTATGAGTGTGTTTGTACGCCTATGAGAGAGAGAGAATGCCTGTGTGCGTGTGTCTGGGTGTGAGTACCAGTGTGTTTGTACGCCTATGAGAGAGAGAGAGAATGCCTGTGTGCACGTGTCTGGGTGTGAGTATGAGTGTGTTTGTACGCCTATGAGAGAGAGAGAATGCCTGTGTGCACGTGTCTGGGTGTGTGAGTTCTTTATGAGTGTGTTTGTACGCCTATGAGAGAGAGAGAGAATGCCTGTGTGCACGTGTTTCTCAATTGGGTGTGGAGTACAGTGTAGTGTGTTTGTACTTACGCCTATGCAAGATGAGAGAGAATGCCTGTGTGCACGTGTCTGGGTGTGAGTACATGAGTGTGTTTTGTCCTACGCCTATGAGAGAGAGAGAATGCCTGTGTGCACGTGTCTGGGTGTGAGTATGAGTGTGTTTGTACGCCTATGAGAGAGAGAGAATGCCTGTGTGCACGTGTCTGGGTGTGAGTATGAGTGTGTTTGTACGCCTATGAGAGAGAGAGAGAGAATGCCTGAGAATGCCTGGTGTTACACGGTCTGGGTTGGACGTACGAGTGTGTTTGTTACACGCCTATGAGAGAGAGAGAGAATGCCTTGTGTGCACGGTGTCTGGGTCTTGTAAAAGGAGTTAAGAGTGTGTTGGTACACTTATGAGATGAGACCTGAGAATGCCTGTTGGTGGCCAACGGTGCTGGGGTGTAGATTGATGAGTGTGTTTGTATACACCTATGAGAGAGAGAGAGAATGCCTCGTGTGCACGTATGTCTGGTGGTGATATGAAGGGTGTTTGTACGCCATGAGAGTAATTGAGATATTGCTTGTCTTGTGTGCACGTGTTTGGGTTTCGTGCATATCGAGGTGTGTTTACATAACCTATGATGACAAGAGGGAGAATGCTAGTGTGCACTGTCTGTATGTGGTGTGAGCAAAAGTTATGAGTGTGTTTGTCAAAACGCCTATGAGAGAGGGGGAAAAAAATTCTATGTGCCACGGGTCTGGTCTGTGAGTATCGTATTGTTGTCTGTACGCCTGGATGAGATCCACAGAATGTCTAGTAAAAGACACGGTATAGGGATTTCTGTGTGAGGTATGATTGTGGTGTTATGTAACGCTATAGAGAGAGAGAGGAATGCCTGTGTGCATCTGTCTATGGGTGCAATTTATGCAGCGTGTTGTCTTTTGAATGAGAGAACTTCAGAGACGCAGAAATGCTAGTGTGCACGTGTCTCGGGGTAGTGCAGATATGAGTCGTGTTTTCTACGGGTATTAGAGACGACGAAGGGAGAATGCCTTGTGGTGCGTTCTGGTGCCATGTAAAATTAAAAATGTTGTTTGTAATCCCAAATTGCTTTTATCACTTTATATTTCGGCTCCAATTTATTTACACAATTGTGATTGGCATGCGTTGGGAAACACTGTACAAAACGTCGCTCAGAATGTTTTATCAGCACAATCGCTTTCAACCCTCGTGCATCACATTTTGTTTATTGAAAATTCTCTCTCTATCTTAGGTGGGTTTTTCTCTCACATTTTTGAGAAAATCTGTTATGAAGCAGCACTGAGCCTTATGAGATCATACGGTTTGAGACACAGGGATGAATGGGAGGCCCTCTGCCACGATTGTTGCCGTGTAGTGAAAAAACTCGTTCATAGTGCATGCAATATAGGACAAGAACTTTGTAGTGGTGAATGGAAATGCATCAGAGGAGCGGGGGCGGGGGTGGGGAGGGCAAAGTGAGGGAGCCAACATATGGCCGGTTTTGCGCCGACATGAAGACAAGAGCAAATTCAGCTGGCAAGCTAGGGGCCGACTGAAGGCAAGAGGGTTAACTCAATTGAGTCGCCATACAAAATGGCTAGTTTCTCCCTCAAATTGCATTATTTTTTTACCATTTTCTAAAATAGCCAAGAAATCAATGTACACAAAACAAACACAGACCTGTTTAACCCTACACAAGTCTTGAGTAGTCTGGACAGCTCAAATGAGCAGCTTTGGGTGCCAAAAATGTGTAGTTTTTATTCATTAAAACCATCAAACAAGTTCACTGAAACATGAGTAATTAGAGGATAGTTTCAATTTTGAAGATTAGTACGAGGTTCCAAATGAGTAGCATACTACTCGAAATCGAAAAGAGTAGAGTAAACAGGTCTGCAAACATGCCAACGGTACCGAGTGAAAGATAAAAAAATATATATATATTTTTAAGACTTCTTACTTGGAACGAGTGAGCCGCCGAATATTTGACGGATGCCTAAACAACTGATGAAATGCCGATTCGTCGGGAAAAACCAAAACTTCCAACTCCACGGGCTGACCACTCTGCTCTGATCTTTGATCTACATCCAAAGCACTAAGGGTTTGGATCACTCGGTAGACCCACCCAGTTTCTTAACCCTTTCAGCGCCAACGTCGCTATTTTTGCACACAATGATTAACACACCATGTCACTTAAAAGGCATCAAATCAGGAGTCTGTTATCCAAGACCCTGTGTCTTAATTTGGGAGTTAAGGTCCGGCTTACTTTAAATATCGTCACAGAAGAATCCCCAATATTACAGACAAGTCATTTGTTTTCTACCCAGGTAGTTTAATGATTTTTCCTGAAAATGGTGGCGGCGAAAGTTAAGATTTACACTTATCTCAAGAAAGCCCTGCTGGCTTAACCCTTTCACCGCCAATGTCGGCATTTCCTGCCCACCACATAGGCCTACCATCCAGGGCCTGCATTCACGTTGAGATACATGAGACTAGCATGAAGCTCTTCCAAAACTCCTATTAAATCCTATAAGGGACATTGAAGAGCTTCTAAAATAGCATCATGCCAAGTTTTCATGATATCTCAACGTGTAATACAGGCCCAGGTCACTAAAAGCATCAAATGAGGGCTTGTATAACAACAAAGACCCTATTTTCTTCATTTGGGAAGTAAGGATAGGCCTAAGTTATACATGTGTCACAGAGATTATGCCAATATTGTTGATATGTTTTTCTCTAACCAGACAAGTTTTAATGGTATATTGGATGAAAAATGATTGTCGGTGATGAAAGGGTTTAACGACACATTGAAGCAACTACGATGAAGTCCATTTTTTCCTTTTGTGTTTGTATGGGTAGCTGTGACCAAGCATACAAATAGCCCCCAACTTCAAATGAAGCTCTCTTTAAATGAGCTTCATTTTCAATGTGGAGGATTTGTAAGGCAGTCAAACCTGTGTCAAAAACAAGATTCTACCAGCTATAGAGGGAAAAACACGTGAAACCGTGATTTTGACACGTGATCTGGTGGAGTTCATTTCTTGAAGAATTCTTGAATCGGCGAAATTTCCTCAAAAATTTTTAATGTCTTGCTTTGTGACTTGCCATAAAATTTTCGAACGGTTGTTTTTATTTCAATACACTTACACACCGGTCGCTATCTTTCGTTCGAAGGCATAGAGAATGTTTTCAATGGATCATGCACTATATACATAAATAAATTATTATTAGGATCTCCCCTTTAGGAGAATACTATTGCATCTGTCAAAATCTTCTTTTTTCTTGTGTTTTCCCTTTTTCTTCCCTTTTTTTGTCCGATTTGGCTGACATTATCAGAAAACTGGCAGGACCTTAGGGTATATGAAATTTGAAAGATTAAATGATTAGGCTGAATTTCGGCAAAATATGGCAGAAAAAGCGAGGAAAACTGGTCGAAATGTTTCAATCTTGACTATCTCAAAAACGGTTTTGAACAGGATTTCGTTCATATTTTCAGAATTTACTAAAAGTAGATTGCAACACTCCGATATACACTGAACCGGAAGTACGAACCGGAAGTGCCCCAGCTATGGTCAGGCAGTTTTTATTTGGTTCACGGAATAGCCAAACCGGAATGAAGTAGTGACGTTCATCAAAACAACTACCACGCTTGGGGGGTTGGGGTGCTAGATTTCGCGACGTGCTGAGACACAGGGGGTATGAAGGGAAGCCCTCTTGCACGCTTTTGCCGGTACAGGTCTCTGCACGTCGTCCACCACAATGTTTGTGTTACCCCCATATCAAGGCTCGCGTGAAGATAGAGCAGACATAGAGCAATGTTTGTGTACCCCCATATCACAGCTGCGTGAAGATAGAGAGCAGACATAGAGCACTGTCTCTTTGTGTACGAACCCATATCACAGCCTGCGGAAGATAGAGCAGACATTAGAGCACACCCCCCATGTTGTGTTCCCCCATATCACAGCCTTCCGTGAAGATAGAAGCAGACATAGAGCCCTGTTTGTGTAGGGTACCCCATATCAAAGCCTAGCGTGAGATAGAGCAGAACATAGAGCACTGTTTGTTATTTCCCCCATATCACAGCCTGCCGTGAAGATAGAGCAGACTTAGGCACTGTTGTGGGTAGGTACCCAAAGATCACAGCTGCGTGAAGATAGAGAAGACTAGAGCCTGGGTTTGTGTTCCCCCATATCACAGCCTGCGTTGGTATAGAGCAGACATAAGAGCACTGTTGTGTAGGGACCCCATATCACAGCCTGCGTGAGATCTAGAGCAGACATCAGAGCACTGTTTGTGTTCCCCATTATCACAGACTGCGTGAAGATAGAGCAGACATAGAGCCCTGTTTGGTAGGTACCCCCATATCAAGCCGCGTGAAGATAGAGAAGACATCAGAGCACTGTGTAGTTCCCATATCACAGCCTGCGTGGAGATAGAGTCAGACATAGAGCCTGTTGTGTAGGTACCCCATATCACAGCCTGACGTGAATGATAGAGCAGACATAGAGACATGTTGGATGTACCCATATCACAGCCTGCGTGAAGGAAGACAAACATTTTTTAATTGTTCAGCTCAGGACAGGCTGCTAGGGTTCTTCTTCGCCCATCGAACAACCTCCGTGCACTGCTGAGGTTCTCGTTGTTATATCAAGAACTGGTTGTTTTTAGGCACTAAACCCGACTCCAAATTAGATATACTTAAGGACAAAACCTCGATCTCGTTCAGTTTCAAGTATTACAACACAAAAAGAAAGAAAAAAAAGGAATTTTAAAACAAAATTCAGAAATATGAAGTTGCAATGTCTGGAACAACATATCTATAATAGAATAACTTGTGGCAAGGTAACGCGGTTAAAAAAAATTAAAATTTTTTTATAATTTGTTCTCAAAAACTACCAAAATTGAGATACAAGGTTTGTGAATTCCACGACAATACTACTCACTATACAAAGATGATGTGATGATGACGACAACGAGATGATGATGACAATAAGATGATGACGATGACATAATACTCCACGCTGACAGAGAGAATCCCTGATTAGCACGCCCCCTATCAACTCCTCGCACTTCGGAAACACATGGTGGGGACGTAAAATGCTGAAGAGTTGAACTGTGTCCTTCACCGTCTGCTAAAAACAAACAACCTATGTTGACCAGGAGTAAGGGCCATTAAGAGTCCAATGACCATTCTGAGCTGAATTATACATTGGAACTGAGACAATTCCAGTCTCTAAATGATAAGAAACCGTTCTTGATCTTTTCCTTCCCGTGTTATGACATTCAAAGTAGTAGGGTGTCGAGCCTGTCAGCCATTGATGAAAACAGTCTAACGGTCGACTTAGCTGAAGAAAATGCATAACTAATCGTCGTGAAGCACTTAAAAGACCATTTAGAGACACATTAAAGGTTGTCCTTTGAGGATTGAAAGATAGATGTTGGAGCACACAAAAATACCCATAACTCAAATGACAAAAAGTGAGATTTTTGACTTGCAAGCCTGTTGTGAGAAACTAGCCCAGCGACTAATGTCTTCGTGTGCTGTTCACATATAGTAACTTCTTCCTTCATCCAGTCAGCTCATTATCCTGTAATTATCGAGTGCAGATGCGTCATGCTGAGTTATAATAATGCGCCTCACTAAATCAAGAAATCAATAAGTTAGGCGCAGCATTGTCTGTTCTTCGCGCTGGAGAAACTTTTGTTAATAAAGGAATTTCTTATAAAAATCAAAAGGCAAGAGAATGAACCAGTAAGCAGAAAGATAGTAAAAGGCGACAGTCAGCAAAAAAAAAAAACCCAAAACCCCTCCGGGAAAAGGAGGAAAGTCAAAGACAGTGACAGGGTTAGTAGGAAGTCACAAGCACAGAACTTCCAGAAGGTGGAAGAATCGTTTGTTACGATATACACTCCAAAGAAACCTGTTTACTTCAAAGAAAGCCACCATCAAGAACATTTTTTGAAAAGCCATGATCAAACACTGCAACTGCTCCCCCTTGTCTTCAGATGTAATTGTTACACACACCTCTCCCTGCAGTACCCCCACCCCCCCCCGGATTTTGGCGGATCGCGAACCGATCTTGAACCCCTGCTTGTCCTTCATGATGACAACCCCACACCCCCAAATCCACACACACCTTGGATTTGGAGGATCGGACCCTGGGATCTTGAGGCCCCGCTAGTCCTTCATGATGACACACCACACCCCCATCCACACACACCTTGGAATTGGAGGATCGCGACCCGGGATCTTGAGGCCCCGCTCGTCCTTCATGGATGACAAACACCCACCCCCCAGCCCACACACCTTGGATTTGGAGGATCGACGACCTGTAGATCTTGAGCCCCGCTCGTCCTTCATGATGACAACACCCCACCCCCATCCACACACACTTGGATTCTGAGAGGATCGCGACCTTCGGAGCTTGAGGCCCGCTCGTCCTCATGATGACACACCCCACCCCCCATTCCACACACACCCATTGGATTTGGAGCCGATCGCGACCCTGGGATCTTGAAGGCCCGCTGTACCTCATCGATGACAACACCCACCCTCCATACCCCACACACCGGATTGGAGAGAGCGCGAACCCTATGATCTCTGAGCCCGCGTTCCCTTCATAGATGACAACATCCACGACACCACCCACACACACACACCATGCGATTTGGAGGAATCGCGACCT
>CM065713.1:21522098-21539598 GCA_017654935.2 Phymorhynchus buccinoides
TGCTTTTTTACGGGGGGGGGAAAAAAAAGAAAAATAAAGGAAAAAAACCAAATAACAAAAAACCTAAACTTATGTGACCCAGCCAGTTAGGGCCCCACTCAGTGGAGAAGACACCCGACTTGGCTTGACAAAACGGTGACTCACATCTGCCAGAATGTCCACCACGGCGAGGAACACCATGACCTTGACCGTGATCATGTGTCGTCGGTTGGGCGTACCTCATCAACTGAGAACAGAGACACGCAACGAGTGAGCCGCATATATTTTCACATGTAAAACATATGATGAAATGCGCTTCGTCAGAAAACAAAAAACTTCAAACTCCACGGGCTGACCACTTTGTATGATCTTGATCTAGTATCCACAAAGCCAATAGGTTTTGATAGACTTGGTTAGTATGTGAATAAAAAAGGATTGCAAAAGCATAATAAAACCATAAACATAAACATTAGATTTAATGTTTGAATAAAGTGAGCTCTATGGTCGCCGCCCATACTTGAATGAAGCAAATTCAAAAGATGAGAGTTCAATATTAAAGAAGTAAGAAACAAAATAGGACACACTGGCGCACGTCTAAGGGAAGTAACTCCAGGGGAGGTCTAAGGATTAATGGAACAGCGAGTATTTCCCTTTTATTGGGTTTCGCAACAGTCAAAATCTAGTTGGGAAAAAAATCTCCGACGTGACTCCAAAAGCTGGGAACAGTGTCGGAATGACGTCTCCGACATGAATCATTGAAATAAAGGCACAGCAGCGCTCCAAAGAATCGGTCTCTTAGTCCGATATTGCCGGCCTCGCCACAACAAGGGAAAAAAGGTAGGGATAAAGATAGCGAGGCCACGCGCTCGAGTCCCTCCAGGGTTATAGACTCCGGCGGTTGCCTTTACCTCTTTTAGCAAGTGGGACAAAATACATCACTCGCCACTGACATCACTTCTTCATCCCACCAAACAAAAAAGACATTCACTGCAAGCACTGCCATGCGTTGTGTATCTTTAGAGCTTACGTCTCTGTTTCTTCCGTCATCATCACCACATCATCATCTTCACCATCCCCCCCCCCCCCCCCCCCCTCATCATCACCATCATTAATCCACCCGACCATTCATCACCACCACCATCATCATCATCACCATCAATCATCATCGCATCATCATACCCTCACCATCACACCACCATCATCACCACCACACACATTCAGAGCACTGACCTTGTAGTAGAAGTGGTCGGCACCACTGGCAGTTGCTGAAACTTCCTCGTCACCATCATCACCCCACCATCATCATCATTACCACCATCATCACCATTCAGAGCACTGACAATGTAGCTAGAAGTGGTACTGGCACCACTGGCAGTTTGGCTGACTTCCTCAGTCACCATCATCACCACACACCCTCATCTATCATCATTACCCCACCACCATCACCATTCAGAGCACTGACATGTTAGTAGAAGTTGGTCTGGCACCACTGGCCCTTTTTTTTTTTTTTTTGTTGGCTGAACTTCCTCGTCACCATCATCACCACCACCAATCATTCATCATTACCACCATCATCCACCATTCAGAGCACTGGACAAATGTAGTAGAAAGTGGTCTGGCCACCACTGGCAGTTGGTCTGAACTTCCTCAGTCACCATCATCACCACCACAGAACCATCATCCATCATACACCATCATCACATTCAGAGCCCTGACAATGTAGTAGAAAGTGGTCTGGCACAACTGGCAGTTGGCTGAAACTTCCCTCAGTCACCATCACACCACACAATTCATCATCATCATTCATTACACATCATCCCTCAGAGCACTGACATTGATAGTAGAAGTGGTCTACCGGCACCACTGGCAGTTGGCTGAATTCCTCAGTCATCACATCACCCTCACCATTCATCACCACCATCTCACCACCATCACCATTCAGAGCATGACATTGTAGTAGAATGGTCGGCACCACTGGCAGTTGGCTGAAACTTCCTCAGTCACCATCATCACCACACCATCATCATCATTACCCCATCATCACCATTCAGAACAACTACAATGTAGTAGAAGTGGTCTGCACCATGGAAGTTGCTGAACTTCCTCAGTCACCATCATCACCACCAACATCATCATCATCATCATTCACCACCATTCAGAGCACTGACATTGTAGTAAGAAGTGGTTGGCACCACTGGCAGGGGCTGAACTTCCTCAGGGCTGGTACCATTCGCGCTTGTCGTTAGGGTCGACCCAGCCAACAAACTGTGCAGCCCGAAACATCCAAAGGTCCGCGTTTGTAGTTAGTAGGTGGTAGTAGTGAAATAGGGCTATGAAGTGGGCCTCGCGGCCTTTCTGATTGTCTAATTTTGTCAAGTTTCACGGTGATTCGCAAAAAACCTAGAAGCAATAGAAGCTAAACTGATCTTAATTACTTTGTATTTTAGGACTATAATGGTGATACTTTCCCCCGACTGAGACCCCTGACGCCGTAGAACAGGAATATAAAATAGTAGAAGATAAGATCATAAGAGTAGCAAAAATCTGAATTTGTGTAAATTGGGGGGGTTCGCCTTATAATCAAATGCGCCTTAAAACAGTAATTTAAATAAAATAATTTGGTATTTGGTACTTTATAGTCACGAAGGCATCTCTGTGAAATCGGGTGCTCCCACTGGATGAGCGCATCGCAGCCAGGAGGCGCGCCACCCTTTTTTCCTTTCTATTTGCATGCGATTTTTGTGTGGCTGATGAGGAAGGAAAAGCGGGACAAGGAACGTGGGGATGGGGTAAATTTTGACCAAACGACAACTTTTTCGTTGCACTGGGCAAACAAACTAAAAGAGAGTTTACAGCGGAGAATGACGTGCGCGGTACATCCTACTCTCTCTACCAAAGGGATTTGAGGATGCAGAGTCAGCGTTGGGGAAGGTCCCCAAAGGCCAAACAATCCCTTAGGCTGTAGCACCAGAGCCGGTGCAACCCCCACCCCCGTTGAGAGTCACAGTCTTCCATGAACGACTAAGCTCAGCCTGGACGAAAACGATTTCATGAAGTCATGGATTTTCAAGAAGATCAAGCAGATTCATGAAACGATTCAACAAAGCACTTCATGCATCGTATTCATGAAATATTTTATTGAATTTTCAAGAAGTTTGTATGCATGCAACCAAGTTTCATAAAATACTTCTAAAAATAATATTCAGAAACGCGTGTTTTTATGAAGAGATTCATACAAGTCTATCAACTATTCATAAAATTATCATAAAAATATTCATGTATTAATAAAAAGACGGTGTTTTTTGAGTTGTGACTGCCTCAAAAGAATGCAGTGGCAGGTACCACGGAACCACTTGCAGATAAACAGTGAAACACAAAATTTATTGCACTGAATTACGTGCGTGGAAAACAAAAAACTGTAGAAATACTCCACTGGCGCTGCTTCAAGTGACAACTCCTTTGTGGCCCAACCATCGCGAGTAAAATCCTCAAAATAATAATCGCGAACAGTATCTGACCACTCGTCCGAATCAGTGTCACCAGTAGTTGAGATTGAACCGAATCGAATCGGCAGATCGATCGCAATGCTCGCTGACGAAGCAGACGACTCGGCCCCACACTAACGGCACTTTCATCGTCAATTCCCAAGCCTAATGTGCATGAATTTTGACACATTTCTTCGACTAAAATCGTAAAAATATATCTCGATGTTGGGACGATCCGTCATTTTGAGAAAAAATTTCCACAAAATCAAATTCTTGATGAAAATTTCGAGAACAATTGGCAAAACTGAACAGCAATAGACAAATGGCGCCGAAGAAGAAGGAGAACGCTTTACGCAGTCGCTAAAGCTTCCGTTCTTCACTAGAGAGTCTATTCTTCCTTAAAAAAAAACGGTTTGCAAACGAAGCAAGTCATCGCGGTTGCGGTTACATGCGGTTTGGAGGAAAATGCGGCACTTGCGGTTACATGCGGTATGGGAAATTAAGAAAAATCGATCTGCCAAAGTTAGCCCCAAACGACAATGACCTGGGGGTTATTCCCCCTTGCATCCAATAGTGGCTAGGCATAGTCCAATGGGCTACGGACTTCGTCATTACGACTTTCTAGCGCCTCCATTGGTTTTTTTGGGTTTTTTTTTATGGCGTGTGGGCCCGTGCCCTGAGTTATCATCTGTTTGTTTCTAGATGGTGTGTTCATTCCTTATTTTTAGTCATCTGAACAGTTTCTCTGTTTCCATTATCGATTTCATGTAATTTTAGAGCTTTCAGTTCTTTGATATTTTCTTGTTTTTTTGAGAATGTTGTTGTGCTGCACGGTCTCGTTCCTTAAACTCAGTTGGTACGTGTTAGCATCATGATCATGGCTTCCCCTTCTCACACTCCTTCGGTTTCTCAAACTCAACCCTCTTCGGTTTCTAGCGTCATTCTCGGCTAGTGATGAGTAATGACGTTTCATTCGTCAACTCAATCCAAACCTGGATTCGTCTGTCTAAAAATCGCGTCCCGGTCATTTCCACTCAATCTTCTGATTACTTTGTGTCTCTTTCGCATCAGGAATCAGTCCACCTGTGTGGGATCTTCCCGTGTCCACAGGGTCGACTGCCCCCCCCCCTCTCTTGTGTCACAGGGGTAGTGTTCAGAGGTACTCTGTCAAGCTGCATGAAGTCTTCATGCTATGCATGAATCAAGGCTGCATAAGATGTTCACTAAAGTCTTCATGAAACTTCTTGCACTGCCAATGAAACCAAAGAGACACTGATTCATGAAGAAAAATCTTTCAGGAATAAACATGCATATGAATCTTCAAGAACTTCGAAGTACAGTTCATGAAACATGTGTATCTTATGATAAGTCTCATTGAAGTTCATGCAAAAGGCAAGACGTTTTTTGAATTTGTACTTCATGAACTTCTTGAAGAATTTCTTGCCATAAATCATGAAAACATTCAAAAGGATTTTCAACAGGGAGCACCACGATAGTCCAACACTGTAGAATATCAGTGTGTTGTCTGTTATAAGTGTGTGTGTGAGTATGATGTCGTGCCTAATGTGTAAGACATTGTGGTATTTGGTTTTGTGGGTGATTGTGCAAGCATGTGGGTGTGTCTGTGTGCAGTCTGTGTGCATGTCTGTGTGTCTCGTCTGTGTGCGTAGTTGTGTGTGAGGGTGTTTGTGTGATGTGTGGTTGGTGTATGTGGTCAGTCATGCGGTTCGGTTGCTGTGGTTACCGAATGGGGTATGAACGAGTGGCGTCAATAAGTGTGTGTGTTTATGTGTAGTGTGTGGGTGTGTGCGTGTGCGTGTTTGCCGTCGCCGTGCGGTGTGTGTGTGTGTGTGTTAGAGACAGAGTAGAGAGAGAGGAGAGAGAGAGAGAGAGAGAGAGAGAGAGGAGAGAGTTGCCTTTGCATAGCGCTGTTGGCCTGGTTGCGTGTCACTCTGAATGTTGTTTTTGTTGTCTTGTTGATGAATAAATTGATTGTAAAGCACTTGGGCTCTCTGAGGCAAAGCGCTATATAAATGTACGATATTATATTAGTATTATCTGTATAGTACAGCACTCGTTCTTCCCGTCTGTCGACTGTTTAAGACCCCTCGTGACTATGGTATACGTACAAAGTTGTTAACCGGGTACATTCCTGATATTGGGAATTTTATCTCTCTCGGTAAACATAACATCAATGCTGAGCAAATCAAAAAAACGATTCAACAGTCAGATGTATGAGTTCGATCAACAAACAAGCAGTCCAAGGAAGGGAGGAGTGACCGTTCCGCAAAAAAATATTAAAAAAAATAAAAGAGCTAGGATGACACTCGAAGCCAAATCACTTTCAGCATCATAGACATTAAAAAGGCAAGTGTTGGGTGTCTGTCTATCTGTCTGAAACACAACAACGGGCCTTATAATGCTCCGCCGTTTTTCGACCGAATCATTTCAAATTCGCTGCCAGGCTTGCTGTGGCTCCAGGCAAGCCTGGCAGCCAAATTTTGAAAAGATGGGAGGAGCGCGTCAATCTACTCGAGCAGCATCAACAGGAAACGGCGGCCTTTAACGTATATATATATATTATATATATAAAAACAAACCACGACCACTCCAGGGCATGGGGCCACCGCACAGCGCGGTCCCTCCACCAGGCGGCGGCTCCACCGGAGCTGTCGGGCCGACGCTTGTAGCCGACGAGAAGTGTTGGCGTCCAGCTTGATGGCCTCCTCAGCTTGGGGAAAACTCGGTCGTACAGCAGCAGGTGAAGAAACAGCTCGCAGGGCCTGAGCAACGCATGAAGACACGCCTCCACCCAAACCAACATCAGTGGTGAAGTAATTTGTGGGGGGAAAATGTTAGCAGGGATGTGGAATCGAACCCGAGCTCTCCCGAACAACCAGACGGCGCTCTACCAACTGAGCTATACAGGCCGACAGTACTGTCCCTGATATAATCTCTCTCAGTCATACACTATTCACCCTCCTATTTGTCAAGGAATAAATCCTTATTCCTTTCCTCTTCTGACACCAAGGAAGTAATTTAGTGGGGGTGAAAATGTTAGCCGCGACGGGAATCGAAAACCGAGACCTCCCGAACACAAAACGGGCGTCTAACAACTGAAGCTATCCAGGCCGACAACCCGGTCCCTGATATTAATCCTGAATATCAGTCACTACAGTGGTAAATTCAGACATTAAAAACTACTGTTCCAAAAAAGAGTATTTTAAGTCCGAGAAATCTTTCCACCCTGATTTTCAGCTAACGTCAGAAAGTTTTGTTGAGCGCGGGGGGGGGGGTTGGGGGGCAAGTACTTCATTTTGGTTTTCGCCAAATCGATACATGAGTTCTCGGCGGACGCCATCTTGAAATGACAAAATGCGGAAGACCAAAAAGGCACGAATGAAGAGTGGGCAGAGTAAGATAATTTTGTTCTTTTTTTTTGTGGTTGTCTGATCCGGTCTCAGTCAGATAATTCTGATGCCTGCATATTGATTAGTCGAAAACAAGACTTGGTTTATATTTTTTTAATTCCATTTGTGCAGTGTGTTGGTGTTATTTTGTTGTTGTTGGGTTTTTGGTTTTTAACCAAATAAAATCTCTCTCTCTCCCATTGTCTGTCAGTCTCCTCCTCTCTCTCTCTGTGTGCCTCTCTATCCACTCAGGTGGTGGTATACTGTCCCATCTCTATACTCTCTCTCCATCGCTCCCCCCCACCACCCTTCGTTGTCTGTCAGTCTCCTCCCCACTCCTCCCCCTCTGTGTGCCTCTCTCTCACTCAGGCTGGTGGTATACTGATCCATCTCTCTCGCTCTCTCCAATCTCTCTCCCCGCTCCCCCCCCCTCCCCCCCACCCCAATGTCTGTCAGTTCCTCCCCTTGCCGCACTGTGTGCCTCTCTCTCACCCAGCTGGTGTATACTGTCCCATCTCTCCATCTCTCTCCCCCCCTCCCCCCCCCCCCCCAATGTCTGTCAGTCTCTTCCCCCTTCCTCACTGTGTCGAACTCTCTCTCTCACCCAGGTGGTGGTATACTGTCCCCATCTCTCTGCTCCCATCCTCTCTCCTCCCCCCCCCCCCCCCCCCCCCCCACGTTGCTCTTCCAGTCTTCCCTCCTCCTCTCTGTGTGCCTCTCTCTCACCCAGGCTGTGGTACACTGTCCCATTCTCTCCTCTCTCCCATTGCCCTGTCAGTCTGCTCCCCCCTCCTCTCACTGTGTGTCTCTTCTCACCAGGCGGTGGTACACTGTCCATATTCTCCTCTCTCCCTTGTCCCAGTGTCTGTCATCTCTCCCCCTCCTCTCTCTCTCTGTCTCTCTCACCCAGGTGGTGGTACACTGTTCCCATCTCTCTCTTCTCTCTCCTCTCTCTCTCTCTCTCTCTCTCTCTCTCTCTCTCCCCTTCCCCCACCCCTCCCCCCTCCCTCGCTCCCATTGTCGTCAGCTCCTCCACCCTATCCTCTCGGTGTGTGTCTCTCTCACCAGGAGGTGGTACACTGTCCCATCTCTCTCTCTCTCTCTCTCTCTCTCTCCTCTCTCTCACCATCTCTCTCTCTCTCGCCGCCTCTCCCATTGTCTGTCAGTCTCCTCCCTAATTTCTCTCTCTGTCTCCTCTCAACCAGGCTTTTTCTTGGGTACATTGTCACATCTCTCTCTCTCTCTCTCTCGCTCTCCTCTCTCTCTCTCTCTCTTCTCCAATGTTCTCTCTGTTCTCTCCCCCGCTCTCCCATTGTCTGTCAGTCTCCTCCACCCTTCCTCTCTGGCGTATGTCTCTTCACCCAGGGGTGGCTGGTATACTGTCCAACTTTCTCCTCACTCGGAGGACTCGTCACGGAGGCACTGTAGTGGTCCAGCAGGTGAATCTTTCCGAAACAGGAACCCTTCAGCACAGACAAGAAACACAGATTGTCATGCTTACATACCCCTTTCACCGCCAATGTCGCAAGGTATGCACCACAAAGGTTTAACAAAATCTTTTCCGAAACAGGCACACCTCAGCAAAGAAAAACAACCTGACTGTCATGCGTACATAACTTACCGAGGCAACCCCCCCAAATTTTACATGTTATGGGTTTATTACTAGTTCTTAATATTTTATCAGCACAATTTATAAGGGCAGGGGTCTCAGTCTAGGAAAAAAAGTATCACCTTAAGTCCGTAAAATAATGTACTTTTATAGGCACCTGGGGCTCCCAGGGACCCCCACTTGGGGGTCTATGAAGGCTAAGATTCTAAAAAAACCCTCGAAAAGAAGTGCAGGGTGTCCCAAGGAGCACTAAAAAAGTTCGTTTAGCATTCGCCAATGCCACTGGGACCCTCTACCCAGCCTATAGTAGGACCCTCTATGCTGTAAACTTGTAAGTGAAGGAGTCCCTGGGAGCTCTTGTTTTGGGAGGGACGATTGGGAGCCCTGATAGCATATATATGTAAGACTGCCTTGCTGTGTGAAGTTTGTCAATTTGTGCAGTCTGAAACCCACCAAATGTTGCGCAGTGAACACTCACCACATCGATAGGGCATTGATGATGGGACTAAAAACACCACAGCGCTACAGTATGTAATATTATGCACAAAAGATGAATATTAACTAAGTCGGAAAAAAAAAATCATTAAAAAAAAAAAAAATTACTTTGTCAAGGTGAGGACGCAACGATGACAGTGACCGAGTAGTGAATGGATTGAGGCTCAGACAGACTTTTTTTATATAAATTAAGCAACAGCAAGTGCTGGGATTACAAAGTTCTGTCTTACTGAAGCGTTAACAAGCGAAATAATAATGTACAAATTATACCACAAAACACTACCACACCTCCATGCACTGTACAAATGTGCTTAAAAAGGCTTTATAGCTTTAAAATGCCCTGTTAAATTAGTGGTGGGATCATAAAGGATGCCAGGGTTCTAACATATGGTGGGAGATAATATTCGATCCAAAGAAACCACAACACACTAAACTGTGTATATTTTTGAAGTTAGCTCTGTGCTGTGAAAAGAAATAACATAAAAGTAAAAAGATGGTGCGGTCTACTTTTTTGTCCAAGGGGGACAGACAGTGTATGAGCTGGTACATAGGGAGATCTCTTTTGAATTATGGAATTCTCGTCAGTATGTGCATCTGCTACTAAAACAATATCTGTGGATCAACCCCAACAGGAAGACAATTTTAAAAAAGAATGGGGTTTCTCTGCACTAGGCCGAAAAAGTCACAATTTAAGCAAACCAGCACAAGGTGAAAGAAAAAAGAAGAACATTTTGGAAAATCGTGTATTAAAAGCGGAAAGTGCGAATTTGAAAAATTTAATACATGTGGGTAGCAAAGAGCCAACCACTGAGGTGATCCTTAATTAAAGGGATGCAAAAATTAACTTTAGTGTAGCTACTCCTGAAACCCAAATGTAAAGAGCTAGCAAATTCAGTGAATTTAGAGTGGCAGTGGATCCAAATAATGGCCTGCCTTGGCCCACACTGAAAGTGGAATATGAATTATGAACAAATTATACCACAAAATTCTATATTCGAAAGAGACTCTCTATGTACCATGTCAAACACGTCTGTCCCCCATTGGGACAAAAAGGAAACCCGCACAATCTTTATACATTTTATTTTATTCTTTGACAGCACAGAGCTAACTTCACAAAAAGTATATACAGTTAGTGGCGTTTGATCAAATAAATTAATAAAATCGATTATTATATACATTACTAACTACACTACTATGCTTTACCTCGAATGATCAAAGAGATTTACAAAGAAGAGTTATCTATCGAAAAGCACTTCAACACTACATGTACTGACAGCATCAATCAAAGAGAACAACACTGGACAGTGGACACAAACACGCAAACACACATTAAAAACACACACACACAGTCCAGCACTAGTTACACACCACACACCACTACACACATTCCCACCCACTATACACACACAGTCAACACGCACTAGTTTACTAGCTTACACACACAACACACACCCACACACACACACACACCACACACACACACACAACGCACACACACAGCACGCAACCATTAGCTGCAACAAACATCTATTTGCGCACATGCACACAAACACCACAAACCACAGACGTTATAACACACACCACACACACACAGACCAAACACACACGCACACACAACACACACACACAAAACACACACCACACACACACAAAACACACATGCACACACAACACACACCACACACGTATACACACACAAACAACACAATATACACACACACACAGACCACACACACACACCACACACACACACCACACAAACAAGACCAAACACATATACACACCCACACAGACCCACACCAAACGAACACACACACACACACCTATACACACACACACAGACCACACACAACCACACACACAACACACACACACACACAGGACAACAACATATACAAACACCACACAGACCACACACACCACACACACACCACACAACAGATACAACACACACACACACACCACACACATTATACACACACAACACAGACACATACACCACAACACCACACATATGCACACACCACACACACCACACACACCACACACATATACACCCACACAGACCACCACACACACACACACACCATATACACACACACAGACCCCCCCCCCCACCACACACACACACACCACACCACATATACACCACACACACAACCACCACACACACACACACACCACGCAAATATACACACCACACGACCACACACACACACACACACACCACACAAGATACACACACACACAGACCAACACACACACACACACCCCACACACATATAGACACACACACAGACCACACACACACAACAAACACACAGACGCACTGGTGCAACAAATATATATGCGTGCACACGCACACACACACACACATACAAGCACACACAAACACAAACACAGTTATCACACATACACAGACCCACTGGTGTAAACAAATGTGTATATATGACCGTGCGTGCGCACGACACACACACTGTAATAACTTTATGTTAATTATATAAGCAAGCACACACACACACTGTATAACTGATGTTTATAAATGATAAGCACCAACACACACTGCATAAACTTATGTTTATACATGTAAAGCCAAGCACACACCACACACACACACTGGTATAACTTAAATTTTATCACATTAAGCCAAGCACACTGTACACACAACATTGGAGAACTTAGTTTATACATTATAAACTTATAAGCCAACGGATAATTCATGCGGAAACCGTGCGCAATCCACTAAATAAGTGTTCAAAACAAAGAAGGGACAAATAGTTGCGCACGTATCCGAATTTCCTTACATATATCTATATTACATGCCGTCAACTTTTATCCGTCGTTCTTCCATTATTTAGGGTTATCCGTACGGAACTTACGCGTCAATGACATGTGAACCCGCCAACCCTTTGGGCCCCACAACAGCTCTCCTTCCCCCATGTGATGCAGGATGACAGCTGCTGGACCCTCCGCCACAGTCTTGAACTTCATGACCGTCCAGTGCGTGACCGAGCTTTGTCAGGTGGCCAACGTTTCTAGAACAAGTAGTAAGTACTGAAGTAGTTTCAGGTTTGCACTAATCAAATGACTAGGACGGCCAATGCAGTGGAAATCATCAAAACAGATCAGACAGACAAGAGCGAAGAGGGCTGTGCTACACTGGAAACTTATCACACAGTTTGCTTTACGAAGATCGTCCAGTGATTGGATCTAGCTTTGCCAACGTTTCTCTAGTGAAGGGAATAAGACTGACAAGACTGACGACACCAAGACATTCATTGATTCAATTGTGATTGTCCGATTGTGTTGAAAAGACACACAGTTTGTCTTTACGAAAATGCAGCCAAATGTCACGAAATAAGAAAACGTGTTGTCTGGGCGTGGCTGCATTCTTTTATAAATAGTTTCTTCGCAAGTTCCAAAATTACGTTTTTGTTAGGTTAGGCCTTAGTCCAATCGTGATGCGGAAGTCAGACCAAAATAGTAAAAAGAGAAGATAACTCTAAAATATTCTGTTGCTTAGTAATTGGTCAACATGTTCAAGAACAGACAAAACAATTGTGTCACCTGGCTCGATTCTACAACATTCAAGAGTGATAAATGTTCTTCATTCTGATGTCGTAGTTTTCCACGACACTCTCTTTCCGTCTGCCTGTCTGTCTTTCTCTGTCTCTGTCTCTCTCTCTCTCTCCTATCTTCTCTCTCTTCTCTCTCTCTCTCTCCCTCTCTCTCTCTCGCTCTCCTATCTCTTACTATCTCTCTATTACAACAATCTCTCCTTCTAAAAATGTAGGTAATTTTCATGACTTTCGGTATTTGTTATTGTGTGTGCGCCGTTCACAAACGCAAGAAATGCACCGTCAACGTGGCCATGCATATTATGTGAGTGCATGCATAGGTGCAAATTTGGTGTCTTGCTGATTTGTTGTGATAAATTTTTGTATACTATATTAATAGATATATTTTCATACAAAAGCACAAATATATAGATAATATCAGATCAAATAAATCACGGCAACACTTTTTCTCCTGCTTTATAGAATACCATTTGGTTTATTTTTTTCCTATTGCTTTGAAATCATGAACTCTCAGAACGACTTCTTTACATTATAGAAAAACAAAAGAGATAGATTTGCCAGGTCTAGATGGTGGCCAGTCTGGCGGCGTGAGCCAGCCAACTTAGACGGCGTTGCAGATGATGATGCTAATGGGAACTGCTTTGTGCGCTCCCGCACCACTTTTTGTGATAAAGTCCCAGCACCACGTCACTCGATGATGCTGAGGACCTCCCTGAGGCAGTTGATGTCTTAACCCTTTTGCCAGCAGCCATTTTCAGCAAAAAGGCATGTCCATTACACTTACCTGGGTAGAGAAAAAAATATCGTCTGTAATATCCACTTATAGGTAGTAAGCCTATCTTACCCCCAACATAAGGAGATCGGGTCTTGGATAACAGGGCCCTGGTTGATGCATTTTAGTGAAGGGTGTTAAATCATTGTGGTGCCAAAATGCGACTGCGGTGAAAGGGTTAAACTAGTTCAGTTCTTCCTCCTGGCTAGATTTTAAGTGCCCAGGTTTTACAGCTGTTGAGCCGGGGGACGGAAAATTAGAATGGTCAGAAACGCAGCTTCAGTGGAGTGAGGGTTTCTAGCTTCCCCAGATCTTTGACAGCTGATGAAGGCTGATGTTGCTTTGCCTATGGTCAGTTGAGTTCTTTGTCCGGTCGCCTGCGCGATGCTGATGTCCACTGCCCAGGAAGGTGGAAATCTTGGACCACCTCTACCTCGTTCTGTCCAATGAACACCCCAGATGGAGAAGGCGTGGTCCAGCTAGCATGTTTTTTCGTCTTTTTTGGCATGATGTTCTCTTATCTTACTCGTTGGTAAGGGGCATGCACTGCATGATGGTGACTCTTGAAAAGATAAAAAACAAGGAAAAAATAAGCAACCCAATTAAAAAGGACCAGATCTGATGTTGAAAGGCCACATAACACACTCGCACGCAAACACACACAAAACACACACGCGCGCGCGCACGCTACACACAACCACACACACACCCACACAACACAGCACACGCACATACAACACGCCACACCACACACAACTACACTCACACCTACCCCACGCCACCACGCACGCACGGCACGCACGCGCACGCACCACGCAACACACACACAATACACACACACAACACACCACACACACACACACACTGACACACACACATCATGGAGTTGTGAACAGCGTGGTGGCGTCCTTGGAAGAGGGATCTCACACACGTCTGTTGCAACGACTAGGTCGGGACATGATTGTCGTCAGTAAGGGGATGCTTCTAGGCGATGTTCAGCACAGGCCCACTGAAACTCCACCAAAGTGACACAGCAGCGGTGCAGTGTCTACTCTGGTAGTCTAGCCCCGTGGACGGCTAGAATATATTGCCCTTCTGTTGTAATGCTGGCCTAAATCTGCCACCCTGAAAGCAGGGTGGAGATGAGATGGGGACATTGGGAAATAAAATAAAATGGCTTCAACACTTTGGACACATGTTGCAATTGGCGGTGCCATAGCTGATGAGGTTAACCGAGCGTGTCACCTCTCCAGTCTATCTGTATTAATAAAAAAGAAATCGGGACTTTACTCGTGTTTCGTACTGCCCCCGGGCATGCCTCAGTATGTTCCCACCATATTTTGTATTTACAAATGTCCCATATGTGTCTGATTCAGACAGGAGGACGTAAAACACCATTTTCGCCGTCGTGGACACATTTGCTAACTCGCACATGGCGAACGGTAGACAAACAAAACAAGGGACACAACTCTGACTGTGACTATGCAAACATCAGCCACTTTTCTTTTGTGGGCATTTGCCTTCTTTTCTTTCATTTGTTGCATACATCAAACAAACAACTACACGACAAGACTATTATTTAGTGTAAAGTGACGTTATTTTATTCAAAAGAGACAAAACAAAACTACTGTATATTTCGGCGAATGCGCCTTTATCAACATAGACAAAGAAGAAAACAGCAAACAGCAAATAATGATAATAAAAATAGCAACAGGAGCAAAAAGCAGGGACATCCGGCCTGGCGTCGTGTAGACGTAACTGCGTCCTGGCGTCGTGTTGACGTAACTGCGTCCTGGCGTCGTGTTGACGTAACTGCGTCCTGGCGTCGTGTTGACGTAGCTGCGTCCTGGCGTCGTGTAGACGTAACTGCGTCCTGGCGTCGTTTTGACGTAACTGCGTCCTGGCGTCGTGTTGACGTAACTGCGTCCTGGCGTCGTGTAGACGTAGCTGCGTCCTGGCGTCGTGTAGACGTAGCTGCGTCCTGGCGTCGTGTAGACGTAGCTGCGTCCTGGCGTCGTGTAGACGTAGCTGCGTCCTGGCGTCGTGTAGACGTAGCTGCGTCCTGGCGTCGTGTAGACGTAGCTGCGTCCTGGCGTCGTGTAGACGTAGCTGCGTCCTGGCGTCGTGTAGACGTAGCTGCGTCCTGGCGTCGTGTAGACGTAGCTGCGTCCACATTGACCATTAATACCATAAATAAAGTTCATTTGCAAATATTTTTTTCCAATCTTTTGACAACGTGTAGGGGAAGACGGGTAAAAAGCGCATGGGCGGGTAAGAAGCCCACCCCAATTATCTCATGAAATGAAGGAAAATTTCAGTCTCATTTTGCCCATGAGACGAGCGTTAATTTCTAGCATTCGTCTCATGGGCAAATTTGACTGAAATTTTTTTAATTTCATGAGATAATTGGGGTGGGCTTTCTTACCCGCCCATGCGCTTTTTTTTTTACCCCGTCTTCCCCTACTCTTGACGCTAACGACCAGAGCCGTGTTTTTAGTTACCGCAAAGAAGCCATAAAGAATGACCCCCCACCGTCATACCCACCACCTACAAAAGGTGGCCTCTGTCGCACGAAAATAGGTAGACTCGGAAAATAAAATAAATTGCCCGGTTACTATGAGAGTGTGTATTGCGACATTGAGCATGAACCACAAATTTCACTTTTCTGTTTTTTTTCTAGGGGTTAGGGGTTAGGGCTAGGGGTTAGGGTTAGGGTTAGGGTTAGTTAAAACTTAAATGGTTAAAGTACAGAAAAAGTGAAGTTTGTGGTTGTCGCAAATACAGGACTTCATAGTAGGCGAGATACTTATTTTACCGAGCTACCTATTTTCATGCGACAGCCTCTACTTCTGCCTTTGTTCTTGACACTGCGTACATCTCCCTTCCCTCTCACTCACTCCTCCTCCTCCTTTTCTTCTTCTTCTTCTTCTGCGTTCCCAGGCTATATGGCCATAAAAGGTGAGGTGCGTAAAAGGCAGGAGCATAATATAAAGCGAAAAAAGAGTAGAAATAGGAAGAAGACAAAAATTGCGGGGGGCTGGAATAAAGAGAGTAGAGATAAGAGGAAAGTGCAGCACAGAACTTCCAAGAAGATGGGCGAAAAATCGGTTGTATTCACGGACTATTCCCCCGGTTATCACCACAGCGAGAGGCGAGACCTGTCGGAGGGCTGGGTCATCCAGGCTCCCCATACACGGATGGGCACGACGCATTCACCCATAGCTTTATCCCTCAATTCAAGTTATCAGCATACTTTATGCACACGTCTATACCTATCATTTCCGTCTGTAAAGGGATTTTATAGAACTGGGGTCAAAAACATGCAAGAGAAACGATCCATTTGTCACTAAGCACGATTTTTTTTAGATGTGCTTAAAAGGCTGACATGAAATCCGCCGCTTATAAGTAAACTTCAATGGAATTGTATTACTGCGGTGAATCCTCCTTTTCACACTCTGCTCCTTCAGTCTGGAACAACCTGCCCCACAGTGTTCGCCACTCTTCCTCTCTTCAGTCCTTCAAAACATATCTCAAAACATACCTCTTTGAAACCTCCTATCAACAGCCTATAGTGAGTTGGAAATTCAGTTGTGTGTGTGTGTGGTTTGTGTGTGTGTGTGTGTGTGTGTTGTGTGTGTGTGGGCATGTTGGTGTATTAGCTTAAGGTGATATGGTATGCAGGGTGACTTTTACCCTATTGACCTTAACCTTGACCATTGACCTTGAACATCGTCAATTATTTGTTCTCTCTGTATATGTGTGTAATGTGTGTGTGTGTGTGTGTGTGTGTGTGTGTGTGTGTGTGTGTGTGTGTGTGTGTGTGTGTGTGTGTGTGTGTGTGACAGAAATGTGTTCTTCTTTTTGGAATTCAAACTATCAAACTGTTCATAATGAAAATTGATAGCTCCTCCCTCCTCTCTCTCAATATCTCTCTCTCACCCTCTCACCCCTACCCTCTCTCTCTCTTTTTTTTTCTTTCCTGTCCCGACATTGATGTCAACCGCAAATCATTGAAATGTAGTCCCAGTGAGTCTGATTTTATTATGAAAGTGCATAACGAGAGACAGAAAGAGTGATAGAGAACGTGCGTTGTTTCAGTATAATTATACAGAACTGATGTAGATTTGTTGTCTTTGATTTTCAGTAATGGACCTCCTGTCAGAAGAGAGGAT
>CM065713.1:21542098-21607098 GCA_017654935.2 Phymorhynchus buccinoides
GCCCTTTCCCACTTGGCCCTTTCCCACTCCCATCCCACTTGGCCCTTTCCCACTTGGCCCTTTCCCATTTGGCCCTTTCCCACTTGGCCCTTTCCCACTTGACCCTGGCCCTTTCCCACCCTTTCCCACTAGGCCCTTTCACACTCGGCCCTTTCCCACTTGGCCCTTTCCCACTTGGCCCTTTCCCACCTGGCCCTTTCCCACTTGGCCCTTTCCCATTTGGCCCTTTCCCACTCGGCCCTTTCCCACTTGGCCCTCTTTCTCTTTCTCCTCCCCTCTGTCTCTGTTGTGGTTGTGTTGCAACACAGAGACACGCACGCGCACACACAATCTGTTTGCTCAATCTGTGTATGAATAAATATAAATCTGCGCTTTTAACCCATAATGTATGTGGTAATGAGACATAACAGTGAAGAGTGTATGTATTAACAGCATTAAGAGTGATTTACTATACTAGGCCTACATATTATATTTTTGTCTTTGCTGTGTCGATTTGTTGATTTGTTTTATCGTTACGAAAAAAGTTGTTCCTGCAAAATGGACCATAAAGTATTGATTCATTGCTGTTGTTGATGGCTCACCCTGGCTAGAAGACTCCAGGGATCATCCCAAACAGCCAAAGCGCTTGAACACTATGGTACAAATGCATCAGCTAGGGATGAGAACATTACGTGTGTGACCGTTTTTGATTACCCCGCCACGTGGGCAGCCACACTCCGTCTTCGGGGGATTCTGGAGACTGATGATGTTACGCTAGGAGCTTGTCATGGCTAAAGACGATTCCCGCATAACTATGCATAGCATAACAACACACGGACAAAGAACTGATGTAGCCTTGGTGTTCTAGCCTATGTCAGTCGGTCTGACGCAGCCAAGCCGAAAAACTCACATAATTCAGGCATTTCTCTCCGACGTTAAAAGATACACACCACTTTCTATCGTTAATGCTGTGTGGGCACTCAGCACAGGCGACACGGACAAAGAACTGGACTGTCACACAGGCAAAGCAGCCACTTTCTATCGTTAATGCTGTGTGGGCACTCGCACAGGCGACACGGACAAAGAACTCAACTGTCGCATAGGCAAAGCAATTTATCACAAACGAAGAGGTGAGAGGAGAGCGCACAAAGCAAGTTCCAGTAGCCAGCATCATCTACAGACGCCGTCTAAGTTGGCTGGGCCACGCCGCCAGACTGCCACCATCTAGACCTGCAAATATATCTCTTTTGTTTTCTATAAGGTAAAGAAAGTCGTTCTGAGTTCTGATTTCAAACAATAGGAAAAAAATAAACCAAATGGTATGCTAAATAAAGCAGGAGGAAAAGGTTGCACGTGATTTATTTGATCTGATTATTATCTGATATATTTGTGCTTTTGTATGAAAATATATCTATTAATATAGTATAAAAATTTATCACACAATCAGCAAGAAAACCAAATGTGCACCTATGCATGCACTCACATAATATGCATGGCCACGTGTGGCCGGGTGCATTTATGCGTTTGTGCACGGCGCACACACAAGAACAAAATACAGAAAGCATGAAAATATACAATACATGTTTTAGAAGGAGAGATATAGAGAGAGAGTAAAAAGAGAGAGAGAGAGAGACAGAGAGAGAGAGAGAGAGAGAGAGAGAGATGAGAGAGAGAGAGAGAGAGGGAGAGAAGAGAGAGAGAGAGAGACAGAGACAGAGAGACAGACAGACAGACAGACGGATAGAGAGTGTCGTGGGAAAACTAGAGAAATAAGAATGAAAACATTTAATCACTCTTGAATTTGTAGAACGAGCCAGGTGACACAATGTTTTGTCTGTTCTTGAACATGTGGACAATGACTAATCAGACAGAAGTATTTTAGAGTTATCTTCTCTTTTACTATTTTGGTCGTGACTTCCGCATCACGATTGGACTAAGCCTACCGTAAACAAAAACGTAATTTTGGAAACTTGCGAAGAAAACTATTTATAAAGAATGCAGCCACGCACCCAGGACAACACGTGTTTCTTCATTTCGTGACATTTGGCTTCATTTTCGTAAAGCAAACTGTGTGTCTTTCCAACACAATCGGACAATCACAATTGAATCAATGAATTAGTCTTGTGTCGTCAGTCTTGTCAGTCTTTTCCCTGCACTAGAGAAACGTTGGCAAAGCTAGGTCACTCACTGGACGGATCTTCGTAAAGCAAACTGTGTGCATAAGTCTTTCCAGTGGAGCACAGCGCCTCTTCGCTCTTGTCTGTCTTGATCTTTTTGATGATTTCCACTGCATTGGCCGGCCTAGTCATTGATTAGTGCAAACTGAAACTACTTCAGTACTTACTACTTGTTCTAGAAACGTTGGCAACCGCAAAGCTAGGTCACTCACTGGACGGATCATGAAGTTCAAGACTGTGCGAGAGGGCCAGCAGGCTGTCATCCTGAATCACATGGGGGAAGGAGAGCTGTTGGTGGGGCCCAAAAGGGTAAGGCCGGGTTCACATTGTCATTAGACGCGTAAGTTCCGTACGGATAACCCTAAATAAATGGAAGAAAAGAAGGATAAAACACAAAAGTTGACTGGCATGTAATAATATGATATAATGGTAGAGGAAATTCGGACACGTGCGCAACTAACTTTCCCTTCTTTGTTTTGAACACTTATTTATGGATTGCGCACAAGGGTTTTCCGCATGGAATATCCGCTTGGCTTATAAGTTCATAATGTATAAACATAAGTTATACAATGTGTGTGTGTCTGTGTGCTTGGCTTATAATGTATAAACATTTAAGTTATACAGTGTGATGTGTGTGTGTGTGTGTGCTTGGCTTATAATGTATAAACATAAGTTATTCAGTGTGTGTGTGTGTGCGCTTATAATGTCATACTCCCACATCAGTTATACAGTGTGTGTGTGTGCTTGGCTTATAATATATTAAACATAAGTTTATACAGTGTGTGTGTGCGTGCGCACGCACGGATCATATATAACACATTTGTTACACCAGTGTGTCTGTGTATGTGTGTATCACTGTGTTTGTGGTGTGTGTGTGCTTGTATGTGTGTGTGTGTGTGCGTGTGTCACGCATAGATATTTGGTGCACAAGTGCGTCTGTGTGTGTGTGTGTGTGTGTGTGGTCTGTGTGGTGTGTGTATATGTGTGTGGTGTGTGTGTGTGTGTGTGTGGTCTGTGGTGTGTGTGTATATGTGTGTCGGTGTGGTGTGTGTGTGTGTGGTTTGTGGTCTGTGTGTGTGTGTACGATGTGCGTGGCATGTGTGTGTGGTGTGTGTGGTGTGTGTGTGTGTGTGTGTGTAATATAGTGTGTGTTGTGTGTGTGTGTGTGGGGTCTGTGTGTTTGTGTACATGTGTGTGTGTGTGTGTGTGTGGTACGTGTGTGTGTGTATATATGTGTGGGTGTGTGTGTGTGTGTGGTGTGTGTGTATATGTGTGTGGTGTGTGTGTGTATGTGGTCTGTGTGTGTGTGTGTGTAAGTGTATGTGCATGTGGTGTGTGTGTGTGTGTGTTTATTTGTGGTGTGTGTGTAGTATATGTGTATGTGTGGTATGTGTGTGTGGGTATAATGTGTGTGGGTACTGTGTGTGTGTGTGTGTGTGTGGTGTGTGTGTGTGTGGTCTGTTGTGTGTGTGGATATGGTGTGATACTGTGTGTGTGCGTGTGTGTGTGTTGTTTATGTGTGTGTGTATACTGTGTGTGTGTCTGTGTGTGTGTTTACGTGCGTGTGTGTGTGTGTGTGTGTGTGGTCTGTGTGTGTGTGTATATGTGTGTGTGTGTGTGTGTATGTGTGTATACCGTGTGTGTGTGTGTGTGTGTGTGTGTGCATGTGTGTGTGTGTGTGTGTGTGTGTGTGTGGTGTGTGTGTGTGTGTGTGTGCGTGTGTGTGTGGTCTGTGTGTGTGGTGTGTGTGTGTTATCCGTGTGTGGTGTGTGTGTGGTGTGCATGTGTGCGCACATAGATGTTTTGTTGCAGCTACTGTGTGCGTCTGTGTGTGTGCGTGTGTGTGTGTAGTGTTTTGTCTGTGGTGTGTGTGTGTGTGTGTGTGTGGGTGGTGTGTAGCTACCTAAACTAGTGCGTGTGACTGTGTGTGTACTAGTGTAGTGGGAATGTGTGTGTGTGTGTTGTGTGGTGTAACTAGTGCGACTGTGTGTGTGTGTTTACTGTGTGTGTGTGCGTGTGTGTGTCACTGTCCAGTGTTGTTCTCTTTGATTGAGCTGTCAGTACATGTAATTTGTTGAGTGCTTTTCGATAGGATATCTTTTTGTAAATCTCTTTGGGATCATTCGAGGTAAAGCACTAGTAGTTAGTTAGTAATGTATATAAATACTCGCATTATTATTAATTTATTTGATCAAACGCCACTAACTGTATATACTTTTTTAAGTTAGCTCTGTGCTGTGAAAAGAATAAATAAAGGTAAAAGTAAAAGATTGTGCTGGTTTACTTTTTGTCCCAATGGGGGACAGATAGTGTATGAGCATGGTACATAGAGAGATCTCTTTCGAATTATGGAATTTTGTGGTATAATTTGTTCATAATTATATTCCACTTCAGTGTGTGCCACAGGCATCCATTATTGGATCCACTGCCAACTCTCTATGCACTGACTTTCCAGCTCTTTACATGTTGGGTTCAGGGAGTAGCTACACTACAAGGTTTATTTGCATCCCTTTAATTAGAGGATCACCTCAGTGGTTGGCTCTTTCTACCCACATGTATTAAATTTTTCAAATCGCAATTTCCGCATTTTAATAACATCTATTTTACCCAAAATGTTCTTCATTTTTCTTTTCACCTTGTGCTGGTTTGCTTAAATTGTGGACTTTTCGGCCTAGTGCAGAGAAGACACCATTCTTTTATTAGAAATGTCTTCCTGTTGGGGTTGATCCACAAGATAGTGTTTGTTAGCAGATGCACATACTGACGAGAATTCCATAATTCGAAAGAGATCTCTCTATGTACCATGCTCATACACTGTCTGTCCCCCCATTGGGACAAAAAAGTAAAACAGCACAATCTTTTACTTTTATGTTTATTCTTTTCACAGCACAGAAGCTAACTTCAAAAATATACACAGTTAGTGGTGTTTTTTGGTTTCTTTTATCAAATATTATCTCCCAGCCATTATGGGTAGAACCACTGGCATCCTTTATGGATCCACCACTATTAACAGTGGCATTTTAAGCTACATAAAGCCATTTTAAGCCACATTTGTACAGTGCATGGAGGGTTGGTAGTGTTTTGTGGTATAATTTGTAGCATTATTATTCGCATTGTTAAACGCTTTCAGGAAGAAAGAACTTTGTAATCCCAGCACTTGCTGTTGGCTTAATTTTATATAAAAAAAAGTTCTGTCTGAGCCTCAATCCATTCACTACTCGGTCAACTGTCATCGTTGCGTCCTCACCTTGACAAAGTATTTTTTTTTTAATGATTTTTTTTTTTGCGACTTAGTTTAATATTCAATCTTTTGTGCATAATATTTAATCTGGTAGCGCTGTGTGGTGTTTTTAGTCCAATCATCAATGCCCCTACAGTCGATTATGGTGAGTGTTCAAAGCAACATTTGGTGGGTTTTTCAGACTGCACAAAATTGACAAACTTACACACAGCAAGGCAGTCTTTTAAGATTATATGATGCTATCAGGGCTCCCAATCGTCCCGCAAAACAAGGAGTCCCCTCCAAGGGACTCCTTCACTTACAAGTTACAGCATAGAGGGTCCTACTAGAGGCGGGATAGAGGGTCCCAGTGGCATTGCGAATGCTAAAAATAATTTTTTTAGTGCATCCCTGGGACCCTCTGCACATTATTTTAGAGGGTCTTTTAGAATCTTAGCGCTTCATAGACCCCCAATGGGGGTCCCTGGGAGCCCCAGGTGGCTATAAAAGTACAGTATTTTTACGGACTATAAGGTGATACTTTTTTTCCTAGACTGAGACCCCTGCGCCTTATAATCGTGGCTGATAATATAGTAAGAAACTATAATAACCATAACCATGTAAAATTTGGGGGGGGTGCCTTCGGTAAGTTAATGTAAGCATGACAGTGCAGTGTTGTTTTTTCTTTGCTGAAGGTGTTCCTGTTTCGGAAAAAGATTTGTTAAAACCTTTGTGGTGCATACATGCGACATTGGCGGTGAAAGGGTTAATGTAAGCATGACAGTGCTGTGTTCTTGTTCTGTGCTGAAGGTGTTCCTGTTTCGGAAAAGATTCCCACCTGCTGGACCACTACAGTGCCTCCGGTGACGAGTACCTCCGAGTGCAGGAGAAAGATGGGACAGTATACCACCAGCCTGGGTGAGAGAGACATACACAGAGAGGAGAGGGGGGAGGAGACTGACAGACAATGGGAGAGAGGGGAGAGAGAGAGAGAGAGATTTACAGAGAGAGAGAGAGAGAGAGAGAGAGAGAGACAGAGAGAGAGAGAGAGAGAGGGACAATGTACCACCAGCCTGGGTGAGAGAGACAGAGAGAGAGAAAGGAGGGGGGAGGAGACTGACAGACAATGGGAGAGAGGGAGAGAGAGAGAGATGGTGAGAAAGAGAGAGAGAGAGAGAGAGAGAGAGAGAGGAGAGAGATGGGACAGTGTACCACCAGCCTGGGTGAGAGAGACACACACAGAGAGGATAGGGGGGAGGAGACTGACAGACAATGGGAGAGAGGGAGGGAGAGAGAGAGAGAGAGAGAGAGAGAGAGAGAGAGAGAGAGAGAGAGAGAGAGAGAGAGATGGAACAGTGTACCACCAGCCTGGGTGAGAGAGACAGAGAGAGAGAGGAGGGGGGGGAGAGACTGACAGACAATGGGACAAAGGGAGAGAGAGAGAGAGATGGGACAGTGACCAGTGTACCACCAAAAACCCTGGGTGAGAGAGAGGCACACAGTGAGAGGAGGGGGGAGCAGACTGACAGGCAATGGGAGAGAGGGAGAGATGGGACAGTGTACCACCAGCCTGGGTGAGAGAGAGGCACACAGAGAGGAGGAGGGAGGAGACTGACAGACAACGGGGGGGTGGGGGGGGGGGGGGGGGGGGGAGAGACGAGAGAGATGGGGGACAGAGAGATGGCGTTGAAAGTATAACAACAGCCTGGGTGAGAGAGTTGAGAGGAGCGAGAGGCACACAGTGAGCAAGGGGGAGGAGACTGGAAGGACATTGGGGGGGTGGGGGAGGGGGGGGAAGAGAGATGGAGGAGAGATGCGGACAGTATACACCAGCCTGGGTACGAGAGAGGCACCACAGTGAGGGAAGGGGGAGGAGACTGACAGACATTGGGGGGGGGTGGGAGGAAGGGGGGAGGGGGGGAGAGAGAGATGGAGAGAGAGAGAGAGATGGAGATGGGACAGTATACCACCAGCCTGAGTGAGAGAGAGGCACACAGAGAGGAGGGGGGAGGAGACTGACAGACAACGAAGGGGGGGGGGCGGGAGCTGGATGAGAGATAGAGAGATGGGGAAAGTATACCACCAGCCTGGAGTGAGAGAGAGGCACACAGAGAGGGAGGGGGAGGAGACTGACAGACAATGGGAGAGAGAGAGAGAGATATTTTATTTGTTAAAAACAACAAAACCCAACAACAAACAAAATACACACACACACATGCACAAAATGGAATTAAAAAAAAATAAAAAAAAGTTACTTGTTTGCGAACATAATCAAATGCAGGCATCAGAATTGTCTGACTGAGAGGATCAGACGACCACAAAAAAAAGAACCAAAATTATCTGTACTCTGCACAATCTTCATTTCGTGCCTTTTTTCTCTTCTGCCGTTGTCATTTCAAAGATGGCGTCCACCGAGAACGCATGTATCGAGTTGGCGAAACCAAAATTAGTACTGACCCCCCCCCCCCCCCCCCCTGCTGAACAAAACATCGGATGTTTGTTGAAAATCCGGGTGGAAAGATTTTTCGGCTAAAAATATTCTCTTTTTTTTGGAACAGTAGTTTTTATGTCTGAATTATACCACTGTAGTGACTGATATTAGGATTAATAATAATCAGGGACCGGGTTGTCGGCCTCGATAACTCAGTTGGTAGAGCACCCGTTTGGTGTTCGGGGGGTCTCGGGTTCGATTCCAGGTCCGGCTAACATTTTCCCCCCACTAAATTACTTCATTGGTGTCAGAAGGATGAAAGGAATAAGGATTTATTCCTTGAAAAATAGGAGGGGGAAGAGTGTAGTGACTGATATTAGGATGATTAATATTAGGGACAGGACTGTCGGCCTGGATAGCGCAGTTGGTAGAGCGCCCGTCTGGTGTTAGGGAGGTCTCGGGTTCGATTCCCGGTCCGGCTAACATTTTCCCCCCACAAAATTACTTCACCACTGATGTTGGTTTTGGGTGAGCGTTGTCTTCATGCGTTGCTCAGGCCCTGCGAGCTGTTCTTCAACCTGCTGCTGTACGACCGAGTCAGCCTGGAGGAGGCCATCAAGCTGGACGCCAACCACGTCATCGTCGTCTACAAGCGTCGGCCCGACAGCTCCGTGGAGCGCCGCCTGGTGGAGGGACCCGCTGTGCTGGTGCCCCATGCCCTGGAGTGGTCAGTGGTTTGTTTTTATATATAATATATATATATATGTTATAAGCGCCCCGTTTCCTGTTGGCGCTGATCTGAGAGTGACACGCTCTCCCGATTATCTTCAAATTTGCTGCCAGGCTTTGCCTGGACCACAGCAAGCCTGGCCAGCGAATTGTGAAATGATTCGGTCGAAAAAACGGCGGAGTTATAAGGCCCATTCTGTGTTTCAGACACATAGACAGACACACACACACTTGCCTTTTTATTATATGATGGCTGAAAGTCTGATTTGGCGTCGAGTGGCATCCTAGCCTCTTTTATTTTATTTTAATATTTTTTGCGGAGGACTCCTCCATTCGCTGACTGCTGTTTGTTGATCGAACTCACATCATGACTGTTGAATCGTTTTTGTTGATTTGATCAGCCATTGATAGTTGATGTTTACCGAGAGAGAACAAAATTCCCAATTATCACGAATGTACCGGTTACACTTTGTACGTAGGTACCATAGTCACGAGGGGTCTTAAACAGTCGACACTGGAAGAAAAGAGAGTGCTGTACTATACATGATAATAATAATAATAATAATAGTACATTTATATAGCGCTTTGCCTCAGATGAGCCCAAAGTGCTTTACAATCAATTATTCATCAACAGACAACAAAAACAACATTCAAGAGTGACACCAACCAGCAACAGCGCATATACAAAGCAACTCTCTCTATCTCTCTCTCTCTCTCTCTCTCTCTCTCTCTCTCTCTCTCATGTCTCTAACACACACACACACACACGCGCGCACGCACGCACACACGCACACGCACACACACACACACACATAAACACACACAATTATTGACGCCAACTCGTTCATACCCCATTCGGTAAGCCACAGCAACCGAGCCGCATGGACTGACCACATACACCAACACACATACACAAACACCCTCACACACAATGTACGCAAGACAGACAGACACACAGACATGCACACAGACATGCACACAGACACACACACACATGCGTGCACACTCAACCCACAAAACCAAAATACACACAATCACACATGTATGCACACATTCATGCTCACACACACACATAACACACACACACACTGATATTCTACAGTGTTGGAATATCGTGGTGCTCCCTGTTGAAAAGCTTTTGAATGTTTCATGATTTATGCAAGAAATTCTTCAAGAAGTTCATGAAGTACAATTCAAAAAACTTCTTGCTTTTGCAATGAAACTCAAATGAGACTTATTCATAAAGATACACATTGTTCATGAAACTGTACTTCAAGAAGTTCTTGAAGATTCATATTCATGTTTATTCATGAAAGATTTTTCTTCATGAATCAGGTGTCTCATTTGAGTTTCATTGCAAGTGCAAGAAGTTTCATGAAGACTTATTGAACATCTTATGCAGCCTTATTCATGCATAAGCATGAAGACTTCATGCAGCCTTGACAGAGGAACTCTGGAACACACCCTGTGAACAAGAGGAGGGGGGGGGGGGCAGTCGACCCTGTGACACGGGAAGATCCCACCACAGGGTGGACTGATTCCTGATGCGAAGGAGACACAAAGTAATCAGAAGATTGAGTGGAAATGACCGGACCGATTTTTAGACCGGAAGAATCCAGGTTTGGATGGAGTTGACGAAATGAAACGTCCATTCTCATCACGAGCGAGAATGACGCTAGAAACCGAAGAGGGTTGAGTTTGAGAAACCGAAGGAGTGTGAGAAGGGGAAGCCATGATCATGATGGCTAGTAACACGTTACACAACTGAGTTAAGGAACGAGACCGGTGCAGCACACACAACATTCTCAAACAAGAAAATATCAAAGAACTGAAAGCTCTAAATTACATGAAATCGATCAGTGGAAACAGAAGAAACTGTTAGAATGACTAAAAATAAGGAATGAACACACCAGATAGAAACAAAACAGATAGATAACTCAGCACTAGGCCACACACGCCACACAATGGAGGCGCTAGAAAGTCGTAATGACGGAAGTCGTAGCCCATTGGACTAGGCCTAGCCACTATTGGATGCAAGGGGGAATAACCCCCAGGTCATGGTCGTTGGGGCTACTTTGCAGATCTATTTTTCTTAATTTCCCATACCGCATGTAACCGCAAGTGCCGCATTTTCCCAAACCGCATGTAACCGCAACCGCGATACTTGCTTCGTTTGCAACCGTTTTTTAAAGGAAGAGAGAACTCTCTAGTGAAGAAAGGAAGCTTTAGCGACTGCCGTAAAGCGTTCTACTTCTTCTTCGGCGCCATTTGTCTATTGCTTTCAGTTTTGCCAATTGTTATCGAATTTTCATCAAGTTTGATTTTTGTGGAAATTTTTCCTCAAAATGACGGATCGTCCCAACATCGAGGATGATATTTTTTACGATTTGATCGAAGAAATGTGTCAAAATCATGCACTAGGCTTGGGAATTGACGATGAAAGTGACGTTAGTGTGGGGACAGAGTCGTCTGCTTCGTCAGCGAGCAATTGCGATCGATCTGACGATTCGGATTCGGATTCAATCTCAACTACTGGTGACACTGATTCGGACGAGTGGTCAGGATACTGTTGCGCGATTATGATTTTGCGGATTTACCGCGATGTGGGCAACCAAGAACAAAGGATTGTCTTCACTGAAGCAGGAGCCAGTGAAGTATTCTACAAGTTTGTTGTTCTCCTGTTTCAAAGCACGTATATTCAGTGGCAAATAATTTTTGTGGTTCACTGTTTGATCGCAAAGGTGTTCCGGACGGGTACTCTGCAATGCAATTTCTTTTTGAGGTGCAGTTCACTAAGAAAAAAAAGAAAAACACAGTTCTTGTATTAATAATTAAAATGAATCATATATTTGTATGAATAATATTTTTATGACTTGTGTATGAATGTATGAATCTTCATGAAAACAATACGTGTTTTCTGAATATTCTTTCTATGAAGATTTTATGAATTTGGTTGCCCATGCATTAAAAAAACTCTTGAAAATTCATATAAAATATTTCCATGAATACGAACGCATGAAGTGCTTTGTTGAACCGTTCATGAATCTGCTTGAATCTTTTCTTGAAAAATCCATGACTTCATGAAAATCGTTTTCGCCAGGCTGTGAAGCTTAGGCTTTCATGGAAGATCGTTGTTACTGTGAACCTGAACGAAGGGGCGTGGCGGGGGGGGTTGCACCGGCTCTAGGTGCTAAGGCCTCCTACATGGGATTGGTTGGCCTTTGGGGACCTTCCCCAACGCTGACTCTCATCCTCAAAATCCCTTTGGTAGAGAGAAGTAGTCGAGGATTGTACCAAGCGCAAGGCCATCTCGTGTAAACTCTCTTTTAGTTGTGTAGCCCAGTGGCAACGAAAAAGTTTGTCGTTTGGTCAAAATTTACCCCCACCACCACAACTTTCCTTCCTCATCAATCACACACAAAAATCGCATGCAAAAAAGAAAGGAAAAAAAAGGGTGGCGCGCCTCTGGCTGTGTCGCGCTCTCCAAGTGGGAGCAACCCGCATTTCACAGAGATGCCTCTGTGACTATCAAGTACCAAATACCAAATATATTTATAAATTACTGTTTTGTAAGGCGCATTTGATTATAAGGCGCACCCCCCAAATGTAGCACAAAATTCAGATTTTGCTACTCTTAATGAGTCTTATCTTCTTACTATTTTATTAGTCATGTTATAAGGCGCAGGGGTCTCAGTCTTGGGGGAAAAGTATCACCTTATAGTCCGTAAAATACAGTAATTAAGATCAGTTTAGCTTCTATTGTTTCTAGGTTTGCGAAATCACCGTGAAACTTGACAAAAATTAGACAATCAAGAAAGGGCCGCGAGGCCCACTTCTAGCCCTATTTCACTACTACTACTACTACTACAACGCGGGACCTTTGGATGTTTCAGGCTGCACGAGTTTGTGTGGCATGGGTCGGACCCTAACGACAAGGCGCGAATGGTACCAGCCCTGAGGAAGTTCAGCCAACTGCCAGTGGTGCCAGACCACTTCTACTACAATGTCAGTGCTCTGAATGGTGGTAATGATGATGATGATGATGGTGGTGGTGATGATGGTGACTGAGGAAGTTCAGCCAACTGCCAGTGGTGCCAGACCACTTCTACTACATTGTCAGTGCTCTGAATGGTGATGATGGTGGTAATGATGATGATGGTGGTGGTGATGATGGTGACTGAGGAAGTTCAGCCAACTGCCAGTGGTGCCAGACCACTTCTACTACAATGTCAGTGCTCTGAATGGTGATGGTGGTGATGATGGTGGTGATGATGGTGAGGGTGATGATGATGACTGAGGAAGTTCAGCCAACTGCCAGTGGTGCCAGACCACTTCTACTACAATGTCAGTGCTCTGAATGGTGATGATGGTGGTAATGATGATGATGATGATGGTGGTGGTGATGATGGTGACTGAGGAAGTTCAGCCAACTGCCAGTGGTGCCAGACCACTTCTACTACATTGTCAGTGCTCTGAATGGTGATGATGGTGGTAATGATGATGATGGTGATGGTGGTGGTGATGATGGTGACTGAGGAAGTTCAGCCAACTGCCAGTGGTGCCAGACCACTTCTACTACATTGTCAGTGCTCTGAATGGTGATGATGGTGATGTAATGATGATGATGGTGGTGGTGATGATGGTGACTGAGGAAGTTCAGCCAACTGCCAGTGGTGCCAGACCACTTCTACTACAATGTCAGTGCTCTGAATGGTGATGGTGGTGGTAATGATGATGATGATGATGGTGGTGGTGATGATGGTGACTGAGGAAGTTCAGCCAACTGCCAGTGGTGCCAGACCACTTCTACTACATTGTCAGTGCTCTGATGATGGTGATGATGGTGGTAATGATGATGATGGTGGTGGGTGATGATGGTGACTGAGGAAGTTCAGCCAACTGCCAGTGGTGCCAGACCACTTCTACTACAATGTCAGTGCTCTGAATGGTGATGGTGGTGATGATGGTGGTGATGATGGTGAGGGTGATGATGATGACGATGGTGATGATGGTGATGATGATGATGGTGGTGGTGATGATGGTGAGGGTGATAATGATGGTGATGATTATGATGGTGAAGATGATGATGGTGGTGATGATGACGGAAGAAACATAGACGTAAGCTCTAAAAATAGACAAACACATGGCAGGGTGCTTGCCAGTGAATGTCTTTTGTGTTTGGTGGGAGTGAAGAGTGATGTCAGTGGCGAGTGAATGTATTTTGTCCATCGTGCTAAAAGAGTTAAAGGCACCGCCGGAGTATATAACATGGAGGGACTCGAGCGGCGTGGCCTCGCTACTCTTTATCCCTACCTTTTTTCCTTGTTGTGCGAGGCGGCAAATATCGGACTAGAGAGACCCGATTCTTTGGATCGGCTGCTGTGCCTTTATTTCAATGGAGTCATGTCGGAGACGTCATTCCGACACTGTTCCCATCTTTTGGAGTCACGTCGGAGGTTTTTTTCCCAACATATTTTGACTGTTGTCGTGAAACCCAATAAAAGGGAAATAACTCGCTGTTCCTATTAATCCTGAGACCTTCCCCTTGTAGTTACTTCCCTTAGACTGTCTCCAGTGTGTCCTATTTTGTTTCTTACTTCTTTAAATTGAACTCATCATCTTTGAATTTGCTTCATTCAATATGGCGGCGACCATATAGCTCACTTTATTCAAACATTAAATAAACAAATGTTTATGTTTATGGTTTATATTATGCTTTTTGCAATCCTTTTTTATTTATATACTAAACCAAGTCTATCAAAACTTGAGTGGCTTTGTGATACTAGATCAAGATCATAACAAAGTGGTCAGCCCGTGGAGTTGGAAGTTTTTGTTTTCCTGACGAAGCGCATTTCATCAGATTGTTTACATTGTGAAATATATGCGGCTCACTCGTTGCGTGTCTCTGTGTCGCAGGTGAGGGAGGTACGCACCAACGACGACACCATGATCACGGTCAAGGTCATGGTGTTCTTCGCCGTGGTGGACATTCTGCAGATGGTGAGTCACCGTTTGTGTCAAGCCAAGTCGGGTGTCTCCACTGAGTGGGGCCCTAACTGGCTGGGTCACATAGTTTAGGTTTTTTGTTATTTGGTTTTTCCTTTATTTTCTTTTTCCCTAAAGGCGCTTCTTCCGCAGATCCCCCCCCCCCCCCCCATGTTTTATGTGACAAATATAGTCTATCACTCTGGATCTGGATCTGGATCGAAGGAGCCTATGAAGGCTATAAACTCGACGGAAACTGGGAGACCGCAAATGAGAGTTTGAACTTAATTTTTTTTTTTTTTTTAAAGTAAAACTGTATGGTGGTATGACAGTATGATTACAGTTGGCCATAGGCTTTTTCGTAGTATCCAGGCTGGGCCAATCCAGCTAGTGGACCCCAACCGGCACAGCTCCTGCGGAAAGGAAGGAAATCAAGTTAAATAAACTTCATTATCTCGAAAATTGAGAAATGGACAGACGGACAAAACGGGGACAGACGGTTTAATTATAAATTTAAACTAGGCTTTCGCTAGGAAGCTGAAGTTTAATTTGAATTATTTAAAATATATTGGAGGGAAGATAATTATGCGAGATGCAGCTTGGGAAAGCGTGCGCTCGAGTCAGGATTTAGCGTTGTGTGTCCACTAGGCTTACGATAGGGAGGGCATGTTTAACTGAATTATCTCAAATCATAAGGGAAGGCGAGTAATTTCTCTTCCCTCCAGTAGATTTAAACTAATTAAATTTAAGCTTCAGCTTCTTAGCGTACGCCTACGTACGTTTAATCTTATAATTATTTCTCATCTATTTCTCGTTCAGAGAAATCACGCGAGATTTCAGAGAGCCTAGTGTACAAAACAACATACCTCAAGTTGCAGTGCAGATCTTGGTATAAGAAATAGATGAGAAATAATATTGTTTTTTTGTTTTATTTTATTCATTTATATATTTTGTTTGTTTGTTCCAGCTGGATAATACTTCTGACCCAATTGCTGACATTTTAAAGTGAGTTGTGTGTGTGTGTGTGTGTGTGTGTGTGCGTGTGTGTGTATGGCATGTGTGTGTGTTGTGTGTGTGTGTGTGTGTGTGCCCATCTGCGTCTGTCTATCCTGGGAAATTTTAAGTGTGTGATGATCACCTATGATATATATGCATGACATTTTCCCTGCTGATAGGACTTTGAGAGATCCTTGTTTCTGCATGATTTAACCCTTTCGCTGCCAGCCGTTTTTGAGCCTAAATTATCCATTAAACTTGCACGGGTAGAAAAAAGATTTGGTCTGCAATATTGGGAATTCCTCTGTGACATGTTTAAAACAAGGCCTCTTGAAATTAAGATCACAAGATCGTTTGATAACAGATCCAGATTTCAAGGCTTTTTATGACATGGGTATTGAATCTTTAAGGTGTAACATTGCGACATTGGCGGTAAAAGGGTTAAAGAAATGTAATTGTGTGTATCGCAGTGTGTGTGTGTGTGTGTGCCTTTGTGTGTGTGTGTGTGTGTGTGTGTGTGTGTGTGTGTGTGTGCAAAATACAAAATGCAAATACAAAACGTTTTAATCATTATGTGACAGAGTATGGGAAAACCCTGCTAAAGTCGCTGAGAGACATTCTTAGCAATGCACAAAAACAGGTAGCTTAGTTATACTTGATTCTGTGTATTTTGTCAACTTTAAAAAATTATTAAAAAAGACTATGCCAGGTAGATCAATTCTGTTTTTTGCTTTTCAGTCTGTAGAGTTTAAACTTTCAGATTATATAAAAACGTCAAAAGTGATAATTTCCGACTTTAGCCTGGTTTTCCTATACTCTGTCACATTTTTGGCAGGCCCTAAGACCTATATGAACACAAATTATATGCATGATAGTAACCTGAACCAGCATTCAATGTAGTAATAATATAACAACACAAAAAAGCTTGGGCGTAATCAAAATCTTAAGTAACATCACATTCTTAGTCTTCAAGTATTTATAATTTTTAAGCTTTAATTCACATCACAAAAAGTTAAACTGCCTAAAGTTTATGGATATCCTCTCAGATGTTGGTTTTTGGTTGGTTGGCTTACCTGGCTAAAAGACTCCAGGGATCATCCCAACAGCAAGAAGCACTTGAACACTAAGGTACAAATGCATCAGCTAGGAATGAGAACATTACGTGTGTGACCGTTTTTGATTACCCCGCCATGTGGGCAGCCACACTCCGTCTTCGGGGGACCTCTCAGATGTGTTTGAGCACAGTAGCTGAACCTTGAAAGAAAGCGAGAATCTATGATAATAGAGGGGGGTGGACCGTAAAATGCGGACTATAACTATAAGCCGCTACTTTTTTCCTCAACTTTGACCCATGCGGCTTATAGACTGATGCGGCTTATCTGTATATATTTTTTTCCATTCCACATTTATCGATATGATTAAATCTGTTTCTGGACAGTTTCTTCAGCCTATTCTGAGCTTCTTTAGACTCGAAACTGGTTTTGGTAATCAAAAGATTAAAATCTCGCGTTTGAAGTGTCTGAGAACATTAATATTCATGTTCTGATTTGTGTTGCTTTGTGCACATGCAATTTTCTCTGCGGCTTATATGTGAATAAGTACCTAATATTTTGTCAATTTAAGGGATGCGGCTTATATACAGGTGCGTCTTATAGTCCAGTTTTTACGGTGCTTCTTGCGTAATGAGGTAAATCTTGGACACACTAACAGAAAAAATTACACAAATCTTCAACTACGTATGTTACTGTTTGTGTGTGCGCGCAGGGCTGCTTACTGTCCCCCCTAAGGTGTATTTGTCCCTGGAAACAATTGAAAATGTCCCTGGAATCCACTTTTTTGTTTGGTGTCCCTGGAACCTGAGTACAGTCAAAAGTTTGTAGAACAGTCACTTGTCTTGTTAGCTAAGCTTACTATTGAACACAGGAACGTCATTTTTGCTGAAAGGACCGAAGGATCTTCAATATTGAAGCTCATTGCACCAAAAATGATCAAGAAAAAAATCCTGTTGCAGAAATTCATTTTGAACAAAGGGAGAAAACTCTTTTCTAATTAACTCCCCTCCACCAAAGTTGATTACGATACCAATCATCTAGCAATGCGTGGGTCAGAGCCGAAAGTGAGACAAGCAAAGCATCATTCTCAAAAAATGTGCCAAGTTCGCCTTTATGACCCTTCACTCACACAGTACACATCAACAATGGTGGAGAGGACGACATACAAACAAATCAACATCTATTCAAGAGTGGCATAGCCTTCTAGCCTTGAATATGTTACACATAAACAACACACAACACAGAACAAACTGGTAAGCATGTTGACCCTGATGCATGACATTGTGATGTTTGTCCCTGGAAATAAGTCTGTGTCCCTGGTTTTTAAGCAGTTTGTCCCTGGAAACTGCAACAGGGGGTAGGCAGCCCTCTGTGTATGTGTGTGCATGTGAATGTGTGTGTGTGTACGTGTGCGTGAGTGTGTGTGAGTGTGAATGTGTGTGTGCCTTTGTGTATGTGTGTGCACCTTTGTGTGTGTGTGTGTATGCATGTGTGTGTGTGTGCGCGCTCGTGTGTGGATGAGCATGCAATAAATTTGTGTTCTTACTGTTGCAGTGCGCTTTGTGCCGATGTCATCTCTTTCACAAGCAAACTAAGGTAAGCTTATTCTTTGTCTTCGTTTTAGTGCAAAATTATGTCCATACTCATCTGTTTTGTTAACCATCCGCGAGGCGAAAGCTGGTTAACCCCTTCAGGACTTCACTGCCTTAGGTAAACTCCATTACTGGCCTGGGGCTGCCTAGACATTTTTTGGGGTAAAGGTAAAGATGTGCCACCCCCCCTGCATTTCTCAGTTAATTGTATTTTTCCGTTTTTGCCTTTCTTACCAAACATAAAGCTGTATTTTAGGAACATTTTCAGCTAATTCTCTTTTTGGAATACTAACCCTAACCCTATCCCTAAACCTAACCCTACCCCCCCACTATGTACTGCAGTACACCGCGATTTGTTACAGTTGTGGTTCGTTGCGCTTTTTTCCGTCTTATAGGGGGGGGGGGGGGGGGGGGGGGGTGTAGGGTTAGGGATAGGGTTAGTATTCCAAAAAGGTTATTAGCTAAAAAGGTTCCTAAAATACAGCTTTATGTATGGTAAGAAAGGCAAAAACGGAAAAATACAATTAACCGAGAAATGTAGGGGGGGTGCACATCTTGACCTTTACCTTTTTTTTTTTATAACAAATAAGAAGCGCAACAAAAGCCACAAGGACGTCAAGATTTTAGGATCCTAATAAAAAGAATAGCCAAGAGAGACAACCGCATTATTGCTCTGCAACACAAGGTATACACAGTGAATGCCCCTGATATTCATGTCTGTCTGATGATGATGATGATGATATTGATGATCGATAATGAGCAAGAATATGATGATGACATTGGAGATGATGAAAAAGAAGAAGAAGAAGAAGAAACAAGAAACTCTACGGAGAGCTGGACAACAGTGGAACAAATTGTGTGAGGGAGATAATTTCGCTTTGTACTCTTCATGCAAATTACAAATCGCATATAAAGGTAGCCCTACTAACAAATGCACTCAAATAATGGTATCTAATCAGAACGGACACATACTGAAGTGGTGTGTGTGTGTGTGTGCGTGCGTGTGTGTGTGTGTGTGTGCGTCCGTGCGTGCGTCCGTGCATGCGCGCGCTCGTGTGTGTGTGTGTGTGTGTGTTGTGATTATTCTTACAGTTTGTTTGTTCTTACCTTTATTAACTTGTAAATGCACAATGTGTTTGTCTGTGTTATTAATTTCTGTATGTGCATGCTGGACAAAGAATCTCTTTAATTTTGTTAAAGACAATAAAAGAATTGTGAATTGAATTGTGTAATCCGCCAATAAAGTAAGAAATACGCGGATGGGGTTTGCGGTTGAGCACACGTGTGTGTGTGAAGACTCCTTCATATTCCTTACTTCCAGATTTGTACTGGCGGATTGCGCATGGGTTTCATTACGTAAGATGTGCGTAAAATTAATATGACCATAGCCTTATTGTTAAAGTTCATCTTGTTTGTCTCCATAGTGACCGTAATGAACTTTCATCGACCATTCCTTGCGTAAATGATTCAGTTGATCCGAGGTTATTTTTCGTTTTGAGATTGTGGTTACTTGCATTACAATCAGAATCATTAGTCTGCTTATTACTATCACTGTTAATGAAAACATATTGGAGCATTTTCTGAGGCTCGTCTAGGGACGATTTTTTTTTACATTTTAAGCATTAAAAATTAAGATAGAAGTACCAAAACGAAAGCTGGAACAGTGATGAAGAGATGTAACTCGAAAAACGTGGTTTGGATTGAAAAAAACATGAATTTAGACAGGTTTTAGACTAAAAAAATTGCTGTTCCGAGAATACTCATAAGTAGGCCCTGACTGGCGTTCTCCTGTTCCGAGTATACTCATAGGTGTCAACCTATACGGTTTTCCCGTATTGCTGTACGGGAAAACCATGATTTTTGGTCTGTACGGCCGTATAACAGTTTCAATACGGGTAAAACTGATTCATACGGGCAGATCAGAAATCAGAGACAAACCGCGAAGTGATAGAATTTTGTGATAGCAGACGACAAAACGCGGACGCCAAGCAGCCGAACAGGAAAACGAAAGCAGTAGGCTAGATGATCCGTCATGCATAGAGAGCGATTTGTTCTGGTAATCTGCGCATGTGAGACACTTGAAAGAATGTGAAAACCTGTCCTTTGAGAAAGGAAGGTATGCTCCCCTGCCCATTTTTCAATATATAACACAAAACTGCATGAAAACGATGTCTGAATATAATGTATTCACGGCAACTTTTTCATGGTTTTGCGTGTTCTGAAATTTATACGGTTTTCAGGCTTGAAATAAGGGGAACATTATTTTTCAATAAGGGAAGTTTTGAAAAAAGGAAAATTGTGTTGACACCTATGTGTACTCGTAAATCGTCTGGAATGAGTTACGGTGACGCACTACGGTTTTTTTTTTGGGGGGGGGCAATTTTATGTTCATTTTTGTTTCTCAGGAACTAATAAAGACATCTACATGAAATTTTGCACACTGATACAAAACATGACCCTGACCATATATGCTAAATTTGAAGACTCTGTGTGAAGGCACTATGAAAGTATGGAGTCCACCAAAACAAAATCTTAGCCCCCTCAACAGCGCTGGATTCAAGTACTGTATGGTGATGCTGATCATTTGTCCACTTTCCTAAGACATCAAAGAGTGCACAGTCTTCCAATTTGGCATATATGGTCAGGGTCATGTTTTGCATCAGTGTGCAAAATTTCATGTAGATATCTTTATTAGTTCCTGAGAAACAAAAATGAACATAAATTGCCCCCCCCAAAAAAACCGTAGTGCGTCACCTTAATGTTTTCAGAGCAGTCTGTTTGCTTCCCCCTGACTAGGTGACTAGGTGTCGATCTGTGTTGTCCGTTTAAAACGATAACGTTTGAACGGAAGGACGTCAGAGGCTGAAATTTTGCATGCGGATAGGTATTTAGTATATCTAGGCCAAGTTCGAAAGTGAAGGTTGTTGGTTAAAGGCCAAGGTCACTGGAGCCGAAAATGCTGTCGGCAAAATATGGACGAAAAACAGCAAAATTGGCAAGATTTCAATCTTGAATATCTAAAAAAAAAACGCTGAACGGATTGCCTTCATGTTTTCAGTATTTACTTAGGAATGTATTGACAACACTTCCGGTATAAAAGCAAACCCAAAGTGCCAACCAGATGTGCCCTGGCTAGGAACTTGCAGGTTAATTTGTATTCACGGAATAGCCAAAACCGGAAGTGACGTCACAAAACTAACTTGGATATTGTAGCCCTTACTCTGGCCCAGTGCAGAAAGAAGTTTGGTGATGATATGTTAAATAGTTTGGAAGTTATTCAAATTTATTTAAATTTGGTTGTGTCACTTTCACTTATTTCCGTTTCACGAATTTTTATTTTATTTTTCATCTGATTTCGCTGAAATGTGCAGGGAAATTGAAAGACACTATTCTAATGCTACTCTTCGAATATTAAACCGATTGGCCAGAAATGGCCAATTTGGGCCAAACTTTAATCTTGAAATTCAAGTTGAATAACTCGAAAACGGCTGCACAGAATCAGTTCATATTTTCAGTATTTATTCAAGAGTAACATTGCAATCCTTTCGTTATTAATTCGAACCGGAAATAGGGTACATAAATAGCCAAATATGGCAAAATTTTAATATTGAATAACTTGCAAAATATGGCTGTTTGAGGGGGGAGAATCTTGTCATGTTTTTGCTCTGAAAAGCAAACATAAGCTCTCTAGTTATTATTATTATTATTATTAACCCTTTCATCGCCACTGTCGCCTCTTGGCACCACAATAATTTAACACCCATGTCACTAAAAAAGCATCAAATGAGGGTCTGGTATCCAGTGACCTTATGTTCTTCATTTTTGGGAGGTAAGGATAGGCCCCCATTTTATGCATGTCACAGAGGAATCCCCAATATTGCAGACAAAATCTGTTCTCTACCCAGGTAAGTTTAATGCTAAATTTTGGCTGAGGAGTGGCTAGCGTTGAAAGGGTTAACTCTTTCAACGCCAGCCGTTCTTCAGCTAAAAATCCCTATTAAGCTTACCTGGGTAGAGAACAGATTTTGTCTGCAATATTGGAGATTCCTCTGTGACATGCATAAAATGGGGGCCTATCCTTACCTCCCCGAAGATATTGCCATTGGATACCAGACCCTAATTTGATGCCTTTCAGTGACATGGGTGTTAAATCATTGTGGTGCCAAGAGGCGACAGTGGCGATGGAAGGGTTAAAGACCAACATAAGCCCTCCAGTTATCATTGCTGTGGGTGCAGCTATGCAGAGTTTGTGGCCCAGACGTCTCTGCTGAGCGAGATGAGCACCTACCCCCAGCTCCAGCAGCGCATGCAGAAGGTCGGGGTGCAGGTGGACAAGGTGGTGTACCGCGGCTACCACGCCACCGAGCAAATACAGGTACCCCTACCACCAACGTGTGTGTGTGTGTGAGGATGAAGCTGGGTTTGTCTCCCTTTGTGTTTGACTCTTGCTCATTCTGAACAAGGTGGTGTATACCACGGTTACCACGCCACCGAGCAAATGCAGGTACCGGTACCACAAGACCTGTTTTACTCTACTCTTTTCGAGTAGTATTCTACTCAATTTGGACCTCTACTACTCTTCAAAACTGAAAAATAATGCTCTTTAATTCTTGATTACTACTCATTTTCAGTGAACATTATTTGATGGTTTAATGAATAAAACTACACATTTTGCACCAAAACTACTCATTTCAGCTATCCAGACTACTCAAGACTTGTGTAGGGGGTAAACAGGTCTGACAAGCGTGTATGTGAGGATGAAGTTGGGGTTTGCCTCCCTTTGTGTTTGACTTGCTCATTCTGGACAAGGTGGTGTACCGCGGCTACCACGCCACCGAGCAAATACAGGTACCGCTACCACAAGCATGTGTGTGTGTGAGGCATCAGAATTGTCAGAGGATCGGCTAATTTCAGAGGATTAGCCCTTTCACTGCCAGCCATATTTCAGCCAAAATATTTCCATTAATCCTTTCGCCGCCTGCCCTTTTCCAGCCTAAGATGTCCATTAAATTTACCTGGGTAGAGAACAAAATCCATCTGCAGTATTGGGGATTCGTCTGTGACATATGTAAAATAAGGTCTATCCTTACTTCCCAAAACTAAGACAATAACAGGGTCTTTGGATAATAGACCCCAAATTGGATGCCTTTTAGTGACATAGGTGTTAAATCACTGTGGTGCTAAAATGCGACTTAGGCAGTGAACGGGTTAAGAATTTCTGACAGAGGATTGGCTTCTTCCGTCAGAGGTTTTTTGCCTTTTTATTTAGAGATATCTTTATTCTCAAATACCTTTTGATAGTGATTTCTCACTGCATAAAGCCTTTTTTGGTGATGTTGTGAACTGATTTCAGTGTTGTCCCTCTACAGTCTGGGGCCTTGATGGCCCTTGGACCGCGGTTTTCAGAGGATTGGACTTCAGACTATTCTGATGCCTGTGTGTGTGTGTCTTTCATTTAGCGTCTATCCACTTCTCGCGATATTAGATGGGGTTACCAAGTGTGTGTGTGTGTGAGGATGAAGTTGGGCTTGTCTCCCTTTGAGTTTGACTTGCTCATTCTGGGCTAGGCTGGATGTTGGTCGATTTGATTTAGTTAGCCGATTTGGTCAATGTGGTCGAGTGAGACAGATTGGGTTATTTAGAATGTAAAAGAGTGTGTAATCAATAACATAATTTGTTCTGCTCGACTAAGGGAGATAGCAGCTCCTGATTAATTTTTGAGGCCGCTGTCTGGTTTGGTCATTATTGATGTTTGGAGTTGTTTGTGCTGTTCGCCCCAGGTTGGAATTGGTAAGGTTTGGTTGAGAGGCTGTGTTATTTCGGGTTTTGTTCCTGTTAGTTAATTAATTTTGTGTTGTCTGTTTTGTTCTTCAACGAAGTAAACCTTTATTTTGGGCCCTCAAACTCTTGTGTTTGCCTTGGTGGTGGTGAGGGGATGTGAGGTGCGTCAGGGGTGATAATTTGCCGTGTCCGAACCCCACGTGCTGGAGTGCACGTGACATGGGTGGCTGTTGGGGTGCGGGGTGTCGCAAGCAATTTTGTTGGAAGGGTGTTAATTAAAGGAGAGTTATCTCCCTTTGTGTACATGTGTGCAACTCTTTCAGTTTCACTCTGATATCAGTTTTGGGTTTTGGGGTGGGTTTTTTTTTACCAGAAACTTAACTTCAGTTGTTGTTTTTGGGGGTTTTAATTCATTTTTAAAAAAATTGACCACAAACGATTTGGGTCGTTATGAACTTGGTTTGTTCTATCCCAGAAGTCCCTCTTTTTTTCATGCATATCTTCGTATGAATGAAAAATCTCAGTGAATAGCCAGCTCCGTACCCCTACTCTGAAGGACTGAAAAGTTAGTGCATTTGAAATGCAGAATAGTTTGCTTTGATAAAACTTTTCTGTGTCCAATGTCTTTATTTGTGAACCTCAGAAACAAAACCAGTTAACGTTAACTTTGAGTAATGTTCTGTATTCAGCTGGCTATTCACTGAGATTTTTCTTTCATACTATTTTTATCCTTAATTTGGATATCATCTCAGTAGTTGGCCCTCTCTAGTCATGTCTATTAGGTTTTGAAATTAAAATTTCAGAACATTATTATTTTGTTCATTTTACATAAGATTTTCATAAGATTTTTACTATTTCTGGTTTAATTTTGTGCTGGTTTGAATTTATTATGGATTTTCGATTTGATGCAAAGAAGACACCATTCTCTTGTAGAATGTCTTTTTTGCTCAGGTTGGCATCCACTGGACAGTCAAATTGCAGGCCGATCATGCAAACTGATGAGACCTCTTAGGTCGAAACAGCTGTCTTTGCATAAGGCACTGTCCCTCCCCCATTGGGAGAAAAAGTAAATCAGCACAATCATTTATATAAAAACAAAAACAAAAAAATGTTTTTAATTTTTTTGAACACGAAAATTTGTTTTTCTTTTTTTTTTTTTTTTTTGGGGAACACGGAACATTACTCAAAGTTAACATTAACTGGTTTTGTTTCTGAGGTTCACAAATAAAGACATTGGACACAAAAGTTTTATCAAAGCAAACTATATATATTTTATTAAAGCAAACTATATATATAAGAGGAAAGTTTAATGGTGTGGTTGTTTTTTCTTCCTCAATTATTGTACGTTTATATCATACTTCGAAGAAGGAAAGCGCATCAGTCTACCTGATCCAGGCACACCTCTCTACATTCCTCCTCACTGGGAGTATGTTGGTGTTTACTACGATTTCTATGGCCTCCCCTATTGAATCCTTCACTGGATCCACCAACATGGCATCCCATCTGTTCTACTCTCTTCGAGGGATTGTAATTTTAGAACATTATTATTGTTGTTATTTTACACAAGATTTTTACCATTTCTTTTGAATTAAGTGCTGGTTTGCTTTTATTGTGGACTTTCAATCTGGTGCAAAGAGGACAACCTTTCTCTTGGAGAAAGTCTTCTAGCTCAGTTTGAATGTTCACTGTGGACATTCTTTGCAGGCCGATATGCAGACTGAAGAGTCTTTCTCAAAGACGAAACAGCTGTCTTTGCATAGGCATTGTCTATCTCCCCCATTGGGAGAAAAAGTAAATCAGCACATTATTTTCTTTTATTCTTTTCAGAACACAGAACAAATCGTAAAGTTAAGATTAAAGTTATGCAGTTTCTTTCTTAGGTTCACAAACTTATACATTGGACACAAACAAAGTTTTATTAAAGCAAACTATATATATAAGAGGAAAGTTTAATGGTGTGGTTGTTTTTTTCTTCTTCAATTCTTGTACGTTTATATATATATATATATATATGTGTGTGTGTGTGTGCGTCTTCATACATATCTTCATATATATATATATATATGTGTGTGTGTGTGCGTGCGTGCGCAGGCCATGCAGAACAAGGCCATAGAGTCACGCACTCAGCTGCGTCTGGACGGGGAGATGGAGACCATGCGCCAGAGACTGGTGCAGCTGAGACTGTCCTCTGAGGAGAACAGGGCAGGGCAGAGTGAGTCATTGATTGACTGGTTTGTTGACTGACTGGTTTGTTGATTGATTTGTTGACTAGTTTGTTGATTGATTTGTTGACTGGTTTGTTGATTGATTTGTTGACTGGTTTGTTGATTGATTTGTTGACTGGTTTGTTGATTGATTTGTTGACTGGTTTGTTGATTGATTTGTTGACTGGTTTGTTGATTGATTTGTTGACTGGTTTGTTGGTTGATTTGTTGACTGGTTTGTTGATTGATTTGTTGAGTGATGAATTGATTGGTTTGTTGATGGATTGATTGATTGATTGGTATGTTGAGTGATTTGTTGAGTGATGGATTGATTGGTTTGTTGAGTGATTTGTTGAGTGATGGATTGATTGGTATGTTGATTGATTGATGGATTGATTGGTATGTTGAGTGATGGATTGATTGGTATGTTGATGGATTGATTGGTATGTTGATTGATTTGTTGAGTGATGATTGATTGGTATGTTGAATGATTTGTTGAGTGATGGATTGATTGGTATGTTGATTGATTTGTTGAGTGATGGATTGATTGGTATGTTGAGTGATGGATTTGTTGAGTGATGGATTGATTAGTATGTTGATGGATTTGTTGGTTGATGGATTGATTGATTGGTATGTTGATTGATGGATTGATTGGTATGTTGATTGATTTGTTGAGTGATGGATTGATTGGTATGTTGATTGATTTGTTGAGTGATTTGTTGAGTGATGGATTGATTGGTATGTTGATTGATGGATTGATTGATTGATGTGGGAACGCAGAGAACCAGATGGTGCGAGTCAAACAGCAGCACCAGCATCACCTGGATAGGACGAAGCAGGAACACGAGCTGCACCTCAGTCAGCTTCAGCACGCCCAGAGAATGGAACTCAGGGCCCTGGAGTCCACAGCTAAACTGGGTGGGTAGAGAGGGAGACAGTGAGAGAGAGGGAGAAAGAGAGAGACAAAGAGAGAGATATATTTAGAACCACAGAGATATATGTAGAGAGCAGGTAAAAAACGAGCTACACCTCAGCACGCTCAGAGAATGGAACTCAGAGACAGCTAAACTGGGTGGGTAGAGAGGGAGACAGTATATTAGAACCACAGATATGTAGCTACACCTCAGTCAGTTTCAGCACGCTCAGAGAATGGAACTCAGGGGCCCTGGAGTCCACAGCTAAACTGGGTGGGTAGAGAGGGAGAGAGTGAGAGAGAGGGAGAAAGAGAGAGAGATATTTAGAACCACATATATGTAGCTACACCTCAGTCAGTTTCAGCACGCTCAGAGAATGGAACTCAGGGGCCTGGAGTCCACCTCTAAGCTGGGTGGGTAGAGAGGGAGAGAGAGAGGGAGAAAGAGAGAGATATATATTTAGAACCACAGAGATACAGCTACACCTCAGTCAGTTTCAGCACGCTCAGAGAATGGAACTCAGGGGCCTGGAGTCCACCTCTAAACTGGGTGGGTAGAGAGGGAGAGAGACAGTGAGAGAGAGGGAGAAAGAGAGAGAGATATATATATATATTTAGAACCACAGATATGTAGCTACACCTCAGTCAGTTTCAGCACGCTCAGAGAATGGAACTCGGGGGCCTGGAGTCCGCAGCTAAACTGGGTGGGTAGAGACACTTGACACTTGAAAACTTTATTACGCAAGGATTGAGATTTTAGGCCAGGCCTATTCTTACAATCTGTCCTTGGGAGAGATGGAGAGAGAGAGAGAGAGAGGGGGAGAAAGAGAGAAAGACACAGAGAGAGAGAGATATATTTAGAACCACAGAGATACAGCTACACCTCAGTCAGCTTCAGCACACCCATAGAATGGAACTCAGGGCCATGGAGTTCGCCGCTAAACTGGGTGGGTAGAGAGGGAGATTCACAATTCACACACTTCACAAAGTTTACTGATCCAGGCCTTCTGCCCATGTCAGAGGGGAGGGGTTACAAAAGAAAAAAACAACAATGACAACAAATCATCAGCACAACGAACTCCATTATAAGCGAACATACACACAAAAAGCAACAATGAAGAGAGAGAGAGAGAGATTTAGAACAGCTACACCTCAGTCAGCTTCAGCACGCCCAGAGAATTGAACTTAGGGGCCTTGAGTCCACTTCTAAGCTGGGTGGGTAGAGAGGGAGACCATGAGAGAGAGTGATTAAAGTGGAAGAGGAGAGCTAACTTCAAACCTTCCGCTTAACCCCTTGACTGCCACCAGCGTATCACGTACTGACCTGATGACATCACTGATGACGTCATCAGATGAAGAGGAATAACCCTGATATGTTGTTGGCTTTTTCTCTAACACAGTCAAGAGATTAATATCCCCAGACCATTTTGCCAGATTGGCTCTATCAGATGTCTTTTTCATGGCATGATTTACCAAATGTTTTTGTCTTTAATTTTCTCTGGCAGTCAAGGGGTTAAATAGGTGGATAGAGAGAGAGAGAGAGAGAGAGAGAGAGAGAGAGAGAGAGAGATATCGATGGGTAGAGAGAGACAGAGATGAAGGAGAATGGGACTCAACATCTTGTAGGAGTCTGCAGATAAATTGGGTAAAATATACACACATGCACGCATGCATTCACACACACACACACACACACACACACACACACACACACACACACACACACACACACACACACACACGCATGCACACTCATGCATGCAAGCATGCACACACACATACAAACAGAGAAAGCAGGAGGGAGGGAGGGGTTTGATATAATATCTTGTCTAGTGTTTGAACTCTTGCAGAACACGACTGGAAGAAGTACATGGGGAAGCAAATCTATTTGTTCCTAGATGAGCGCAGAGATATGGGGGGGAGGGAGAGAGAGGGGGGGGGAGAGAGAGAGAGAGAAAGAGACAGGGGGGAGAGAGGGAGAAGGCGAAAAGAGTGGGGAGAGAGAGAGAAGGGGTGGGAGAGAAGGAGAGAGAAAGAGAGAGCGAGGGGAGAGAGATAGGGGGGCGAGGGGAGAGAGAGATAGAGAGTCTGCAGCTAAATTGGGTAAAATATACACACACACACACACACAAACGCGTGCACACACACACACGCATACACGCACGTACACACACACATACACACACACGCACGCACACACGCTCACGCGCACACACACACACACATGCACACACATGCATGCATGCAAGCATGCAAACAGAGAGAGCGGGAGGGAGGGAGGGGTTTGATATAATATCTTGTCTAGTGTTTGAACTCTTGCAGAACACGACTGGAAGAAGTACACGGGGAAGCAAATCTATTTCGAGGGGTGAATGCCAGAACTGCCCATCTGTGTTCTTTATTCCTTTTGAGATAGACCGTTCTGGCAGGCACCCCTCGAATTTTGTTCCTATGAGCGCAGAGGGGGGGGGGGGGGAAGAGAGAGAGACAGGGGAGAGAGAGGAGAGAGAGGAGGGAGAGAGAGAGGGAGGGAGGGGAGAGAGAGAGAGAGAGAGACGGGGGGAGAGAAGGTGAAAGAGTGGGGAGAGAGAGAGGGGTGGGAGAGAAGGAGAGAGAAAGAGAGAGCGAGGGGAGAGAGATGGGGGGTGGGGGGAGAGAAGGAGAGAGAGAGCGAGAGGAGAGAGAGATAGGGGGAGAGAGATAGGGAGGGAGAGAGAGAGGGAGGGAGAAAGAGAGAGAGAGAGAGAGAGGGGGGGAGAGAGAGAGAGAGAGAGAAGGAGAGAGAGAGAAGGAGGGAGAGAGAGAAGGGGGATAGGGAGACAGAGGGAGAGAGATAGAGAGAGAGAGAGAGAGAGAGAGAGAGGGAGAGAGGAGAGAGAGAACACTGAACACTGAATGGTTTAATGAATAGGCCTTAGGCCCATGTCATGGTGGGCGGTTACAAAAACAGACAAACAAAAATGTCGAGGGCATTGCAATGCATAAATAAATTCAAACACTTGTAATTCACACCCATACTTACATACACACTCATGTACAGAGAGGGAGAAAGAGAGAGAGAAGAGAGAGCGAGCTCATCATTTGACATCCCATCTGCAGGCATGGTAGAGCTCTGCGAATCGCGGAAAATCCGCGAAACAGTTTGAAACAAAATGATTAAAAAATGCATTGAAATGGCATGAAAAAGTGAAATTGTCACTCATTTATTGAATTTTCTTCGCCCCCCTGGACCCCCAGTCATTTTTCTTGAAAAGCACTTTGCCCCCACTGCCATGCCTGCATCTGGTGTCCGTGGAACTGTTTTGCAGAGCGTGACAAGGAGGAGGACGGGGTGAAGCAGGCCTATCTGGACAGTCTGGCCACGGTCAAGGTCAACCTCACCGACTACCTGGTGCGTCAGGAACTGCCCCCGCCCACCAAGCAAATCCATTTGACCCCCTCTGTGTAGAAAGGTACTCCACTCCAATCAGGCCCGCTGTCAAGGTCGACCTCACCGACTACCTGCTGCGTCAAGAACTGCCCCCACGCCCGCCCGCCAAGCAAATCAAGTTGACCCCCTCTGTGTAGAAAGGTACTCCACTCCAATCAGGACGGCTGTCAAGGTCGACCTCACCGACTACCTGCTGCGTCAAGAACTGCCCCCACGCCCGCCCGCCAAGCAAATCAAGTTGACCCCCTCTGTGTAGAAAGGTACTCCACTCCATTCAGGCCCGCTGTCAAGGTCGACCTCACCGACTACCTACTGCGTCAAGAACTGCCCCCCCCCCATACACACACACACTGTGTAGAAAGGTACTACACTCCAATCAGACCCACTGTGAAGGTCAACCTCACCGATTATTAGTATGGTGTACAGTGGCACAGTGGTAACGCATTTGCTTCGTGTCAAGTGAACCCGAGTTCGAACCTGGGTACAGGGGATTTTTCCTCTCACTTTGCACTAGGCCTTACGGTCTGAACGTGGAGTCATTCGGATGAGACGATAAACTGAAGAAAAAAATTGCATAAAAAAATAAAAAAATGGGTGGCGCGCCTCTGGCTGCGACGCCCTTTCCAGGTGGGAGCAACCCGAATTTCACAGAGATACCTCTGTGACTATAAAGTACCTAATGCCTAATACCTAACTTGCCTGGCCTTTCGCACCACTCGTTCACATGGGTGCGACTTTTCCTGGTATACAAGGATTTCCTGTTTTTGAATTTTACCAGAAAAGGAAATTCCCTTTTTTTTCTAAATTGTGTTGCCAACGGGGAAAGAGAGATATTTTGTGAATTATGTTAACGTGTACACAACAAACCTTAACCCCTTCGCTGCCGCCTACTACTTGCGCATGCGCCGCTGGTTTGCCGCTAGCTAGGTTTTTAACACAGCAATATCACTACTTAGCGGCGACGTATATAACAGGGTTCGTACAGATCTGTGTACAAAAAATTCCAGGACATTTCCAGGACCAGTTTACTAAATTTCAAGGACTCAATCTGGCATACCAGTCAATGCCGGTTTCGTTCCTGTCCGAGCTCCGCCTGTGTTGCTTGTACTTCTGGCCTTGACAATGGCTTTTTACAGCACTCTCGCCCATGCTGGCGATGTCAAAGTTCTTTTTGCATACTGTGCAATTAGCTTTCAGTTTTGAGCCATGTGTTGACGGAGCTAACCAGCTGTGATATTCTTTATCGTTGAAAATGCAGTCTCCTTTACCGGAGAACGAAAGTACGGTAAAGGGAAGTAACTTCAGCAGCAGACAACTCACGCAAATGTCGTCTGCTATGATCGCGATATCGGTATGACCATGAAAGTTTTGGGGGGGGGGGGGTTTCATTTGAATTTAGTTTTAACCTTCAATATTTTTTGTGGAGGACAGATTTTGACTTTCATGGATTGAGATTAAGGATGTGGTCAGACGATACTGAAAATTCCAGGAGTTTGGGGGCCTTTGCTGTTTTTCAAGCCCTGGAAAAGGCCATGTCAATTTTCCAGGACTTTTCAAGGTTTCAAGGACCTTGTACGAACCCTGGACCGTATATGTCGGTGGCAATTACTGAAGCGCCATAGAGGACGTACATATGCGTCGTCGGCAGTGAAGGGGTTAATTAAGATGTCTTAGCTTTACTGCACTGCATTGTGTGCACAGGATTGTCACAGTGGATGGCTTTGGTAAAGGTCAAGATGTGCCACTCCCCCTACATTTCTCGGTTAATTGTATTTTTCCGTTTTTGCCTTTCTTACCATACATAAAGCTGTATTTTAGGAATAGGGTTAGGGTTGGGATTAGGGTTAGTATTCCAAAAAGAGAATTAGCTGAAAATGTTCCTAAAATACAGCTTTATGTAAGGCAAAAACGGAAAAATAGAATTAACCGAGAAATGCAGGGGGGGGGTGGCACATCTTGACCTTTACCATGGCTTTTTGTGGTATTTGGGCTGTCGTTGTCTGGAGAGCGTGTCGTCACTAGCACAGCGCAGCGCCACTCTTTTGCTTTCTAGATGTACGAGTTCAAGTACGTTGATGCCTTCACTTTTCACTGCCTCATTTTCTGAACAGGTGGAACGGGATTTAAAGACCCACCAGATCACGTGTCAAAATCACGGGTTTCACGTGTTTTCGCTCTTATAGCTGGTAAGAAATCTTGGTTTGACTCCCATGCAAATGCCCCCAAATTGAAAACGAAACATTTTAAAGAGCAGCCTCAATTTGAAGTTGGGGGAATTTATATTATGTGGGTCACAGCTACCTAAAAAACACACCAAGGGACTTAATCGTGGCGGGTCAGTGTGTCTTTAATGTGTGCATTATTGTTAAGTGTGCGCTGCTCACAAAGTCTTTTTTTCTCTCTCTCTAAAAACGTACTCGCACACACGCACACACACACACACACGCACACACACACACATATATACATGCACACTCACGTGCGCACACACACACACACACTATACATGCACACACGCACACACGCACATATACATGTACACGCACATGCACACACACACACACACACACACATATACATATACATGCACACGCACACGCACACACACACACACACACATATATACATGCACACACACGCACACGCACACACACACACACACATATACATGCACACTCACATGCGCACACGCACACGCACACACACACACACACGCACACGCACATATACATGCACACTCACATGCGCACACACACACACACACATACATGCACACTCATGTACAAACACACATACACACACACACATATATATATGCATGCACACTCACGTGCACACACACACACACACACACAACATACTCAGAAGCAGTTCAAACAGTACACCTGTAATTGAGCTGTTCCTTTTTTTCTTTTCTTTTTATATGGGGTGGGGGGTGGGAACAAGGGGGGGGGGGTGGAGACAGTGGATAGGCAATTCTTTGTCAAAGTTGTTCGTTGGTGAGTTTGTTTCTTGAAAGATTTTGAACAAGTCTGTTCTTTCACTTAATATTTTTTTTTTTCAATGGCAAATACTAGTCCAAATACGACATTGGCTCACTTTTGAAAGGCTCAGGTACTTCACTGATTTACATCAAAATTGCACAAAATGTGATGTTGTCTAGTATAACCTTTGGGCATTGAGTGACAATTTACTTATTGTCATTTAAAGTTGGTTATTCGCTCCACCAAGGAGGTTATAGTTTTGTCTATATATTTTTTTTTATTTTTTTACCAACTTGATAAAAAATCCATTCAGTATTTTTTTGTTAAAGTGATACGCCTCTATTTCAGTAAAAAAAAAAAATTGTTTGTTTTAAAAGCATGTAAAGTGAGATTTCTTGGTTGCTGGAACATGTGGGGGGGGGGGGGGGGGGGGGGGGGGATACTAGGGAGGGAGGCCTATGTATTTCTTTTTTTCTCTCTCTTTTTCTTGCATTATACAGGGGTGCTACTACCTTCCTTATAAACGGAAATCCATAAATTAAGTTTTCTGCTGAGACGGAAATTCCGTATTTTAAAAAAATTTTGTCAACAACAAAAAACGTTGATCTGTTAGCTGTGGTTGGGGGCATTTTGAATCTGGGTCTTCCAACCACCGGAAGTGAAAATACAACAACAAAAATGGCGTCCGAGTCCTATTCACACATACTTATTTGAATTAAATTCAACGTTATCAGTATGAATTTTGTGTCATGAAAGTTACCTAAAGTTTCCTCTTCAGATTGCAGGAGAGCTATGGAAATGATCTCTGCAATTGTATTTTTGCTTCAGCTTCAGGAACCCCCCAACTGCCCCTGTACCCCGCCAGGGGCCTGGGCGGCCCCTGGACCCCGGCCTTTCAGTATTTTTCATTTTTGGGAGTAGCACCCATGTGCATAGTATTGTTGTGTAGGCTGATTCCATATTCATCTGTGATATCAAGAATTTACTGCAATATCATGTTTGTATGGGTTACAATGTTATGTGATCTTAGTAATTGCAAAGCTTACGTTTCACTCGTACTTACTTACTTTTGTATTATCCCTTTCACCACCAAAGTCGCATTTTAGCACCACAGTAATTTAACACCTATGTCACTAAAACGCATCAAATTGGGGTCTATTATCCAAAGACCCTATTGTCTTAGTTCTTAGTTTTGGGAAGTAAGATTAGACCTTATTTTATATTTGTCACAGACAGGCATGGTAGACCTCCGCGAATCGCGGAAAACCCGCGAAAGTGAAAATTTTGCCACCCAAAAAAAAGCCGGGGTAAAAATTCGCTCGGGTGTCTAAAAATTATGTGCGTTAAATTAAAACCTATGCAATCGCTTCGCGGAACCGGATGTGAAGGACTGAACAAGCAACTTCCCGCCGAAGTTAGCAGTCGTGCGCGGCCTAGCTCACGCCACACGTTTCCAGATTTGTGATCCTAGTGCTTCTTTTTCTTCTTCTTCTTCTTCATTTTGACGCCCAACTTCATCATTTTAGTTTGAGTCGGCATCTTTCAAATGAAATGCAGCAGACGGATTCTGTTCTCTACCCAGGCAACTTTAATGGAAATGTTTGGCTGAAATGTGGCTGGCGGTGAAAGGGTTAAATACTATGTGATTTGTTTATTGGTTGCATTGTTATGTGTGGGTCGTTTTGTGTTGTTATTGTAAAATGCTCAAACAAAATGTAATAAAAAATGTGTTGTTAAACAAAAGTGTGACAGACTCACAATCAAACACAAAGAGTAAAAACAGTCCTCATTCTTCTCCTTCTGCGTTCCCAGGCCGTAAGGCCATAATGGGTAAGGTACGTGTGTGTCCTGTTCTGGGATCCCAGGACGAAATTTAATGTACAGAAATGGGAGCAATTGTTGGCTGGCCGTAAGGCCATAATGTGTACTGGTGGATCAAGTTAAGTCAAGGTACGATATACAGGGGAGCAATTGTTCTTATTGGCGTTCCCAGGCAATGTTATGTGGGGGTACGTTTGTCCGGTTTTGTTTTCACTGGTGTAAGCCGACACAGTCCGATTTCAGAGGAGCTCAAAACAGAACAATTCGATGGCTTGGAGTCAAAAACTATGTGTATACTCCATCAGACGTTTATTGGGGAGCAATTGTTCTTCTATTACAAAAGTGTGTATCAAACAATGACTCATAAAAAGGAGTTTTTGCTTTTTTTGGGATATTTCAAGTCATGCAAGTTATTAGTAATAAGTTCAATAACATGTCAATGGACTATCTGCAAGATTCCTTTTGACTCCTTCAGAGTATTTGTTAAGAACAAATTCTCACCAACAGCTGTTAAGCACACACATTTTTCGACTTTAATGCCTTTGTCAGGACAACTTCCTTAAAAATGCCAGCAAATTTTCAACTAGCACATTATTTGTAAGGGTGTTTGGGGGGGGGGGGGACTCCAAGCCGTCAGATTATTTGTTAAGAACAAATTCTCACCAAGGCAGGAAGAATGGGCCAATCAAGACGCCAGCAAATTTTCAACTAGCATAGTAGATTTTGACAAAAAGGTAAAAAGTCGGAAAGATAGTAGACGCAGAGTCAAGGAGCAGAGTCAAATTGTTGATTAGAGGAAGCTACAAGCACAGAACTTCCAGAAGGTGGGGGGAACTATTTGTACGAAAGGCCCCGGCATGGAGACCCCTTGGGAGAGAGACTATTTCTGTAGATTTGGAGGCATTGTTAAACTTTACAGATTCCAGATATTGTTACAATGTCAGTGGGGTTACTCCAACGTCAATAATGGTATTAAATATCAATGTTTCTGTTTTATATATATATAGTATGAGTGAAAAAAACCTCGGTAAAGGTAAAGATGTGCCACCCCCCCTGCATTTCTCGGTTAATTGTATTTTTCCGTTTTTGCCTTTCTTACCATACATAAAGCTGTATTTTAGGAACATTTTCAGCTAATAATCTTTTTGGAATACTAACCCTAACCCTAAACCTAACCCTAAACCCCCTACTGCAGTACACCGCGATTTGTCACGGTTGTGGTTCGTTGCGTTTTTCCGTCTTATAGGGTATATGGTTAGGGATAGGGGAGTATTCCAAAAAGGTTATTAGCTAAAAAGGTTCCTAAAATACAGCTTTATGTTTGTTAAGAAAGGCAAAAACAAAAATACAATTAACCGAGAAATGTAGGGGGGGGGGGGGGGGGGGGGGGGGGGGGGGGGGCAACCCGGGGGGGGGACCTTTACCAAAAATCTCAGTGATTAGCTGAGCTCTGGGTTTTTTTGGTAAAACTTTTTGTGTCCATGTTTTGTGAACCTCAGGAACAAACTCAGTTATCATTAACTTTCAAATTGTTCTGTGTTCTGAAAAGAAGAAAGAAAGAAAAAAAAGTTGTGCTGACTTACTTTTTCTCCCAATGGAGGAGAAGACAGTGCCTATACAGAGACAGCTGTTTCGACCTAGTGAAGGTCTCCTCAGTCTGCATATCAGCCTGCAATTTTAGTGATAACTGAGTTTGTTTCTGAGGTTCCAAATAAAGACATTGGACACACAATGGGTTATAGGTATATATATATATATATATAGACACATCAGGACGAAGTCAAGTTTTCCCAATATTTCGTATACATCTTCCTCGCAGGCCAGGAGCAACAATGATTAAAACTCACTCACATAATCATTTTGATTTCGTTCCCCACGCAGTGCCCTTCATACATCCCTGCCCTACATTTTTAACGGGTCCACTCACCCTAACCTATTTCTTATTGTAACCTCATTGGGATTCCCAGGACGAAAAGTCAAAACTAGCAAGGCCTTTTCAGGGCTTGAAAAGTACTGGAAAAACAGGGGCCCTAAAGCTCCTGGAAAAGTCATGGAATTTTCTTAATTTGCTGACCAGGTTCTCAAGTTTCAAGCAAGCAAAACCAACACTCGATCTCTTTGAAAATATATATAGTAAAACTGAAAGTTAACGTTTTTTTTTAAAAATTCAGACTTTTGACCGCCTGATATTGTGACAGCCGACGACCATGCTACTGCGTGTGGACTTTTGGTGTGTGTAGGTTTTGTAGTTTCAAGTAATTAGAATAGTTCGATATTAGCACACCTCTTACCGTAATGCTTATTATCCATATTACAAGCAGTATTTTCAGTCCTTGAAATTTACCAGCATGGTCCTGGAAAAGTCCTTGAATTTGTTCTTTGGAGATCTGTGGGAACCCTGAATTTTTTAAGATCAAGTTACAGTATAATTCTTTTGATCTTACAAGCATGTACAATGGGGTCTTGTGCTCTTAAGCACACTGCGCTTCTCCTTTTTGTTTATTTTTGTTTCCCAGGAACTAATAAAAATATCTACATGAAATTTTGCACACTGATACAATGGGTAAGGTACGTGAAGACTGTCCTTTGGGATGGCATTATGAAAGTATGGAGTCCAACTAAAAAAAAATCATGTTTTTACCCCTCAACAGCACTATTGAAGCACTGCATAGTGGGAGCATTTGTTCACTTTCCTTCTTGCAACTAACCTTCTGCATCTCTGTTCCCAGCATTCTTTGTTTCATCAAACAATAGTGAAAATTCACTTGATCTTATGAGACAAAGAATGCAAGTTAGCTACTCAGAGATGATGTTTTATGTTAGTTGCACTCTTTGATCTAAGGAAAGTGGACAAATCATCAGTCACTACAGTAATCCAGTGCAGGGGATAAAACATCATATGAATTTTTTTTTAGTTGGACCCAGGCTTTCATAATGCCATCACATGAGTCTTCAAAGTTGAGGACAGAGTAATGCATTGTATCAGTGTGCTTTGGGTAAATATCATTAGTTCCTGAGAAAGTCAATAATTCCCCTCCGAACGACGCAGTGTGTCACCTTAATTAAGAGTTCAGCTCAATTTGTTGTACAGTAATCTAACCCCAAATGTTCATTTTAAAAGAGGTTTTTTTTCTACTACAGTGGAATCCGTTTAATTGGCCATAATGGGTTAATCGGCCAATTTCCTATGGAACGGTACGTGTGTTATTTTGTTCGTTTTTCAGCTTTTCACTGGCCACTCTCCCCCTCTTTACCCCTTTTTGACAGCCAAACTGACACACGCTTTTGATTTCAGAGGAGCTCAAAAGAGAACAATTCGATGGCTTGGAGTCAAAACGGACTATCTATAGATAGTCTTTTACTTGACTGTATTATTAATAAACATTACACAAAACATAATAACTTGTATCAAAAAAATGACGTCATTGCAGAAATATAAAAATTGCGTTTTGCTTTTTATATTTCAGCAGTCTTTTTTGTATACAAGTTTATTAGTTTTCGTAAAAGTGGCCGATGAAGCGGATTCCAATATATTTGTCATATGGACTATCTATAAAAGCTCATAAATTGTCCGAATTTGACTCCATTTGTGGCCCAGCCGTCGAAAGGGACATTAAGTTGTTAAAAACTTGCAAAAGTTCTCACCAACAGCTGTTAAGCACACACATTTTTCGACTTTAATGTCTTTGTCAGGACAACTTCCTTAAAAATGCACCAGCAAGGGACATTTTCAACTAGCATGTTATTTGGAAAATGTTTTGTTGTTGTTAAGAAAAAAAGGCAAAGTTCAATGGTGTCATTAAAAGGGACGGAAAGATAGTTTCTCAGACGAAAGTCACAAATTGTGAAGGAAAAAGACATTAAGTCAAAGAGAGTGACCCAGATTAGAGGGAATTAAGTAACTGGGCTTGTTTTCTCACAAGCACAGAAAGTCTTCCAGAACGAAAGTGACATTAAGTCGGGAACTATTTGTACGAAAGGTTGTGACCCTGCACCGGGGACCTGGAGACCACAACTTGGGTCAGACCCAGACCACGAAAGGGACATATTAGGCTTGTTTCTCACAACTTGCAAAGTCACAAATGGTGACCCAGCACCACGTTAAACTTTACAGATTCACAAATATTGACCCACACCACGAAAGGGACATTAAGTGTGTTTCTGTGTGTGTGTGTGACCCTGTGAAAGGGACATTATTGGGGTTACTCCAACATGAATAATGGTGATTAACGATATCAATGGGCTTCTGTTTGCAATATATATAGTATGACCCAGAAAAAACATTAAGTCCTGGGCTAAAGGCTAAAGTCATGTGCCCAGCACCCCCTGCATTTCTCGGTTAAAGTTGTTGTGACCCTTTAAGTCCGTTTTTGCCAACAGGCTTTCACAAATGTTGTGACCCCAGCACCACGAAAGGGACTTAAGTATTTTACAACAGGCTTGCAAAGCCACAAATTTGTGACCCAGAAAGGGACTAATTCACTCTTTTTGGAATAAATGTTACCCAGCACCCTAACCCTAACAACCTAACCCTAATGTTGTGACCCCACCACGAAAGGGACATTAAGCAGTACAACCTTGCGTCATTTTGTGACCCTCACACGAAAGGGACATTAAGTGGTTCGTTGCAAAGTCACAAATGTTGTTCACGTCATTATAGTCACTGGGCTAGTTTCTCACAACAGGCTTGCAAAGTCACAAAATGTTGTGACCCAGCACCACGAAAGGGACATTAAGTCAAAAGGCTAGTTTTCACAACAGGCTTGCAAAGTTAAAATGTTGTGACCCAGCACCACGAAAGGGACATTAAGTCACTGGGCTTGTTTCTCACAAAAGCTTGCAAAGTCAAAATGTTTGTGACCCTGCACCACGAAAACATTAAGTCACTGGGCTTGTTTCTCACAACAGGCTGAAAGTCAAAATGTGTGTGACCCAGCACCACGAAAGGGACATTAAGTCACTGGGGGGCACAAAGTCTGTTGTGACCCTTTACCAAAACAGGCTCTCAAATGTTGTGATTAGAAAGGGACAGCTGGGCTGTTCCACAACAGGCTAATCACAAATGAAGGACCACGAAAGGGACATTAAGTCACTGGTTGTTTCTCACAACAGGCTTAAAAAGTCACAAATGTTGTGACCCAGCACCACGAAAGGGACATTAAGTCACTGGGCTTGTTTCTCACAACAGGCTTGCAAAGTCACAAATGTTGTGACCCTGCACCACGAAAGGGACATTAAGTCACTGGGCTTGTTTCTCACAACAGGCTTGCAAAGTCACAAATGTTGTGACCCAGCACCACGAAAGGGACATTAAGTCACTGGGCTTGTTTCTCACACAGGCTTGCAAAGTCAAAATTTGTGACCCTCACCACGAAAGGGACATTAAGTCATGGGCTAACTTTTTCAAACAGGCTTGCAAAGTCAAAATGTTGTGACCCTGCACCACGAAAGGGACATTAAAATTGTGCTGAACAGGCTTACTTTTTGTATCAGTTTTGAGTTATGGGAATTTCCCAATCCCGTCTGTCAAATTTATAAAGGACAATCTTTGTTATGACAGTGAAAGAAGAAGACATTTTGGTGTTTTTAGTCCTCAGCCCGGTGTATGGGACATGTGTATTAGTAGGGTATGTAACTGAGGAAAAAACATTTACAGGACAAACGTGGACAAAACGTGGACAACATACATAATAGGAAGGGGGTACAGATATTCTCTAGTAGCTAACAAGTTCGTATTAAGAAGAATCTATAATGTAAAATGTTGTTTAAAATTCTTATATTTTGTCTGGCCTGACCGAAATAAAATAATTACATTGGGCGACTGGTTTTAAAAATATAAAAAAATATATTATTATATGGCCCATATTTATATTTATATTGTATATATATTTGTGACCCATTTTCCCAAAAGTCCTTGAAAACTAGCAAGGCCTTTTCCAGGGCTTGTTCAATAATTAATTGTAGTCATGATAAAGGCCATTATCTAATACGGACCCCCCCCCCCCCCTATGTAGTGCAGTACACAGCAGCATTTGTCACAGTCGTGGTTCATTACGTTTTTTAATGTCTTATAGGGGGGGGTGGGGGGGGTAGGGTTAGGTAGTTATGTATTTTCTTCAGCTAGGCTAAAGATGTGATTTCTCATTCAGCTTTAAATGTTCATAACTCTAAAACGGAAAAACAGCTTTTATGTTTGGTAATTGTCTGAAGTTTCTAACTGTACCATTTTCTCAGAATGGTCATTTTGACACTTAATGTCCCTTTCATGCAAAAATTAGGAATTGTGCCACCCCCCCTCTACATTTCTCGAGAAATGCTGTATTTTATGAACAGGGTTCAATAATTAATTGCAGGGATGGCCATTATCTAATAGGGACCCCCACGCCCCACGTCACATTATAAGGCGCAGGGGTCCCAGTCTGGGGAGAAAGTATCGCCTTATAATCCCAAAAAATATGGTACTCGAAAAAGGACCCAGTGTTTTCATATTGTTACTATATTTATATGCGCATTTAAAGTTTTATCGGTGTGATTAACGCAGTATTTGTGTTGTTGTTACTTAAAGCGGTTTCTTACTTTTTCATATAAAGACCACAATGTGATAATTTACGTTCTTGTCTTTTGATATGTTGCTGCATGAATGATTGGTTGATGATTTCCGAATAGTTCCCCTATCTTCTGGAAGTTCTGTGCTTGTAACTTTCTCTAATTCTGTCACTCTCTTTGACTCTGCCTTTTCCCTTTGCTTATACTGTCATCTGCTATCTTTCTATCTCACTGGTCCATTCTCCTGCATTGTTTCTATAAATTCTTACAAAGATTTCTTCAGCCGAAGTCGGACATGCTGGGCCTAACTATTTTCTTAGTTAGGCGCATAACGGCAGCATGACGCATCTGTGCTCATATGACACGAAAGTGAGCGAACGAAGAAGAAGAATCGGTCAAACAGGGGAAGTTACTCTACCATCAGGTAGATCCCCAAATAGGGATGATTACCATCTGGGGGGGGGGGGGGGGGGGGGGGGGGGGGGGGGGAGGGGGGGGGGGGGGGGAGGGCGGTGGGAGGGAGGGGGGGCGGTGGGTGGGGGGGGGGGGGGGGGGGGCATTTGCTATCATGTATATGTTTGACATCTGTAGAGACACCCCTTTCCAAAAATGCACGATAGCAATCTGAAAGTGGTAACTTTCTGTCCGTTAACATTGTGATTTATGATGGTACCCCTTATTGTGAAGCATTTCTGGTAAGGGGGACCCTACAGATGTCAAAGACTATGATAGCAACTGGAGGATTTCTGATGTTAAGCTAGGTGCTTGTCATGGCTAAAAGACGAACCTTAAGAAACAAGGACTTACTTGAACATAGTGCTTTTATTAAGGCGAGTGGTCTTCTTTTTGTTCAGTGCTAAGCGACAGCCTCTAGTGTCCTGTGATCAGTGGGACTTTAGGCAAATTGAAATAGGTTTGTCTGGGTACAGGGGATGTTTTCCTCTCATTCTGCACTAGGCCTTAACGGTCTGAACGTGGAGTCTTTCGGATGAGACGATAAACCGAGGTCCCGTGTGCCCATGCACTTAGCATACGTTAAACCCAGTGGCAACGAAAAAGTTGTCATTTGGTCAAAATTTACCCCCCCCCCCCCCCCCCCCCCCCCCCCCCCCCCCCCCCCCCCCCCCCCCCCCCTCATCAGTGACAAAAATCGCATGCAAAAAAAAAAATATAAAAAAGTGGGTGGCGTGCCTCTGTCTGCGAAGCGCTCTCCAGGTGGGAGCAACCCGAATTTAACAGAGACGCCTCTGTGATTATAAAGTACCCTAATACCCCCTAAAAATAATACCTAAAGACAATCCCCGCATAACTGTGCAGAGCATAACAACATGTTGACGTAGCCTTGGTGTTCTAGTCTATGCCAATTGGTCTGACAGAGCCTTAATTAACTGTTTAGCCAAGGCAGAAATTCCGCATGAAAACCCATCAGCAATCTGCACCAAAACCAATCTCGAAGTATGAAATGTATTTGGTATATTCTAGTCACAGAGACCTATCTCTGTGAAATTCGGGCTGCTCTCCCCCAGAGAGCGTGTCGCCACAAGTGCAGCGCCTACCTAATTTTTTTTTGGTTTTTTTTTTTTTTTGGGGGGGTCACAGGGTGAGCACACTTGGAAAACCTAGCTGTCAATTTGGCCATACCAGGCAGCGGGATTTCTCCCTGCTCTTACTGACTTTCAACTGCCGTGGGATTTTTACGTGCGTAAAGCACACGGGTCAGACTAGTTTTTTAAGTCCCCATCCGAAGGACTGGACGTTCAGTTCGATTTTCCTGTCAAACTAGAAAGAAAGTGCGAGGCCGGGATTCAAACCCCGGTCACTCACGCTGCAGTCACGCATTACATGAGTGTGGTGTAGAGTGGCACAGTGGTAAAGCGTTCGCCTCGTGTCAAGTAAACCCGAGTTCGAACTTGGGGACATGGGATTTTTCCTCTCACTTTGCAGGTGTCTTTCAGATGAGACGATAAACCGAGGTCCCGTGTGCCCATGCACTGAGCACACGTTGATTCATTTGGTTAAAATCCTCCCCCCCCCCCCCCCCCCTTTCCTTCCTCATCAGTCACACGAAAATTGCACGCCAAAAAAAAAAAAGGGGGGCGCGCCTCTGGCTGTGACGCGCTCTCCAGGTTGGAGCTACCCGAATTTCACAGAGACGCCTTCGTGGCTATAAGGTACTTTGATACCTAATACCTTAATACATTTGGCAGGCGAACGTCTTAACCACTCAGCCACCTTTCTCCCTGTGAAGGTGAGGATGAATGTGAAGGAGTATGCGCGAGCATGTGGAAACCCATGCACCTATCCCATCCGCTTATTTCGTACTTTCTTTTACCTCTTCTTCCAGTTGGGGATGTTTATCCTGCCCCGCGCTCACCGGTCTTCATTCAGACCATTATTAATAGCGCACAGGATGCGTGCTATGTGAATTCGTGTCATCCATCCCACCCATCCCACACACGGCCTAAAATAAACACGATGCTTACATGCAACGTTCTCTTTCTTCCTCTCTCTCTCTCTCTCTCACACACACACACACACACACACGTGGTCGACGTTTACAGAACTAGCCTAGTAAGTGCGTTGATTCTGTCCCTGAAAGGCAGAACTGTGTACACACACCCAAAAAAGTCCTCCAGTACGTATACGTGGTTGCCTTATCTGTTGGCCGCTTGCTGCTGCTGCGGTTTTTTGGCCCTGGCGCCGACTCTGGCTTGCAGCATCTCCAGCAGCCTGCGGCCCTTGGCCTGCTGCCGCCTCATGGCGGACACGGTCCACAGGTACAGGAGAGGGTTGAGGGCGGCATTCACCGGCAGCACGAACACCACCAGAGCCTCGTGGGCTCGTTGCGCCGCGCGCGCGCTGTGAAGCGACGCGGCAAAAGCCGCAGCGAAGGACAGCCAACAGGCGGCGTCGGTGCCGACGACTTTTCCCAACAGCCGCGCCGAACAGTACGCCGACCTGGTCTGGGGATCCACCACCATCATCAGGTGTTTGGGCCCGCGGCTACAGATGACCGTCAGAGCAACGATGAGCAGGGAGTACAACACGATGTTCACAGTCGCGATGACGGTAAGCCATTTGAATTCCTGGTGTGTGTTCCGGTATAAAGCCAGGCGACACAGGCCGGACTGATGGTCGAGGCCCCAGTGCGACTTTCCGGGAAGGAAGGGTATTGAAGACAGCAAGGTCCCGGTCAGCCAGGACACTGAACAGGACAACGTAGGGTAGTGTTTCTCCATTGCCAGGGAGACCGCGGGGAAATAGATGTGGATGAAGCGGTCCAGCGTGACGGAAAGAAAAACGCAAACTGATACCTGACTGGAAAGCAAAGACAGGAAAGCCGCTAACCTGCAAGGCACGCTTGTGGTCCACAACTGTTCAACCTGAGAGTAGTTTCCCTGAAACGTTCTGTCTGCCGCAAGTGACACGCCGATGTGAACTCCCATGCAAATGTTGGCAACGTGAAGATTGACGGAGAACGTCGTGAAAGTACTTTGAAACGTTTTACTTGCAGAAAACGGATCGACGATGCAAATCAAGTTTCCTAAGATTGAGCAGGTGCATATCAACCCGAAGAAGATGATGTGCAAGTTTGAAGGCAAGAGATTTTGACATGAACGAAAGATAGGGTCCGAGGAAACGCACTGTATTTTCTGGGATGTTTTGGGAAGCAGGCTCTCACAGCACAATCTGTAGTTTGAGGAAAAAATCGTGTTCAAGCTTTTCAAGTCTGAGAACAAATCAACAGGAAACACACTGACTGGGTTCTGCCTAAGATCCAGTTCAGCCAAGTTAGGTGCAAACTTAAACCCTCTTGAGGATATAACGTCAATTTCAGAGAAGGATACATTCAAACGCTCTACGTTTGGCAGGTAAATTGACCACTTGCCTCTAAACATTTGAAAATGCGTTCTAGACGTGTCTACGTGTTTAAGTTCATAATGGATATGTTTCAACAATCTACTAGTTAATAAGCTCAATGGATTATTCGCTATTTTGAAAAATTGTAAATTTCGCAGTTCGTTAATAACAGTGATATCAATAACATGTAGGTCATTATCAGCCAGATTGAGGAACCGCAAATTAGGAAGATCAACACCAGAGACGTTGCCAAGCTTGCAACGAGACAGAGTCAGACGGCTGAGATACCAGTTGCTGCGGAAGTCGGTCAACGTCATTCCGGTTCCTGTGGCATCCACAGAACGTAGGTGAGGCAACGGGCGAGCAGAGAACGGCTTCTGGCACCGGAAAGAATGACCTTGACACCGACAGCCCTCGGGGCAGGCGGCGTCACACAGCAGTTCGTCATCCCGCTGAGGACACTGGCCCCATCCGTCACACAAGTGGTCTCCATGCACGCACACTTTGGACTGTCCACATCTGTACAGGCCGGGGCAAGTAAATCGTTCACAGTCTTGCTCGTCCTCGGCGTAAACGCAGTCAGAGAGCCGGTTGCAGCGCATGTAGACAGGAAGGCAGTGCGGCGAGTCGCCACGTGCGCACCGGTAATGACCTTCTGGACACGTTTCCCACGACGGCAGCGTTTCCTGGGTAAAGTAACCCGTCCCGTCCAAACTGACCAGCCTGAGGCTTTGTCCGCCCCGTTGCCTGTCAGGGACGTGATGCTCTCCTTTGGGTGGACAGTTGAGCTCATCCGAGCTGTCTCCACAATCGGAGAATTCGTTGCACCGCTGGCTGTGTGGTACACACCGACCGTCGGAACACTGAAAGCCCTGACATGGAAGGCGCTGACAGAAACGCTCGTCGCTCTGATCCGGACAGTCGGTGATAAAGTCACACAGCATGGTGTAGTGTACAGTGGTCGCATCGTCTTCACACAGGAACATGACGGTTTGTTCAGGGCTCTTTGGGGAGTGAAACGTGTCATTCCTCCAAGTTCCTTCTTTGAAAAAAGGGCAATATTTCGGGAGAATGTTTTCCTGACTCGCTAAGCAATATCTGTTGGAATTGCAGGCTAACCATGGCTGTGTGAGACGGCCATCTACACATAAAAGAAGTGACTGTCGAGTTTGTCCCACGATGGTATGCTCAGAATCAACATGGAATTCTGTCATGTTGACCATCTCTACATCCTGTGATTGGAATGCTATTTCACAGAGGATTAGGTTTGCTGAAAAGGTGTCTAACTTCTGCCTTCTCAGGAACCTCATGGACCGAAGCATCATGGTTTGAGCAATCCTTGAGGGATGGTACGCGGCATCAACTACGAAATGATCCAAGGTGTAAATCAGTGTGCCATCCAACCACCTGCGAAATTTGCTGTATAGAAATGGCAGTTGGTGCCACCCCGAAACGAACCCGACACCAAGCTCAAAGATGTAGTAGTCTTTGAAGAGGACGAGAAAATCCTCCTGCTCTCCTCTGGTTTTCAGTGAAGCTAGTCTTCCCCCCACGGTCTGACACTGGATAACGGCCAGATCTACCGGCATATAGCTGTCCATCTCCACCAGCTGGAAACACTTGTCACGTGATGCCACGCGCCCTCCACATCGGTGACTACTGAAGGGACAGTGTTCTGATTCGTCTCGCCTGTCCTGACACTCCGGCTTCAGGTTGCAGTGCAGGTGCTGTTTGAGCAGGGAGTAACGGTTCGCTGAACAGTTGAAAAGACCGTTGTGGTGGATTTCAGGTCGGTGGGCTTCCGGGAGAAAAGAAAAATGCATTTTGTGTTCGGAAAGTTTAGCTGCTCCTTCATGAATGGAATTCACGGTGATGGTAATGGACGGTGCTGGAAGGGCTTTAGCCAGCATGGACTTGGTGCTGCACACGGGTAGAACAGTGGGCTGACTGGCGTCCTGTGTTCTGTAAATCACATGTACTTTCTGACTACAGGTTCCGTATTCATAGGACTGCTGAAAACTGAGCATGATGACGTGCCTGGGGGGCACGTGCACTTCGACGTAAAAGTTCGTCAGATCTTCAAACTCCACCAACACGAACGGAACTATTATGAACCCCGATTGCCTCATCGTGCGATCAACGATGACGCTGTAACCGGTAATTGGCTCAATGCTGATGCGGACATGAGGGTTGTTGTAGTGTGTTATGTACATGCGGTGTCCTTTACTTTCGGTGTACAGCTCCCGAAGAGAGTGCACGCCGCAACTGACATCTCTGTCGGAGAGATACGAGTATCCTAAAAAGTAGTTCACGGAATATATCGACGTTTTCCACTCGGTGGACTCGCACCAGTATTTCAGCCGTTGAATGCGAGCGCGGATGTACATACTTTTGTCGACCTCAAAGTGGACGTTGCAGAAAGTGGTGGATTCCCACCCGCATGATCCGTATAACAATCCAGGGTGTGAGGTAAACTGCGGGGGCTCTGTGGCACACGGCTCATAGCATTCCGCCATGTCAGTCTTGATAACAGTGTTGTTCGGGTGGTGGACATTCTCCAGGTTTTCCATGCCCGGGCAGGTCGTCTTCGTGGGCTCCACCACGTTGCCCGTGGCGTTGGTGATGGGCTGGGCAGGGACAGCGACACTGAAGATACAGTGACAGAAGTTCGTGAGTTGAAAAACGGTTAGCAGCAAAGTTAGCAGAGATTGACTACCAGCCATTGTGCCGCCTTATGAAACTGTCAGTGATGGGGAATTCTTTGCACAGATTTTCCGTCACACACAAAGTTCAGCTGTTTAGTCAAAAGACTCAATCTGGAAATCTTAGATAAAAAGTACACCAAAAATGTTTTCATGAAAAACATTTTGGCTATATTTTCTTCGTCGTATTTTGAATATATTAATTTCTTTCATCAGATTTATGGTTAAAAAAATGTTTTGTTGAATGAACAGTACCACGCAGCTTACTTAGTAGAACTTGTTCTTAAATAACACACTTATTATCGCAAACATAAATAACATTGCTCGTGGGTGAACATCTGTCAATGTTTCCTAAATATAACTAATTTTCTTACATACTACAACATATTATTGACATTTATAAACAGTTACTTATGGGAAACTAAAGTTGGCTTTAAAAAAACTTCTCAAAATATAGACAAACTAAGCGTACCTCCCTGAACAGCTGTGTTTAAGGCTGTAGTAGAAACACTATGTGTCACCTTAAGAAACTGTCAGCTGTGGGGAATTCTTTGAGAAGAAATATCATGTGTCACCTTATGAAACTGTCAGCTGTCAGGAATTCTTTGAGAAGAAATACCATGTGTCACCTTATGAAACTGTCAGCTGTGGGGAATTATTTGAGAAGAAATATCATGTGTCACCTTATGAAACTGTCAGCTGTCAGGAATTCTTTGAGAAGAAATACCATGTGTCACCTTAAGAAACTGTCAGCTGTGAGGAATTCTTTGAGAAGAAACACTATGTGTCACCTTAAGAAACTGTCAGCTGTGAGGAATTATTTGAGATTGTAGAAACACTTTGTGTCACCTTAAGAAACTGTCAACTGGGAGGAATTCTCTGAGGAAAAACAATATGTGTCACCTTATGAAACTGTCAGCTGTCAGGAATTCTTTCAGGAGAAATACCATGTGTCACATTATGAAACTGTCAGCTGTGAGGAATTCTTTGAGGCTGTAGAAACATTATGTGTCACCTTATGAAACTGTCAGCTGTGAGGAATTCTTTGAGGCTGTAGAAACATTATGTGTCACCTTATGAAACTGTCAGCTGTCAGGAATTCTTTGAGGCTGCAGAAACAATATGTGTCACCTTATGAAACTGTCAGCTGTCAGGAATTCTTTCAGGAGAAATACCATGTGTCACATTATGAAACTGTCAGCTGTGAGGAATTCTTTGAGGCTGTAGAAACATTATGTGTCACCTTATGAAACTGTCAGCTGTGAGGAATTCTTTGAGGCTGTAGAAACATTATGTGTCACATTATGAAACTGTCAGCTGTGAGGAATTCTTTGAGGCTGCAGAAACTCTATGTGTCACTATCGTGCATGCTGCCACGATAGCGTCTGAACAGAGGGACATTATAGGACCCTCACATTTTGCATGCGGAGAGGTAGTTAGTAAGTTATAGGACCTCTAGACCAAGTTTAAAAATGAGGGTCATTGGTCATCAAAGGTCGAGGTCACTACTGGAGACGATAACGCTGTGTCGCGCGGATGCTTTAATCTAGCGTTTTCGCGCTCTATGCATGGTTGCGCGTTGCCAATCAGTCAGGTATAGGAAAGAGATGGGAAGACCTTCTGTCCACAGGCGGACTGATAGCAAACGGCAACGCTGACCACCGCTAGACCTCAGGCCTACAGGAGTCAAGTTCAAGTTCAAGTTCAAGTAGATACTTTAACCCTTTCAACGCCAGCCATTTTCAGCCAAATTTTTCTTTTAAACTTAGCTGGGTAGAGAAAAGATTCTGTCTGCAATATTGGATATTCCTCTGTGATAGGCATTAAAATAGGGCCTATCCTTACCTTCCAAAATGAAGAACATAAGGTCACTGGATACCAGACCCTCGTTTGATGCCTTTTAGTGACATGGGTGTTAAATCAGTACGGTGCCAAGAGGCGACAGTGGTGATGAAAGGGTTAATATCTCCAAAAGAGAAATTCAGGTTAGGTGCAACAACATGACAGAGAATATATTATGCAACATAACTGAAAGAACATTCATCAAACGTGTGAAACAAAATTATACCAACCAAATAATTAATTAATTAATCCCATTGTGACAGCTGTGAGGCGTGATTCTCGTGAAATTCTACTGTCTGTCTGCATGAATCTGACGAAGTCCCTACAATTAGTTATGTTCACTATTATATTTGAGAAAGTTACAAGCACATAACTTCCAGAAAGTGGGGGAGCCATTTGTACGAAAGACCCCCACCTCCCTCCCCCAGTATCGGGGAGAAGCGAAACGAAACGAAACGAAATGTTATTTATTCAAGGTAATGAGATAAAGCTAATTAGATACAGTTGTTTTTCTTCCCTACTCAGCCCTGAGGCAAACAACAAAGAAAACAAGCGAACAAAATAAATAAATAAGAAAACGAAACGCATATATAGGAAAATCATCGAATCATCCAAATCAACAAATCAACCACCCAAGAACATTATTTACAGATACATTATACATAACCAGCAAGGGAAAGGGGAGATGAATGTGACAGACATACAGAAACAGAGAGATAATCATTTGTATTTTAAAGGAGCACCCTGACGGATGAGTTTTTGGGAGAAAAAACACACGTCGAGATCACCAGGAAAACACAGAAATCGCAACACTCATTTTGCTCTGGTTTCCTGGAAATCAAACCGTCAAATCGGCGATTCCTCCTTGGCGGAGGTGCTGCAAGTCAAATTCTTTCAGTGAAAGAGAAGAAATGTGCCTTCTCTTTTTTAATGGCAGCCTGAGTTTAGACCAAATCGTTTGCACGACATTTTCACAATACAAGCCTTTTTTTTCTTTTTTTTAAAATTTTGTAGTTTACCTAAAGGAGTTTCGCTCACAACAAAGAAAATAGCTCCATTTATGTACTGCACAGCAACAACAAAAAGCTTCAACCACAATGAGTGACCTCCACCCACCCCATCCAAAATGGCTACTCTCTCCGGCATCTCCGCCAAGGAGGAATCGCCGTTTTGACGGTTTGATTTCTAGGAACTAAACCAGAGCAAAGTGAGTGTTCCCATCCTTGAAAAGGCTGTGTTTCTGGTGATCTCGACGTGTTTCTTGCAAAAAACTCATCCGACAGGGTCCACCTTTAACATTACATGCTAACAGAGCTTATATTAGTCTGGAGAGATTCGTGGAGAGGAGGGGGGTGGGGGCAGGGGCGGCGGTGGTCGTCCAGCTCCCCGTATGGAGGCATGAGGCATCCCCCCCACGGTTGCCGGTCAGTGAGGCAGAAGTTCCGGAGGCCAAAGGACAGCACTGTCAGGACGTTCGGTGCTCGTTCCCTCCGCTTCCAGTTCCCCTGACCCTCACCTCACCTCCCTTCGGAGAGTCGTCAAAAAGCGCGAATAGGTTCATTTGCGCGAGTGTGGTTTTTTTTCTTCCCCTCTATGCAATTTGCGCCGCGACTGAAGGTGAGATTAGCGTCCTATCGGGCGTGGCCTCTTAATAAGGACGATGTTCCTGAATAAGGAGTCTTCCCGTTGAGATGATGATGATGATAGATGATGGTGATGATGATAGATGATGGTGATAATAGATGATGATGATGATAGATGATGATGATGATGATGATGAAAAGTCGGTGATGGTGGGACAGGAGTTCTTGACGTTACAGGCTAGAACACCAAGGCTACATCAACATGTTGTTATGCTACTAATATACATAGTTTTTTATGGCGGGGATTGTCTTTATTAGCCGCTACAAGCTCCTATCATAACATCACCAGTCTCCAAAAATCCTCCGAAGTCGGAGTGTGGCCCAGCTCACAATGCTCTGTGTTTGAAGAACAAGCGTGTGTTGGATGATGTGGTGAATGTGTGTAGTAAAGTTGTTGGAAAGAGAGAGATGGGTTTGAATGAGATGTACGAAAGACGAACCAAGCATAAAGCCAGGAAGATTGTAAATGACACCTCCCATGTTTTGAACAAACATTACGAACTATTACCTTCTGGACGTCACTACAAAACTTTTAAAGTCAACTTCAAGGCACAGAAATCCTTCATCCCCAGATCCATCCACCTCCTAAACTCATGATCCTTTTAGGTTTAAATGTGTGTTCATCGTGTTAAAAGAAACTATGCATGCTTATCCTTAGATGTGTATGTATTCACATATAATGTGTATCTTTAAGCGTGTATTATGTGTAACTTTTGCTCCTATGCATGCATGCTGAATGTGGATGTTTTTGTTATTGTGGCTTCTGAACAAAATTTCTCCTTGGGAGATAATAAAGTGAGGTAAAGGTCAAGATAATTTAACATAGGGGTAAGACGGGGTAAAAAGCCCATGGGTGGGTAAGAAGCCCATGCCAATTATCTCATCGACGTCATGGGCAAAATTGGACTGAAATTTGCTTCATTTCATGAGATATAATTGGCATGGGCTTCTTACCCGCCCATGGGCTTTTTTACCCCGTCTTACCCTCATATTTTAATTTGATATATACTTTTCTCAGAATGGTCATGTTGACACTTCATGTTCCTTTCGTGGTGCTAGGTCACATTTATGGTCTTAATACACGAAAACATTTTCCACTCATTCTCCATGGCAACACAGTGATGTGTAAGTAATCTTATGACTGGCATACTTATCACTTTGTTGCCATGGGGAAAGAATGTGAAAATGTGAACATGTATTTAGATCTTTATTATTATTATTATTATTGTTATTATTATTAGGTGTTTTATAGTCACAGAGGCATCTTTGTGAAATTCGGGTTATCCCACTTGGAGAGCGCGTCGCAGCCAGAGGTGCGCCACCCAATTTTTTTTTTTTAAATTTTGGCATGCGATTTTTGTGTAACTGATGAGGAAGGAAAGGGGGGGGGGGTAAATTTTGACCAAGTGACAACTTTTTTGCAGCCACTGGGTTTAACGTGTGCTAAGTGCATGGGCACACGAGACCTCGGTTTATCGTCTCATCCGAAAGACTCCACGTTCAGACCGTAAGGCCTAGTGCAAAGTGAGAGAAAAAATCCCCTGTACCCAGGTCCGAACTCGGGTTTACTTGACACGAGGCGAACGCGCTACCACACTGTGCCACTCTACACATCTGCAAATTTTGTTTTGAACGTGTATAAAGGCTTGCTTACACTTCTTCTTTTCAACAGAAAATAACAACAAGGGCATCGCCGAGCGGCAGCAACGCATTGTAAGTGCATCGCCGAGCAGCAGCAAGGCATTGTGACAATGCAAACCCGGCCAGAGTTATGTCCTCTCCCCCCCCCCACCCCCCAATAAACAATATATCTCTCTCTGTCTCTCTCTCTCTCTCTCTCTCTCTCTCTCTCTCTCTCTCTCTCTCTCTCTCTCTCTCTCTCTCTCTCTCTCTCTCTCTCTCTCTCTCTCTCTCTCTCTCTCTCTCTCTCTCTCTCTCTCTCTCTCTCTCTCTCTCTCTCTCTCTTTCTCTCTCTCTCTCTCTTTTCATAGTTTACGACACGATTCAAAAGTAGTAGGCCGGAAACATGTCTGCCGCTCGGCAACATTGTAGTTCCGGGGGATAATTTATGTACGAATGTTTTATACTGTTAGTGTCACATCCTGACACAACATTTGAAGAGCTTATGTCTTGTAGTTCACGAGATACAGCTTGGACAATAAATATATAGCGCAAAGAAGGAAATTTCGGTTTTCAAGGTCAAGATCATCATGGCGATAATTTATGCTCGGATGTTTTCTACTCTAGGGTATACAGTAGCACACACAATCTGAAGCGCTTCTGTTAAGTACAAATGTGAAAAATATGGCTTAAAACCCCTGCCACTTTCAAGGCCTACCGATCTCCCAGACCATGACCTTGACCTTGATCAGTATGCCACCATCAGAACGAGCATAAGCCAAAGTACCTGCATGCCAAATTTGAAGACTCTAACACCAACGGTGTGGGAGTTATGGCCCCTTAAAGATGTTCGGTTTTCAAGGTCAAACTTCAAGGTCAAGGTCAGCACGGTGTTGGTTAACGAAAGGAAGCTTCCTTTTCAAGCTGTCTACCCCTGTCTACCCCTCTGCCAATTTTAATCAAAATCCAAACAGTAGTTTTTAAGATAATCGACACACAGACAGACAGACACACACAGACAGACAGACACACACAGACACACAAACCGATCGCAATACCTCGGCCTCTGGCCAGGTAACAACCACAAAACAACTGGTTCAAATCAATTATCTAGTCTCCTTAACATCAAACAAGCACCTAATGTTAACACTTTTAAAAATCTTCTGGTCCAAGATCCTAATATGATAAAAGCTTTCAATCTTTTTGATGATTAAAAATGAAAGTCCATTCCAAAAATAATAAATTATAAATTAATTAAGACTAGTTTAGCCTAGGTTTGCGCAATCATTGTGAAACTTAATGAAATTAAACAATCAGGAAAGGGCGTAAAAGGGCCGAGAGGCCCACTTCTAGCCCTATTATACACTACTACTACTACTTAATGTTAAAACGGGACTTTCCTGGTATTGCAATACCTCCAGGATCGACTCAGTCTCTGTACTTTTTATAAATGCCCCCTATATGTAGGCTTTCCTGTTCCAGGTTGGATGACATTAAACACATTTATTTATTTCTTTTTTTAAATATTAATAGTCTCCAGACTTTTGATGTTTTCACTTATACGATTCATTCCGAGTGATACCCCCCCTGCATTTCTCGGTTAATTCTATTTTTCCGTTTTTGCCTTTCTTACCATACATAAAGCTGTATTTTAGGAACATTTTTAGCTAATAACCTTTTTGGAATACTAACCCTAACCCTAACCCTAGCCCTAAACCTAACCCTACCCCCCACTATGTACTGCAGTACACCGCGATTTGTCACAGTTGTGGTTCGTTGCGTTTTTCCGTCTTATAGGGTGGGGGGTAGGGTTAGGGTTTACTGAGATAGTCCATTGACGTATTATTGGATTTATTACAAAAACTAATAACTTGTATCAAACAATGACTGCAGAAATATAAAAAGGTTTTTTTGCTGTTTATAATACAGGTCTTTTTTTTAATACAAGTTATTAGGTTATTACCATTTTATGGTTTTAAAAAAAGAAGTGTTTTTGTTGAACAATACATTGCAACTTATTTCGTAAAAAATGTTCTTTTAATTAAATAATACACTTATTATCACAAACCTAAATACAAAATGCTCACGAGCGAAAATCTAGCAAATGCCTATTGAATATAACTAATTTCCTTGCATATATACTAGGGGAAGACGGGGTAAAAAGCGCATGGGCGGGTAAGAAGCCCACCCCAATTATCTCATGAAATTAAGCACATTTCAGTCTCATTTTGCCCATGAGACGAGCGTTAATGTCTAGCATTCGTCTCATGGGCAAATTTGACTGAAATTTTCTTTATTTCATGAGATAATTGGGGTGGGCTTCTTACCCGCCCATGCGCTTCTTCCCCGTCTTCCCCTATACTACAACATATTCTTGACTTGTTGTTTATGAAAAGTTACTTTTACACACACTTTAAAGTTGGCTCGATAAAAACCCAAAACAACTTCCGAAAATAGAGATCAACTAAAAGTCAACTAACAGCTCTGATGTGAAGGCTGTTCAAACTCAACACAGTATCTGATCCGTATCGTGCGACGCCGTACCCAAGACTAACAGAACTCGCTTAGTTGAAAGCAACTTCATGAACTGACTGACAAGGAAGAAACTTAACAACTGTTACGTACGGTAACAGGTTCCCTCATTAAAATGAATGTTCTTCGTTATTAACCTTTGGATCAAGTTTAAGTAACCAGGGCCTGTATTCACGTTGAGATAGCATGAGACTTAGCATGATGCTAACTTAGAAGCTCTTCCAATGTCCTGTAGGATTTAATATGACTTTTAGAAGAGCTTCTAAGTTAGCATGATGCTAAGTCTCATGCTATCTCAACGTGAATACAGGCCCAGGCTGCTTTTTCTTTCACCCCTATTTTTGTTTTAATTCGATACCTTCAGTGGGGAAATATAAGCACAGTAGGGGCGTTATACAACAATAGTATAAGTTACTGTATAGGGGAAGTAGTAAATCAAGTGAAAATGATACTATCTTTCTCGGGAAAGGATACGATAGTTGTGGGTGTAATTGTAAAACTTTGACGAAGCCCGCAGTAGGGCCTACATCTAAGCCAATTAGTAAGTTTAGACGAGGGGTACGTAGAACAAAGACTACTATACCTCGCGCGCGCGAGCGCGAGCGCGCACAGACACCCCACCTCCCCCCCACACACACACACAATCACACACACATATACACACATACACAATCACACACACATACACATACACACATTCTCAAACACACACGCGCGCGTGCGCGCACACGCACACACAAACGCAAACGCACACACACATACTCAAACGCGCGCGCGCATTCTCAAACACATGCACAAACACACACACGCGCGCGCGCGCGCGCGCGCAGACACACGCACGCACGAAGGCATGCACATACACACAGACGCACATACACATAAATCAAGGGGAAATTATATCTTTTTAGGAAATGGGGGGGGGGGGGGGACACCCCACACACACACACACACACACACACACACACACACACACACACACCACCACCACCACCACCACCACCACACACTCGTACACCAAACACACACTCAGACACGCACATATTCACACACACTAAGCACAAGATTAAAGATTCACGCACACAAACACACGCGCGCGCGCGCGCAAACACACACACAAAGACACACAAGCTCTCTCTCTGTCTGTCTGTCTCTCTCTCTCTCTCTCTCTCTCTCTCTCTCTCTCTCTCTCTCTCTCTCTCTCTCTCTCTCTCTCACACACACACACACACACACGCGCGCGCGCGCGCGCGCGCACGCACACACACACACACACACACACACAATCTCAAACATACACACATGCGCACACACACATACACATACACGCACACACAATAAAATAATACACACACAGAGACGCACACATACACGCACACACACGCACACACACATCATGCGGGCAAAAACACAGTTAACACTTTCTATTTCGTCTGACGATTTATTGTTCTTCGTTGACAGATCTCTCTCTCTCTCTCTCTCTCTCTCTCTCTCTCTCTCTCTCTCTCGCTTCCCACGCGCGCGCATTTCAGTATGTGCGTATGAATGCGTGTGTGCGTATGTGTGATGTGTGTGTGTGTGAGTGTAAGTGTGTGTGTGAGTATGTGTGTGTGTGTGTGCGTAAGGCCTGTGTGTGTGTATTTGTTTGTGTGTGCGCGCCCGCGCGCATGTGTGTGTGTGTATGCGTGTGCTTGTGCCTATTCTTGCGTTCCTATAATTGTCTGCATACGTTCACGCGCGTGCATGCGCGTTTTTGTATGTGTATATGTCCTATACCTTTATGTATTCGTGCATGAAGCATGTAGACGTGTAGTAGCGTGTGTGTGTGTGTGTGTGTTTTCCCTGCGTCGTGTTGACAATGTTCTGTAAATCGACATGAATTGTTTTGACACCCCACATTGTTTTGACGTCAAAACAACGGAGAAAGTGTGAAGTGCAATTGTAGTGCACGCGAACTACAACCGCACTTGCGCTCCAAGTCACAAGTGTTTTGGTCAAAACAACGCGGGGAAACCCAGTGGTTTAAATGATTTTTATTTTTTATTGACAAGCAAAACATATACACCAAATAAAATGAACATGAATGACGGCAGCAACAAGCTTAAAGCTTATAGTGTGCCTACTCAAAATAAGTCATATATATGGCGGCTGGCAAAATCACAGACTGAAAAATCACACATTTAACAAAAAATAAACAAAGGTTAATTTTGAACATTAGAAGCATAACAAAGAAACCAAATAGAGAAAATTTCATCTTCTTTGATAACAGAAACAATGTAACCCAACATGTAAAGAGCTAGAAAGTCAGTGCATAAAGAGTTGGCAGTGGATCCAATATTTGCGTCAAATAAGACAAAAAGTAAACCAGCACAATCTTTTACTTTTATTTTACACAGTTAGTGGTGTTTGTGGTTTCTTTGATCAAACATTATCTCCCATCATTATGGTGAGAACCACTGGCAACCTTTATGGATCCACCACTATTAACAGTGGCATTTTAAGCTATAAAGCCATTTTAAGCCACATTTGTACAGTGCATGGAGGGTTGGTAGTGTTTTGTGGTATAATTTGTTCATAATTAATTTCCACTTCAGTGTGTGCCACAGGCATCCAATATTGGATCCACTGCCAACTCTTTATGCACTGACTTTCTAGCTCTTTTCATGTTGGGTTCAGGGAGTAGCTACACTACAAGGTTTACTTGCATCCTTTTAATTAGAGGATCACCTCAGTGGTTGGCTCTTTCTACCCACATGTATTACATTTTTCAAATCCCAATTTCCGCATTTTAATAACTTATCTATTTTACCTAAAATGTTCTTCATTTTTCTTTTCACCTTGTGCTGATTTGCTTAAATTGTGGACTTTTCGGCCTAGTGCAGAGAAGACACCATTCTTTTATCAGAAATGTCTTCCTGTTGGGGTTGATCCACAAGATAGTGTTTGTTAGCAGATATACATACTGACGAGAATTCCATAATTCGAAAGAGATCTCTCTATGTACCATGCTCATACACTGTCTGTCCCCCATTGGGATAAAAAGTAAACCAGCACAATCTTTTACTTTTATTTTACACAGTTAGTGGTGTTTGTGGTTTCTTTGATCAAACACTGGGTATTAGTTGGAAGATACCTGGAGTTGATTGAGAGTTCTGTATGGAATTTGTAGATTTATTTATTTATTAAGACAACTTTTATAGCGCCTAATCTTTAACTCTTTCACCGCCAGCCATCTTTAAGCCAAAATTTTCCACTTGGCTACAGAAAAGATTTTGTCTGCAATATTGTGGGATTTCTCTGTGACACACTTAGAATAGTGTCAATCCTTACTGCCCACATTTAGGAACACAATATTATTGAATAACAGACCCTGATTTCAAGAGTTTTTATGACATTGTTGTTAAATCATTGTGGTGCAAATATGCGACATTGGCGGTGAAAGGGTTAAGCTCTAAGCGCTTAGATAGTGGTAAGACGGGCTTCAGTTCAACGGGACTGTAGAAGAGGCCATTTCAGGTTTTTCGGGAGTTCTGCAGATCTTGCTTGGTTGTTAGACTGATGACCCCTGAGTGGGGCCACCAGCCGCAGTGGGTGCAGCAGGCGGGTGTCTGTTGAGGAACTTCCAGACTCCAGCTGCAAAACTCTCTGGGGTTCTGTGCTTAATGTTATGAAATTCTACTAAAGCTTAAGTGGGAAACTAAACCTAAGCTTTAGTAGATTTTGATACCAAAATAAGTTCTACTAAAGCTAAAGTGGGAAACTAAACCTAAGCTTTAGTAGAACTTCATAAAAAATGAAGTTCTACTAAAGCTTAAGTGGGAAACTAAACCTAAGCTTTAGTAGAATTTCATACAAAAAGAAGTTCTACTAAAGCTTAAGTGGGAAACTAAACCTACGCTTTAGTAGAACTTCATACTAAAGCTTAAGTGGGAAACTAAACCTACGCTTTAGTAGAACTTCATAAAAAATGAAGTTCTACTAAAGCTTAAGTGGGAAACTAAACCTAAGCTTTAGTAGAACTTCATAAAATTAAGGGCTGGCCTCCACTGCCAGTGCTGGCAGGTCGTTCCACTCCTTGATTGCTTGTGGGGGGGAAAGGAACTTTGACGGTATTGCGTCCGACACTGGGGGATGAGGAGCTGTTATGAATGACCCCTCAGCTCTGGCTGAGGTATGACTTTGCTCCTGTTCACACTCACCATGCCATTGAGTATTTCATACAGCATGGTGAGTCTGGTGGCTTGTCGGCGTTGCTGCAGTGGATTCCATATGAGCCTCTGTAGCATGTCGGTAACGCTGGCTGTCCTATGATACACTATTGTGACTGGCACTGCGTCAGTGAAACCACTGTGCTGGCCTGAGGCTGCACTGGAAAGATTACTGTGGAATAACTCTGATATGCACCCCACTTTCTGCACTTTATGAAAAATGGATGCTTAATTAAATTTTATGCTTTGTGAAAATATTGCATGAACCATTTAAAGCCGACATGCTGCTTGACTTCGAGATCGAACTCCGCGACGAGATCGAACGATTCTGCTGATAACAACACTTTTTGTTATCACATTCTCACTCTAGAGTACTCGTACTGGGCACTCACTGTTCAATTTAATCAGTACTTACATTATTTTCACTACTTTCATCCTTAAAACCTGACTGATTGCCAGCATTACTTCCATCTTCATCAAGTTCAAGCAACCAAACAATTTCCTCGCCACTCATACCTCTAATTTTTTTTTAATTTTCGTGCAAAACTCTCCTCAAATTTCGACGAACAACGCCATTTCCGCTTCACTAGTCAAGACTATTCAAGGGAAGTAACTGTGAAATCGAACAAGAAAAGTCCGCTTGTATAATAGGGAGTTTTGTACCTTAGACCGTTCTACCTACGATCGGAGGTTCCCATCACGGAAGTGTTAAGACAGTTTGATAGTCATACCATTGAAATCGTATGCGTGGTCGGCTCCTTTGCTCCTTTTATTTAATTTTATTTTCTCCTTGGCTTAAGGCTGTGTCAGACCATTTGACATAGGCTAGAACACCAAGGCTACATCAAAATGTTGTTATGCTCTGCATAGTTATAGCGGGGATTGTCTTTAGCCATGGCCAAGCTCCTAGCATCCATCAACAGTCTCCCAAATCCTCAGAAGTTGGAGTGTGGCTGTTGTTGTTGTACCCTGGCTAAAAGACTCCAGGGATCACCCCAACAGCCGAAGCACTTGAACACTATGGTACAAATGCACCAGATAGGGATGAGAACATTACGTGTGTGACCGGTTGTGTGACCGTTTTTTTTTTTATTACCCCGCCACATAGCTAGCCACACTCCGACTTCGGAGGATTTTGGACTGACGATGTTATGCTAGGAGCTATAGACAATCCCCACATAACTATGCAGAATATAACAACACTTTGATGTAGCCTTGGTGTTCTAGCTTATGCCAGTTGGTCTGACGCAGCCTAATGCCAAGGCGGTGTAAGCAACTGAAGGATTGTCCTTTACCTACGTCACACAGGTGGGCTTCAGCTAACCATGACATCCGCTGTATCCGGGTTTATCACTGCCATGGAAAATGTCACAAACGAATCGCCAAGAAATCTGTGGAGGAATATTTCTGTCCCAAACGGGAACGTCATCATCATCAGTTTCAAAGAAATGGTGCCTTACATGATCAACGCTGTGATATACAGCTTCGCAAAAGACGGCCGCAAAACTCGGATATGGACACGGACAACCCCGGAGTCTGACTTTGCCTACGTGTACAGCAACGTCTCACGACTTGGAGTCCGCGTGTTCAGAAAGCACTGTATGCAGACCAGGTGCTTCCAACTGTTCTTTACCTTCGTTCCCGAGAGAGAAACGCCTCTTAGGTTATCGGACGGACCGTGGAACTGCTCCGGGGGTTACTACCCCATATTCCAGCACCACCTCTCCTGTAACCTGAACGCGGAGTGCGAGGATCAGAGGGACGAAAGCGAGCACTGCCCCTTCAGCAGCCCCGAGTGTCAGGGTCGGGTGGCCCTCTGTGGCCACTGCTACCAGTTCGTGGAAACGCTGGTGGACTTCCGCAGCGACAAGATGGACGTGAACCAAAGAGCCAACGAGTTCTGCAACTCCCTGGGTGGCACCCTAGGCATGCCGAAGTGCGTGTACGACTGGCGCGGGGAGGTCAAGAAACACACCCCGGTGCATAAACTCAGGCTGGCGCCCCTCTGGCTGGGTTTGTGCACGCGCGACTCAGCGCTGCCCGACATGTACAGGTACGCGCTGATTAGCGAGGAAGATCAAACTGCCCTCTACCATTCGGTGCGCAGGAACCATTTCTATAACGTGGAAGGGAAATTCTGTTTCCTGCATATGTATGCTGGTATTTGGGGGAATGACTGTCGAGTTAAAAAGTCGTTCCTTTCACACGGGGCTGTTTGTCAATTCAGAACAGGTGATAGTAATCGGTCCACTGCAATATCACTGAGCAGCACACGCTTTGTACGACACTCAGGGCACGAATCATTGATGTCCTGTGCTGATGGTCAACTGACACACACGTTCGTGCAGTGTGGTTCTCATGTATATCAGGTATGTGAGCATGATCACTCACAGTCCTGCACCTTCTCTACTTCTGGATCATACACACCTGGTGGATCAGATCCGAGTAATCTTCACACGGTTTCCGTTCCCTTGTTCACGTGCAGCGACGACACCACCCTTCTCTCATATACTTTGATCTGCAACTTCATAGGGGACTGCCCAGACAACGGCGACGAGTTGTTCTGCCAACACCCTCCCTGTGTTAAAACATTCGCCTGCGCAAACACCCAGTGCGTGTCTTACGATAAACTCTGTGACTTTGTCGCTCACTGCATCGACAGATCGGACGAGGCGAAGTGCAACGTGTTTAAGTACCAATCCCTTCCTACACCATATTTTCCATCTCCGGCTCTCATCACTTTCGACGGCTCGAGGTTCTTTACCGCTGTTCCCATGAATGCCAGCGAAGCGTGCCCTGGCTCCCACTATCGATGCCCAGGCGAGCTGAATGACTGTCTGCCCGTGTACACACGCTGCAACGGAATCAACGACTGTGTGGGTTCTGAGGACGAACATGGATGTGAGGATGTCGCGTGTCCAGGGTTCTTCAGGTGCAGGGCCTCCAGAACGTGCCTTCACAGCGGCCACTTGTGTGACGGGTGGCCCCACTGTCCGATGAAGGACGACGAACTGGCCTGTGACGTAGTTTGCCCTTCAGGCTGTCTGTGTCAAGGTCAAAGCCTGCTGTGCTCACGGTCAGTGGCCATAGCAACATCCTCTCAGGTCAGGTCTTTGGATGCCACGGGCTCCAACATGACTCTGGACGACGTGAGAAAACACACCTACCTTATTCGTCTGGTTCTGGCCAAATGCATTTTAACCAGTTTGATCGACTTGAATCTTCCTAATTTGAGATCGCTGGATCTCAGTCACAACAGACTGCGTGAAATAAATATGAGCTCCCTTCTTGTCTTAGAAAATCTACAGCAGTTGTCTGTGTCAAAGAATCCCATTGACAAATTATACGGCAGTTCTTCATCGACTGATCTACAGTCCGCTTTGGCTGTAATTGATCTGTCATTCACCACACTCACAGCATTTGATGGCAAAGTGTTCTCACAGTATCCTCAAGTGCAACAGCTAAATCTGACGTTCACATCCATTCAGACCATCAGTTCTGGCGGGTTTCAGTCCATGTCACAATTAACTGAGCTATACATGGACGGCACCCCGATAAACACATTTCCAGCGGACATCTTTCACGATCTGTGGAATCTGCGCGTTATTACTACAGACAACTATAAACTTTGCTGCAGCCACATTATTCCTGATAACTTCGACGAAGAATATTGCCATGCTCCCAAAGACGAAATTTCTTCGTGTAAGGATTTACTTCAGTCAGAATTGTATCGAGGGTTTCTGTGGATTATCAGCTGGCTATCTGTGACGGGGAACATGTTTTGCTTCCTGGTTCGTCTGTGTGCGCATAGGATGACTTCAGCTAAAAGCGGTTACAGCGTGTTTGTCACTAATCTCTCCGTTGCTGATTTCCTGATGGGTGTCTACATCGCCATCATTGGGGCGGCTGATCAAAAGTTTCGAGGCCGATACCTCCACTATGATGACACCTGGAAACGCAGTGTGATTTGCAAGATGGCCGGTTTCCTGTCCCTGCTCTCCAGTGAGGTGTCCGCGCTGACCATCTGGCTGATCACGGTGGACCGGTTCGTGGTTCTGCGTTTCCCGTTCAGCACCCTGCGCTTTCAGAAAACTTCGGCCATCGTAGCCTGCCTGGTCACGTGGGTGATAGGCTGCTCTTTAGCTTTGCTTCCCCTCCTTCCGGCGACTTCCCACTGGGAATTCTACAGCCAGAGCGGCATCTGTATTCCACTGCCTGTGACGAGGCGAGAGTTCAAAGGGCGGGTGTATTCCATAAGCGTCCTGATCATTCTCAACTTCATTTTGTTTCTGATCATTTCGGCCGGTCAAGCCTTCGTCTACTGCTCCATACAGCAGAACGCTCTGAAAACCAGTTCCACAAAAGTGACCCGGGACAACACCATCGCTCGACGGTTGATCACTGTTGCCGTAACGGATTTCATGTGCTGGTTTCCCATTAGCCTGTGCGGAATTCTGGCCGTGTTGGGGATTCCGATTCCGGGGGAAGTCAACGTGGCTTTGGCGATATTCGTGTTGCCATTGAATTCCGCCATTAACCCCTTCATGTACACGTTCAACGTCGTTGTGGAAAAGCGAAGGAAATCCAGGGAAACCAAGCTGCTGGAGTACATGGAAGGCCACCCTGAATTGTTCGGTAACTAGTCAAATGTACATGGAAGGCCACCCTGAATTGTTCGGTAACTAGTCAAATGTACATGGAAGGCCACCCTGAATTGTTCGGTAACTAGTCAAATGTACATGGAAGGCCACCCTG
>CM065713.1:21612098-21614598 GCA_017654935.2 Phymorhynchus buccinoides
TCTCTCTCTCTCTCTCTCTCTCTCTCTCTCTCACTCACTCACTCACTTATTTGCCACGGGCAATTGTAAATCCTTTCTCTTCAATTCTGTGTGCCTTTATAAATTAATTTAATCAAAATTGTGAATTGCTTGCAACATGGGGCACACAACGGACATGTCTTCTTCTTCTTCTTTACCATGAGATTGTTTCAAACAAAACATGGGCCACACAACGGACATTTCTTATTATTATTTACCATGAGATTGTTTTAAACAAAACATGGGCACACAACAGAACATTTCTCTTCTTCTTATTTACCATGAGATTGTTTCAAACAAAACATGGCCACACAACGGACATGTCTTCTTCTTTACCATGAGATTGTTTCAAACAAAACATGGGCCACACAACGGACATTTCTTATTATTATTTACCATGAGATTGTTTTAAACAAAACATGGGCCACACAACGGACATTTCTTCTTCTTTACCATGAGATTGTTTCAAACAAAACATGGGCCACACAACGGACATTTCTTATTATTATTTACCATGAGATTGTTTTAAACAAAACATGGGCCACACAACGGACATTTCTTATTCTTATTTACCATGAGATTGTTTCAAACAAAACATGGGCCACACAACGGACATTTCTTATTATTATTTACCATGAGATTGTTTTAAACAAAACATGGGCCACACAACGGACATTTCTTCTTCTTCTTCTTTACCATGAGATTGTTTCAAACAAAACATGGGCCACACAACGGACATTTCTTCTTCTTCTTCTTTACCATGAGATTGTTTCAAACAAAACATGGGCCACACAACGGACATTTCTTCTTCTTTACCATGAGATTGTTTCAAACAAAACATGGGCCACACAACGGACATTTCTTATTATTATTTACCATGAGATTGTTTTAAACAAAACATGGGCCACACAACGGACATTTCTTCTTCTTCTTCTTTACCATGAGATTGTTTCAAACAAAACATGGGCCACACAACGGACATTTCTTCTTCTTCTTCTTTACCATGAGATTGTTTCAAACAAAACATGGGCACACAACGGACATTTCTTCTTCTTCTTCTTTACCATGAGATTGTTTCAAACAAAACATGGGCCACACAACAGGACATTTCTCAGTTCTTATTTACCATGAGATTGTTTCAAACAAAACATGGGCACACAACGGACATTTCTTCTTCTTCTTCTTTACCATGAGATTGTTTCAAACAAAACATGGGCACACAACGGACATTTCTTCTTCTTCTTATTTACCATGAGATTGTTTCAAACAAAACATGGGCCACACAACAGGACATTTCTCAGTTCTTCTTTACCATGAGATTGTTTCAAACAAAACATGGGCACACAACAGGACATTTCTCAGTTCTTCTTTACCATGAGATCGTTTCAAACAAAACATGGGCACACAACAGGACATTTCTTCTCCTTTACCATGAGTTTGTTTTAAAGATACACTGACCCACCACGATTAAGTCCCTTGTTGTTTTTTCTGGGTAGCTGTGACCAACATACAAATGTCCCCAAACTTGAAATTAAGGCTGCTCTTTAAAATGATGTTTCCTTTTCAATTTGGGGGCATTTGTATGGGAGTTAAGCCTGGTCAAAACAAGATTTCTTACCAGCTATAAGAGGGGAAAACACGTGGAACCCGAGAGGTGGGCCTTTAAACAAAACAAAATATATTTTTTTTAGTGTTCTACCGCCATGTACATTTTTGACATTCTTGGTCGTCCATTGCACCTCAACCGACAAGAGAGGGAGTAACTATTATTTTTGAGTGCACATGCGTTGCTTAATAGGAATTGTTCGGAAATAATCAAGGGGAGTAGTTTCATGGTGTGTGGTGGGAGTGATCTTGCCTAATTCAATCGGTCAAACGGGGGAAGTTACTCTACCATCAGGTAGATCCCCAGCCCTCGCCGTCGTGTGTTTAAGGAGACACGCAAGCATGTAGAACGCAATGAGTCATTATTCTAACATTGATGTCATTTATATGTTTACGTCACAGTTTGCAAGTTCTACCAGTTTGTAGTCACTATAGCCACCCCTTATTTTTGTTTTAAAAAAAAGTGTTTGCAAGTCGCTGACTAACATCCTGCGGTTTCAAGCTTCGACGCCATGGTTGCTATGGTTCTGACCGAGTAAGAAAATCGTCTAAATAAACGGAGAGAAGAAATCACTAACAAAGCTCTAAAAAAAAAATAGACCAGCACATGGCAGGGTGCTTGGCAGTGAATGTCTTTGCATATTTTTAGGAGTGTAGAGTGATGTACTGGGCGAATGTATTTTCGCCCATGGTGATAAAAGAGTTAAAGGGAATATACCAACTGTGTCTGTTAAACAAACAAAAATGTTTTAACCCTTTCACCGCCAGACATATTTCAGCACACAAAAACCATTAAATTTACCTGGGTAGAGAACAAAATCCATCTGCAGTATTGTGGATTCTCCTGTGACATATATAAAATAAGGTCTACCCTTAC
>CM065713.1:21624598-21634598 GCA_017654935.2 Phymorhynchus buccinoides
AGAGAGAGTATGACCGTGATGGGTAGAAGGGAGGGGGAGAAAATGGATTTGGGGCAAAGAAAAGAAAATTAATATTAACTAACGTATCATTTATAGTAATCTTGCAATTCCAGAGCTGGATATGACAGAAGCTATTTTGATCATTTCATGGCTGTAAACTACATCTTGTAAAGTTCCTATGTTTGCTACTTGAATCCCAGACAAGGTGTATAGCGATGTTAAAAATGGACATTCGAAAAGAATGTGTTGAACTGATAGTGGGTGACCACAAGCGCATTCTACATCTTTAGAAAATTTGGTCTTCCATGAATTTAATCGAATTTTGTAAATCAGGCTAGACAAAGATCTTGAACATGACAATATTTCAGATTTTGAAGGAAGTTTCTCTTTATACATACAATTTTCTAAAATTCTATATCAATTCCTTTGGACATTATAGAATGTATTAAGTATTTTATATCAAAAATTAGATCTCTTCTAACATTCGCATTCCAATTTTGTAACCTATAAAGTACAGATTTTGAGTCAACACAAACTAAAATACTATAAATCGAAATATCAGTATCAGTTCCCTTTGTTACTGCACCACGCCATGCTGGTCAGTTCTGTGCCAGGGTTTCCCATGAGGAGACACTGATGTTGAAGTTCTTTATGGACACTTTGAGAAGGTCCCTATTGTGATCCAATTTGTGATCCCTGATTTAAATTTTAAAAAATCATATTGTCTAGGATAAGGCCATAAGAATTGCATAAAGTTCAGCAGTAAATATTGAAAAGCCTTTTCCTAGACAATATGATTTTTTTATTTAAAAAATCGGGGATCACAAATTGGATCACAATAGGGACCTTCTCAAAGTGTCCATAAAGAACTTCAACATCAATGTCTCCTCATGGGAAACCCTGGCACAGAACTGACCAGCATGGCGTGGTGCAGTAACAAAGGGAGCCAACAACTCCGAAGTACACCGTATCGAGACATCAGAGGCAAAGCGTGAAGCACACAAGATCCGCCTAAACAGTCACAGCTCTGCAACCCGGTCAGATCTCCCCAACTCTTTCTCCTGTCCTCACTGTCAGAGATCCTTCCTGGCTCGCATTGGCCTCACTAGCCATATGCGAACTCATCCAGCATTCTAGATTTCCACAAGGACGAACTGTTGAAGCATGGTCATCGTCCCTCGGGATGGACGAACGAACATTACAGCATCCGTTGCTTGAGGTCATATGGAGAACAAAACACCCAAGACAAACCATTTACGTCCTTTTTATGCGTCTCATTTAAGATTATGCGTCAGGTGTAAGATATCAGAGCTTAGTGGCTGATTAAAAGTGTACTCAAATCTAAGTTATTTTTAGGGACTATTACGTTAATTTACATTGATACCAAATTCGTTGCCATGATAAAAAAATCGAAGCCGAACAACTGAAATGAAAGAAAATTCGAGTGCAATAAGCTTACCCTTGAATATCAGTTGGGTGAATCAAACGTCCTTGGCAGATGACGACGATGAGATGACGTTCGCCTCCGCCTATCTCGAGAATGACGTCACTCGCATGCTGTGGCTGATTGTGCCCCCTGTGTTGCTGGTGCTGGGTTGCTATGGCAACGTGATGACCGTAGTGGTGATGCGCGCGATGACGATGATGCAACAACGGGCTTCAGACTCCGCTGGCTGCTTGTCTGTGTACTTCACCGCTCTGGCCCTGTCTGACCTCTGCCTGCTCTGCACCAACGTCTACTGGTACTGGCCCGAGATGGTGCTGGGTTCCTCTTTAATCTATTCCCACGACCTGACCTGCACCGTCCCCTTCTTCGTCAGTTTCACGTCATCCATGACGTCAGCGTGGTACCTCGTTTCCATGACGTGTCAGCGGATGACGTCGATAGTTTTGCCGCACCGCGTGGACTCCTTGTGCACGGTGCGACGAGGGAAAGTCCTCACCCTGCTCATCTTTGTCGCTTCGTGTTCATCCAACGTCTACATCTTCTTCACATTCCACGTGGTGTACGTTGACAAAGGGTACCCGGCTTGCGTCAGTGAGGACAAAGAAATAGCCCAATCCTTCGGCTTCCTGTACCTCGGTTTAGTTTCAGTGGTCCCCTTTCTTATGCTCGTTGTTTCCAACTCGGTGTTGATCTACGCGGTCGTCCAATCCATCAGGCTGTCTGGGAAAACGGTCGTGGTACCTAAAAGTGGCACTACCACCTCCAACAAGTCGTCTTCTTCGTCTTCATCGAGACTGTCCAGAGTGTCTTCTATGACCACGACTCTGATTCTGACCTCCGTCTCCTTTCTGGTGCTGACTCTACCTTCTTCGATCCTGTGGATCGCCTTCGAGTTTGTCGGTTACTACGAAGGGGAAATCCAAGATCCGGTACTGAAGCGGCAGTTGGCTTTTGCTGATACAGTGTGCGTGCTGCTATGGATGACGAACAGCGCTATCAATTTCTACATTTACATGCTAAGTGGCCGGAAATTCAGAGAAGAAGCGAAACGACGCATGGTAGACGCGTGGTGTTGCAAGCAACTAACAAAAAAGATTGAATTTTAATAAATGCTTCTATAGTAAGGCGTAAGTAACACTAATGAATACAGTGCTATCAATTTTTTTACATTTACATTCTAAGTGGCCGGAAATTCAGAGAAGAAATGAAACGACGCATGATAGACGCGTGAAAGCTACTAACGCAAAAGATCGAACTTTAATCATGCTTAAGGCGGAAGTATGAACGTTGCCTTACTAAATTTGATTAACAAACACATTGTTTGATATTTTATTGACCACTGATGTTATCCCCGTTAATATAATCATTACGATTATTCGAGACTAAAACCACCCTTGACAGTGACAGGAAAATATGGACAACAGTTCGGCAAAGTATAGTTGTCATGCTTAGCAGTGGCGTAGGAACACGGGGGGTGCAGGGGGGGTGAGGCTGCCCCCTTGGCTCAAAGGAGGGGAGGGGGGGGGGGGGGCGGGCAGACATGTCTTCCTGCCCACCCCCCACCCCCCAAAGTCGAACAAGCCAACAAGCAAAAAAGGAGAGAGAGAGAGAGAGAGAGAGAGAGAGAGAGAGAGAGAGAGAGAGAGAGAGAGAGAGAGAGAGAGAGAGAGACGCTTCAGACATTGTTTTATTGACAATGGCACAAATACAGCCTTTATGTCAATGTGGTGAACTTTGTTACTTGCAGCGCCGAAGCTAAGGAACACTAAACCATGAAACTCAAAAAGCAATCAAGGCGTCTTGTGAGAGAAAAAGCTAAAACTATAGCATGGGACTACATCCCTCCCTCTTTTTATTTTCTTTCCATTTTTTTTCTTCTTTTTCTGAGGGGGGTGGCACCCCTGTAACCCCTCTCAAATCCATATTTGATGTAAGTCCAAAGACATGTAACAATACAACAACAATGAGGTCTATACACACCCCACCCCCCACCCTCTGGTGTGTTGGCAATCCTGCCCCCCTCCCCCAGCTTCAAAACGTTCCTACGCCACTGTTTAGGCACCCCCACCCCCCACCCCCTAGTTTGTTGGCAATCCTGCCCCCCCCCCCCCCCCCACCCACCCAGCTTCAAAACGTTCCTACGCCACTGTTTAGACATCCCCACCCCACCACCCCCCTTTGTTTGTAGGCAATCCTGCCCCCCCCCCCCCCCCCACCACCCCCCAGCTTCAAAACGTTCCTACACAACTGTTTAGACATCCCCCCCCCACCCACTGGTTTGTTGGCAATCCTGCCCCCCCCCCCCCCCCCCAGCTTCAAAACGTTCCTACGCCACTGTTTAGACATCCCCCACCCACTGGTTTGTTGGCAATCCTGCCCCCCCCCAGCTTCAAAACGTTCCTACGCCACTGATTAGACACCCCCACCCCACCCCAACCCCCCCCAACCCGTCCCATCACCTTTTCGCATTGAAACATTTCCACTGGCTCGGTCCAAGTTTTGAGGCTGACGGGCCAGCGTGGATCCATCTTTTCCACAAGGGAAAATTTCCTCGCTTGTTCTGATTGCCTCGTTGTAACAGTTTGGGGCAGGGTTGGGGGTTTTTTCGGCTCACTCGTGTTAACGAAGTGAGTATGTGCGCTCATGCGCTCGAATCACAGGGTTTGAAACCCAACGCTGTATCTCAAGAACTGTTGCATGGAATCGTCAAATTCGCCACTGTGGTGGTGCATCACAGTGCAAAAAGGTCCCATGCAAAAATTATAATCATGCTGACCTTGACCTTGAAGTTTGACCTTGAAAACAGTAAATTTCTTCTTGTGGACTCCATATTGCTTTTTACATCGTTGGACTTACAAGTGTTCAAATTTGGTGTGCAGATGCATTGGCTTATGATAATTCTGAATGTGTAGTACAAGAAAGGTCAAGGGTTATAGTCTGTTTATATCTGTAACCGGTCATTTACAGCCACACATTTTTTAGACATTTATTATTTATTATTTTTTTTGCAATTGCTCACTTTCTTGTCATTGGACGAAACAGATGCGTCATGCTGCTGTTATGTGCCCAAGTTTTCAGCCTCGCTTAGCGAAGTGAACTTATCTGCCGCTCGGCGATTTTCTTGTTGTTGTTGTCTGTTGTTGCGGTTGTTGATGTTCTTCGTCTTCTGATAAAAGGGCTTCTTCATTCTTCTTCTTCTTCTTGCGCTCTTCTTCACAGGGTTTCTTCTTGTATTCAAGAACGTGCATGGAATTTCTTAACCCAAATCAATCAAAAGGTCAATGGAATTATAATCATGCTCAATCAATCAATGACCTTGAAAACTTTCTTCTTGTTCTTCTTCTTCTTTGTATTGTTGTTCTTTGGTGTTGATGCATTGTTTATGTTGTTCCGTTGTTGTACAAGTTGGTTGTTGTTGTTCTAGGACCATCTGTAACTTCTTTACTTCTTTTTTAGACTTTTATTATTCTTATTCTTTTTCAATTGCTCACTTCTTGTCATTTCTTCTTCTTCATGCTTCTGCTATGTTCCCAAGTTCTTCTTCTCGGGAACTTATCTGCCGCTCGGCTTTACTCTTCTTCTTCTTCTTTGTTGTTGTTCTTCTTCTTCTTCTTCTTCTTCTTCTTCTTCTTCTTCTTCGTCCTATTTCTTAACCCAAATCAATCTCTTCAATTAATCTTCTTCTTCAATCTTTTTCTTCTTCTTTTCTTTTTCTTCTTTGTTCTTGTTCTTGTTGTTGTTGTTGTTGTTGTTGTTGTTGTTGTTCTTCTTCTTCTTCTTCTTCTTCTTCTTCTTCTTCTTCTTCTTCTTCTTCTTCTTCTTCTTCTTCTTCTTCTTCTTCTTCTTCTTCTTCTTCTTCTTCTTCTTCTTCTTCTTCTTCTTCTTCTTCTTCTTCTTCTTCTTCTTCTTCTTCTTCTTCTTCTTCTTCTTCTTTTTTTCTTCTTTTTTTTTTTTTCTTGTTCGTGTTTCTTGTTGTTGTTGTTGTTGTTGTTGTTCTTGTTGTTCTTCTTCTTCTTCTTCTTCTTTCTTCTTCTTCTTCTTCTTCTTTTCGATCGCTCATTGCTGTTGTTTTTCGATATTGTCGGTCTTCCTCTGACGTCAACAATAACAGATTACAATCTGGTTCGTTGCTCTCTGTTATTGGGGACTTCTGAGGTGGGCTTCATAATTATTGTTGTTATCGCACCCTGGCTAAAAGACTCCAGGGATCATCCCAACAGCCGAAGCACTAGAACACTATGGTACAGATGCATCAGCTAGTAGGATGAGAACATTTCCGCGCGTGACCGTTTTTGATTACCCCGCCACGTCGACAGCCACACTCCGATTTCGGAGGATTTTGGGAGACCGATGATGCTATGCTAGGAGCTTGTGATGGCCAAAGACATCCCCGCATAACAACGTTTTGATGTAGCCTTGGTGTTCTAGCCTATGGTCTGACAGTGACACAGCCTTAAGCCAAGGCCAGGTTACATTATGCATACTCACGATACTGTGATGGTGATCGTTGATGTGCCCATTGATGGAGCATGTCTGATGTGTGAACATTACTACAGTGGAACCTCCCTTATAAGACCTCCCATGATAAGACTCCCTCCCATATAAGACCTACTTCTCTGAGACATTGCCCTTCTTTGTAAGCATTAAAATTACCTCCCTTATAAGACCCCTCCCCTACAAGACCCCTCCCTTATAAGACCCCTCCCTTATAAGACCCCTCCCTATTAAGACCCCTCCCTTATAAGACCCCTCCCTTATAAGACCCCTCCCTTCAAGACCCCTCCCTTATAAGACCCCTCCCTTATAAGACCCCTCCCTTATAAGACCCCTCCCTTTAAGACCTCATTTTTGATGATTTTTTTGAGGTCTTATAAGGGAGATTCCACTGTACAGTAACACACACTGCTTTTGGTCTTTTGTGTCTCCATGTAGGGTTCACGAACGCACAATTAGGGGAAGACGGGGTAAAAAGCGCATGGGCGGGTAAGAAGCCCACCCCAATTATCTCATGAAATGAAGCAAATTTCAGTCAAATTTGCCCATGAGACGAATGCTAAACATTAACGCTCCCTTCTGTAAATGGCCAGCCACACGTCAGCTTAAATCGCACGACTGTAGGCTACGATGCGATTCGATCTACGCGATCTCGAAGCGCGATATCACTTTTTTGTTCTTGGAGACCACGTGATCGACTCGTATCGACCAGTCGTGCGATTTTAGCGGACGTGTGGCTGTCCCTTGCCTTTTGGCAAGACATTATAATAATAATAATAATAATGATGATGATAATAATAATAATAATAATAATAATAATAATAATACTTGGTTGATGCTTCGTCTCACGTGTGCTCTTTGAGCCGAGCGGACGTTAAACCGTGCTTTCCATTCATTCATTCATTCATTTATTAATTCATTCCGTTCTCTGCAACAGTGTAGAGTGGCACAGTGGTAGCGCGTTCACTTCGTGTCAAGTAAACCCGAGTTCGAACCTGGGTACAGGGGATTTTCCCTCTCACTTTGCACTAGGCCTTGCGGTCTGAACGTGGAGTCTTTCGGATGAGACGATAAACCGAGGCCCCGTATGCCCATGCACTTAGCACACGTTAAACCCAGTGACAACAAAAAAAGTTGTCATTTGGTCAAAATGTACCCACCCACCCCCCTCCTTTCCTTCCTCATCAGTCACACAAAAATCGCATGCCAAAAACAAAATGGGTGGCGCGCCTCTGGCTGCGACCCGCTCTCCAGGTGGGAGCAACCCGAATTTCACAGAGACGCCTCTGTGACTATAATGTACCTAACCTAACCTAACCTATCAACGACCTGTCTTTTCTATAGCAAACCTTTATATTTATACACAAGTAAACAAAGAACACAGACATCCATCATAATCATCTGTGGCAAAATGTTCAAGTGTATTCCACGCTTTTCTTAAGGCCATCAAAGATATTCTAAAAGGGTCAGATGGACTACTTAAGAGCTCGGCGAACCGGGCTGATAGAGTTATCGTTAGTGGCGACAGTACACCATTCACAGTGGAGGCTATCCAAAAACTCAGACTGGAACTTGAACGGAGAATTCAACTGGCCTATCGATGTGTAAAATGTGTCACGTTTCAAAGGGACATAACCAGTGTTTCTGTCCTCACTACTCATATAGGGAAAAGAGACCAGATGCTTATATTCCCCTATACAGTCTTTGAGGCCATGTTGTGTGACACACAAATCAATAATAAACCTTTATATTATTCGAGATTATCGATCCAAAGTTCCACACAATTTCTGAACTTTAAAGCGGGGGACTCGTATATTTTGTTTTCTTTCTGTCAAATGGGGTTGGTTGATATTGGGGAGAAAAAAAAATCACCCAAATTTGTTTTTAAAAATCGATCATGCTGTTTGGCAGAAAGTCTGTTGCTGTGTGTAAAGTTATTGCTTTTTCTGCTACTTTCTCGTCCTTGTTTATTTATTTATTTACTAGCCGGTTACTACCCGCTTCGCGGATAATAAGCGTAGTCAACTGTATTAAGAATCCACTGTATTATTATTTGCGTGTTGGCTTGATTGTTAAAAAAAAATTTGAAAAAAAAAATTGACGTAGCCAGGTTCGAACCCGTAACGCCAGTTCGAACCTTGAACGTTTGTGCGAGTATGCGACGACTTAACCATTAGGCTATTGTATCTTGCTGTTGTCTGTTGAAAATGTTGCCTTATGGTTGCAAAAAGCAGTGGGTAGAACCACTGACCTGGTCGACTCGCTTTCTAATTACGCTAATTACGCTAATTACGGAGCGTGTTGCAAAATGTAATGTACCCTATGTTACCCCGGGATCATCCATCTGGATACTGTGAAAGTTTGGCGGCGATAAAACCACGCTAAATATGGTTTTATCCCGAACACACACACACACACACACACACACACACACACACACAGAGCTCGCATATATATTTAGATATCTATTCATTAATTTATTTTGTTCGCATCCACACCCACTAGGCTTCGGTCTCAGGATCTTCTTCTTCTTCTTCTTCTTCTTCTTCTTCGATCGCTCAGACAGTTTCCTGTCAATTGTGAGCGTAGATGCGTCATGCTGCCGTTATGCGCCTAACTAAGAAATAGTTAGTTAGGCCCAGCAAGTCCGACTTCGGCTGGAGGAAATCTATTTGAAAGTGTTTCGTGAAAAAGAAAGAAAAAAGGCTAGGAGAATGGACCACACCGGTAAGGCAGAAAGATAACAGATGACGACAGTAAGCAAAAGGGAAAAGGCAGAGTTAAAGAGAGCGACAGATTAGAGGAAGTTACAAGCACAGAACTTCCAGAAGGTGGGGAAACTATTTATACAAAAGACCCTCCGGCATCCCTACCTGGGGGGGGGGGGGGGGGGGGTCCTCAGGATTCAGGAAATGTGGGACTTGTGACTTGCGCATAGCCTTGCTTGGTTGGGGATTGCATTCTATAGAAGTCATCTCTACCACTGAGCGCTGATGGGACGCGCCACGATTTTTGATTGATGATGGTGATGAGGAAGAAGAGGAGGAGGACGTGTGTGTGTGTGTGTGTGTGTGTGTGTGTGTGTGTGTGTGTGTATTCTCCTTACTTTGCGGACTCGACATCAGACATTCTTACGTAGTTTGGGGACCAAACTTACAATGGGGACTTGACCCATGTCCCCATTTTAAACACCGCACTAAGTGCTTTTTTAGTGCACATGAACTACAACTGCACTTGCCCTAAAAGTGACAAGTGTACTATCCGGGACAGAAAATATTGCCGAATTTTTTGACGGAAAAAAGGATAAATTCATTCTTGAAATCCCCTATAGAGACAGCACTTTTTCCGTTAAAAATGGCAAAAATAGTGTTTTGAGTCCCCATTTTAGGGAGTTTACACGTATGTGTGTGTGCGTGTGCGTGTGTGTGTGTGTGTGTTGCGTCCGTGGTCCTAACTTTTACATTGGCCTTTTTCTCATGAACTAGTACATAATTATACAATTTGTACATTGTTCACACTTTGCATGCACAGTAATATGCAAGCTTTCAAGAAAAGAAAAATAATTTGCATAATAAAATTAACCAATGACCTTGACCTTTGACCGTCAACAACGCTTAGCATCATATGAATATTAAGCATTGTTGACCTCGAAGACCATGATGATCTTGACCTTTGACCCTGGATTTTTGTCTGTCGCAATATGAACCTGTGCAGAGAATCGCTTAAAAATTTGCATGATGGCATTCATATATCACATCAAACTGAAATTGTACCCTTTCTAGCCTTGACCTTTGCAGTGTATTTGGAAGTGAAGAATCTGGGCATTAGATATATCTATAAAAAAAATAAACATAAAGCGAGTACACACACTAACCAATTTATTTGTGTCCAGTGTCCTTTTTGATATGCATGCTTTACAGAATTTGCAAGTCGAAGTTTTTTGTGGATTTTTTTTCTGTTTTTGTTATGGAGCAATATGCGAGTCGAAGTTTTTGTGGTGTTGTTTTTCTATTTTTGGTATGGAGCAAAATGCAAGTCGAAGTTTTTGTGTGTGCTTTT
>CM065713.1:21639598-21662098 GCA_017654935.2 Phymorhynchus buccinoides
ACGGGTCAGACTAGCTTTAAGTGCCCCAGCCCGTAAGGACTGGACGTTCAGTTCGATTTTCCTGTCAATACGAACTAGACAGAAAGGGCTGAGGAGGGGGGGGGGGGGGGGGGGAGGGGCCGGGATTGAAACCCGGGTCACTCTACGCTGCAGTCACGCATTACATTTGGCAGGCGAACGTCTTACCCACTCTGCCACCTTTCTCCCCGATACTATCGCTAGGGTATCGCTGTGTTGCTGCCATGGGGAAAGCGTGGATACTAACAACGTGCATTTCACTGAACAAAAACACTTTTTCAAGTCGTTAAAGAGCGTGTTTAATGTGACTGATCAACAGTGGTTTTGTTCATTGAGTAAAGAGCGAGTTTAATGAGAAGAAAAAAAAAAAAAACAAAAAAAACATGCATTTCGCCTTTAACAGACAGAGATGTCGCGAGACGTGACGGCCACAGATAAAGGGTCCGCTACACTACACACGATTCGCCGCCAATGCGATGCGATTGTGACGATGCGAGTCATGATTCGCGTGAGATTCACGTATCGGGTCTTCTTGGGTATATTGGTTGTAATGGGGTGGTAAGGGTAAGGTTTGGGATAAGGAGTAGTTGATGAGGGATAAGGATTAGGATAAGGATTGGAGGGTGTTGATGAGCACACACCATGCAGGCCAGGAACATATAGGCGGAAACCAGACAGTTGTTATTTCTTGTTTATATTTATGTGTATATTTTGCATCGTAATCCTTATCCCTCGTCAACTACTCCTTATCCCAAACCTTACCCTTGCCACTCCCATTACATATATAAGAGCGAAAGTAGGGGAAGACGGGGTAAAAAGCACGGGTAAGAAGCCCACCCCAATTATCTCATGAAATAAAGAAAATTTCAGTCAAATTTGCCCATGAGACGAATGCTAGACATTAACGCTCGTCTCATGGGCAAAATGAGACTGAAATTTGCTTCATTTCATGAGATAATTGGGGTGGGCTTCTTACCCGCCCGTGCGCTTTTTGCCCCGTCTTCCCCTAACAGAATTAGTTTTAGACGGAAGTATTTCACATGAACCATGACTCACGTGACCCAATCGCTTCGCATCCCCATACGATTTTGCGCGCGCGTGGCGCCGGCTTTAAAGACCCCCCACTCCACGTGTCACATTCCCTCTTATGCTAGGAAGATTTCTTAAGATTTCTTACCAGAGGGAAAACGCGGGAAAACCGTGATTTTGACACGCGACGTGGTGGGTCTTTAAAGGCCCAGCCACACTGCATACGATTTGACCCCAATACGATGCGATTGTGAGGATGTTTGTGAGTCATGATTCACGTGAAATACGTCTGTCTAAAAAATAACTCTACTGCACGAATCAAATAAAATGTACGATACAAAAATAAGATTTAACACAAAAAAATCAGATTCGTGTAAGGGAGACTACAAATAATATAGTGAACGCAGCCAGTAGGATTTCATCAGATTTGCTTAGACAAGTAGAATTTCACGTCAATCATGCCTCACAAACCATAATAATAATAATAATAATAATAATACATAGTATTTATAATAGCGCCTTTCTTTAGAATTAAACTCAAGGCGTTCACATTCACTGATTCACACGCAATTGGGCTAACATACACATTCATTCGATCATCATCTAATTAATGTGAGAAGTTAGAGAAAGAAAGCTCTTTGAAACAAGTGAGTTTTCATTCGTTATTATTATACTAACTTGTGGCGGTGCCATAGCCGATGAGGTTTAACCGAGGCGTGGTCACCGCTACAGCTATCTGTATTAATGCAAAATCGGGACTTTACTGGTTTCGTACTGCCTCCGGGCATTGCCTCCAGTATTGTTCCCACCATATTTGTATTTACAAATGTCCCATATGTGTAATGATTCAGACCGAGAGGACGTAAAACACCATTTTTCGTTTCGAGTTTTCATTTGGGTTTTGAAAGCGGGAAGTGCTGAATTGTGACGGAGGTGAACAGGCAAGGAGTTCCAGACAGTGGGGGCGCAAAAACTAAAACTGCGCTGTCCAAAAGACTTTAAATTCACTTTAGGAACTTTCAACAGTTTGGCATGGGAATGTCAAATGTCAAAAGGCGGATCGTTCACCATTGGTTAACATTTGCGTTGTCCAAAAGACTTTAAATTCACTTTAGGAACTTTCAACAGTTTGGCATGGGAATGTCAAATGTCAAAATCGGATCGTTCACCATTGGTTAACATTTTGGCATTGGTACTTGGTATATTCCGTATATTTTCGACATTCGGGCTGCTCTCCCCCGGAGAGGGCATCGCCGCAAGCGCGGCGCCTACCCTTTTTATGTGTGGGGGGGGGGGGGGGGGGGGCGGCGGGGGGGGGGGGGGGGGCATACTTGGGGAAACCTAGCTATCAATTTGGTCATACCAGGCAGCGGGATTTCTCCCTACTCGTACCGAATTATATCCGCCGTGGCAATTTCATAACGTGCGTAAAGCGCACGGGTCAGACTAGCTTTAAGTCCCCATCCGAAGGACTGGACGTTCAGTTCGATTTTTTTCCTGTCGAACTAGAAAGAAAGGGCGAAGCCGGGATTGGGACCCGGGCCCGTCACTCACGCCTGCAGTCACGCATTGAAATCGGCAGGCGAGCATCTTAACCACTCAACCACCTTCCTTCCATCCTTCCTGCCACCTAATTCGGAAATAATTAAGGGGAGTAATTTCATGGTGTGTGGGAGTGATCTTGCCTAATTCCATCGGTCAAACAGGGGAAGCTACTCTACCATCAGGTATATCCCCAGCTCTCGCCTCGTGTGTTTGAGTAGACAATTAATAGCACTTAGAACACCGTGCGTCATTCTAAATGTGATGTCATTTATAATTTTACGTCACATTTTGCAAGTTCTATCAATTTACGGTCGCCCCTCATTTTTCTTAAAAAAATAAAAAAAAGTCGCTGAGTCGTATCCTGCGCTTTCAAGCTTCGACGCCATGCCGCCATGGTTGCTATGGTTTTGACCGAGTAAGTCGAGGTAATCAAGTCTAATTTTCACGAAGTGCTCTCCCCTAGTTGTTTTTTTCTCTCCGAGAAAATCGTCTATTTAGCCTGTAGTATAGGGCCAAAGGGGAAGTGAGAGCTGCAGTAGGTGAAGACGGGGTAAAAAGCCCGTGGGCGGGTAAGAAGCCCATGCCAATTATCTCATGAAATAAAGAAAATGTCAGTCACATTTGCCCATGAGACGAATGCGAAACATTAACACTCGTCTCACGGGCAAAATGTGACTGAAATTTGATTTATTTCATGAGATAATTGGCATGGGCTTCTTATCCGCCCATGGGCTTTTTACCCCGTCTTCACTTACAACAAATGTTTTTTTCTACAGTCCTACAAAAATCGTGCTACAACTGTTTAGGGGTCATTTGCACTGGGGGGGGGGGGGGGGGGGGGTTAATAGCTTTTTTTTTTAATACATTTGCTTCTTCTTTTTTTTGGTACAACAGTTAAAGACCCACAGAGCCGGCTGGATTAAGTCCCTTGGTTTTTTCTGGGTCGGTGTGGCCCACATTCAGACTTTCCTCGTTTTCGTGCAAGAGGCAATTTGTATGGGAGCAACACGTGGACAAAAATATGAGATTTCTTACCAGCTATAAGAGGGAAAACCGAAAGACCCTCCACGTCACGTGTCAAAATCACGGTTTTCACGTGTTTTCCCTCTTATAGCTGGTAATAAATCTTATTTTGACCAAGTGTTGCTCCCATACAAATTGCCTCTTGCACGAAAACGAGACATCACTTTAAAGAGCAGCCTCGATCGTATACGAGGAAAGTCTGAATGTGGGCCACACCGACCCAGAAAAAAACCAAGGGACTTAACCCTGTGGGTCTTTAAAGATACACAGACGCGCCACAATTAAGTCCCTTGGTTTTTTTCCTGGGTAGCTGTGACCCACATAGAAATGCCCCCATGTTCAAATTGAGGCTGCTCTTTAAAATTATTTATTTATTTCAATTTGGGGGCAATTGTATGGTAGTGAGACCTGGTCAAAACAAGATTTATTTCCAGCTATAAGAGGGAAAACACGTGAAACCCGTGATTTTGACACGTGATCTGGTGGGTCTTTAACCCTTTCACCGCCAAAGTCGCATTTTAGCACCACAGTGATTTAACACCTGTGTCACTAAAAGGCATCAAATTGGGGTCTATTATCCAAAGACCCTATTGTCTTAGTTTTGGGAAGTAAGGATAGACCTTATTTTATATCTGTCACAGAAGAATCCCCAATACTGCAGATGGATTTTGTTCTCTACCCAGGTAAATTTAATGAACATTATTGGCTGAAATATGACTGGCGGTGAAAGGGTTAAAAGAATCGGTTGGCGGGTTGGTTTTTTGTGGGGGGGGGGGGGGGCTTTCCCAACAACGCCAGGTGTTCTCAAAATCCTTTTTTGGGGGGCAGAGAGATTGGGGATGAACCTTGGGCAAGGCATCTCCACTTATATAAACAAGTTCTAGACCCGTCGTCACGAATAGGTAGCCGCTGCCTGCCCCTCCCCCTCCCTCTCCTTTCTGGCAGTCATATTTGGACACGGCAGACAAGCATACATTACATGAAAAATGAAATCAGTAAAGAATTAAATGAATAAATAAACAAACCAATCAATCAATCAATCAATCAATCCGCGTGCAAATTTCAATTGTGTGTGTGTGTGTGTGTGTGTGTGTGTGTGTGTGTGCGTGCGTGTGCGTGCGTGTGCGTGCGTGCGTGCGTGCGTGCGTGCGTGTGTGTGTGTGTGTGTGTGCTCGCGCGCGCGCGCGTATGTGTTTGTGTGTGTGTGTGTGTGTGTGTGTGCGTGCGTGCGTGCGTGCGTGCGTGCGTATAGTGTGCGTGCTCGCGCGCGTGCGTATGTGTTTGTGTGTGTGTGTGTGTATGTGTGTGTGCATGCGTATGTGTTTGTGTGTGTGTGTGCGCGTGTGCGCGTGTGTTAGCACGGACGTGTGTATTTGTTGTGTGGGGGTTTTCTTCCTTTTTTGGTTGTAAACGTCTGGAGCAACATATTGATGAAAACTAAACTTTAGGAGTATTAATTTCGATGCAGAAACAGAACAGAACAAAGCAAAACGCATTTACGTCTCAGAAATCAATGCTTCCTTAATTAATAGAATGATGCTTCGTTATGTTGTGGATTCTGACGATCAATGTAAACCTGTCAAAACTAACGAGCATTGCCACCCCTCCGTTCTTCCACACAGACAGAAAGACACTCTCTCTCTCTCTCTCTCTCTCTCTCTCTCTCTCTCTCTCTCTCTCTCTCTCTCTCTCTCTCTCTACCACACACACACACAGGTACACCACACACACACAAACACACAGGTACACATACACAAACGCACACTATCTCTCTCTCCCTCTTTTTTTGTCTCTCTATCTCTCTCTCCCTCTCTCTTTCTCTCTCTCTCTCTCTCTCTCTCTCTCTCACACACACACACACACACACACACACACACACACACACACACACACACACACACACACACACACACACACACAAGTACACACACACATATTATTTTTTTTTTTTTTTTTTTTTTTAAATAATAATTGAAAACAGTTTGTGTGGTAGGCAAAATCTTCCATATGAAACCAACATATTAATATTTGAAACTTTACATCTCTTCATTTCTGGTTCGAATCGGTTTTAAACTTATTTCTAAACTGTTTTCAATGATCACGTCAAATCAAACATTCCAATCATTTTTGTGTGAAAGCGCAGGTGCACCTCTATATTGGTCTAATTGATTGAATAACTTGCTCTAGATATGTAAACATGGTTGTAATTACTTTTGTGGGATGTTTTAATGAGTGTCATATTGAGTCATCAAATTGTTGATTAATTTGTCTCTCAATCCCCCTTTTGTTTTCCTCCTTCCTTCCTTTCTTTTTATTTTTTGGGTGATTTTTCCAAAATGTGACATTTCTTTTCTGGTTTTTCTATTTTGTTCACTTTGTTTGTTAGTTTGTGAATAATGTTTCTAAATATTGAAATACTATTTTCTAATTGGTGAGAACACACCTTCCGTCATTTGAATTATATGTAATGTATTGTGTACGGGTACGTTATAAGCTATATGCTTGTTGTTACCCAGTTACCTCGTTATTGTTTATAATTTGACATTGTTGAATAAAAAAACGTTTAAACCAACAGAAAACAAACAAACAAACAAAATATGAAAAGGTAAGCATAAAGTAAGAAAACTTGCTAGTTTAACCCTTTCACCACCAATGTCGCATTTATGCACCACAATGGTTTAACACCCATGTCACTAAAAAGCATCAAATCAGGGCCTGTTATCCAAAGACCCTATTTTCTAAACTTTTGGGAGGTAAGGATAGGCCTAATGTTATATATGTCACAGAGGAATTCGCAATATTGCTGATATTTTATTTCTTCTACACAATGGTATTTTGGGGCTGAAAAATGGCTGGCGGTGAAAGGGTTAAGACTGGAAATGCATGTTTTGCTTTCTTTTCAGTTTTCGGAAATAAAGGAAAGTATTATGAAAGGGAAAGCTCAAATGTTATACATTTTCGATTGTTCTAAAACTTGACCAAATATAACTGACTAGACCCGTGCACGGGTCCAGATTTGTTTTGGGAAATGCAAAGATAATGTATTCAATGTTACATTGATAGAACATTATGCTGTCTGTGAGTGTAAGAGAGTACCCCGTACTCAATAATCAATACATTGCTTCCAGTATTGCATCTTTAAAGAATAAAGATGCAATAGATTTGTTTTGGGAAATGCAAAGATAATGTATTCAATGTTACATTGATAGAACATTATGCTGTCTGTGAATGTAAGAGAGTACCCCGTACTCAATAATCAATACATTGCTTCCAGTATTGCATCTTTAAAGAATAAAGATGCAATACTGGAAGCAATGTATTGATTTGAGCAAATTTCGCGTGACTTAGTGACAAACTTTATTAGCACTGTTGTGGTTGTGCGAGAGCGAGAAGGTGGGGGGGAGAGAGAGAGAGAGAGAGAGAGAGAGAGAGAGAGAGAGAGAGAGAGAGAGAGAGAGAGAGAGAGAGAGAGAGAGAGAGAGAGAGAGAGAGAGAGAGAGAGAGAGAGAGAGAGAGATACAGAGTGGGGGGGGGGGGGGTAAAGCGGAAGTTACGAAACACAGGTTCGGCATTCTTCGTTTTTTTCCGAGGTACATTCGGCAATTTCCGACACAGCTCGGGCGACGCAGACGACACAAAATTTCAATGAAATTTCAAACATTTTGCTTCAAAATCAACTTTCAAAAGCAAAATTTGGAACCAGACATAGCGGAATCGCGTCCCAACGCGTTCTTCAGGAACTGTATGGCAAGCAAAAGTCCGACATTTACGCGGTATCCGAGTTTTTACGTTCTTTTACACTTCGGGCATTAGCGTATTATATTATAGATTAACATCATTATAACAAAAAAAGCAACATTGTCATTATAATCTAACCTTTACAAAAATCCGCAAACATAACCAGTAACTTAATTAAATGTTGTTATTTGTTTTAATGAATTACCAAGCTTTCGTGAACCTTATGTGTCATGGTTGTAGTTGGCTAGTCCTTTATTTTATAATCGACATGAAAACAATTGTTTTAGTCTCTCTTTCTTTACCTTAAAACTCTTTCATCGCCACTGTCGCCTCTTGGCACCACAATGATTTAACACCCATGTCACTAAAAGGCATCAAGTCGGGGTCTAATTATCCAAAGACCATATTGTCTTAGTTTTGGGAAGTAAGGATAGACCTTATTTTATATACATCACAGAAGAATCCACAATACTACAAATGGATTTTGTTCTCTACCCAGGTAATTTTAATGGTTATTTTTGGTTGAAATATGGCTGGCGGTGAAAGGGTTAAAAACCCTTTCATCGCCACTGTCGCCTCTTGGCACCACAATGATTTAACACCCATGTCACTAAAAGTAATCAAATGAGTGTCTGATATCCAGTGACCTTATGTTCTTAATTTGGGGAGGTAAGGATAGGCCCTATTTTATGCATGTCACAGAGGAATCCCCAGTATTCCAGACGAAATCTTTTCTCTACCCATTGAAAGGGTTTTTAAAGTATCTTTGTTTTGTATCTGTCCTCTCTTTCTTTGTCTGCAAACTCATCCGAGAAGGCTACGTTATCTGTTCTGTCCATCTCTCTGAGTAAACAATTTAAAGGTTGCAGAGGAGGGGAAATGTTAAAGACCCACCACGTCACGCGTCAAAATCACGGTTTTCACGTGTTTTCCCTCTCATAGCTAGTAAGAAATCTTAAGAAATCTTCCTAGCGTGATGAGGGAATGTGACACGTGACGTGTGGGGTCTTTAAGAGGTAGATCTGACCTGATGGAGTAGACTAGACATTTGAAGCTTTCGAACTTCGTTCTATACCACTGTTGCGAAATGAAAACAGACGAGTTCTGTGCCCGTTAGGACACTTAGTTCCGGTTAGAAAATGCTGTAAACACGGCATCACTGCTCCGTAATTGTAATGGAGGGGTGTTTAATTGCTCAGTTATCAGTTTGGAGATGTAATAATATTAAGTCCTAAAGTGTTTACATTCGTTGACTATAAACAGTTATGTTCTTATTTGTTTACTTGATACGACCACATTAATACCCCAAGACTTGAAGACAAGAACAAAATATAGTTGCTGTTAAAGGTAGGTAACTTCCGGTTTTTTAATTCTATTTTTGAACCGGAACTACCCCAAACCGACTTCAAAACGAGACAGTAGAGAAAGATAACCCCAAAAGACCGAATTATGAGACAGTGCTATACTTCAGCGGGTGACAGGCAAGTGAGTCATAAAGGTGAAAGGTGAGCACATATCAGAGAGAGAAAGAGAGAGATGTAAATTTGAAGGTTGGGTTTCTGTGAAGATGCATGATATCTTGTTTATGTTTATATAGCCTTTTGTGGGTCCGTTGGCTTTACACGAGTGATCCCTTCGCGGAGGTTTGCACTGTATGTGAGCTTTACATTACATAGATTGATTAATTAACCCTTTCACCGCCAAAATCACATATTAGCACCACAGTGATTTAACACCTATGTCACTAAAAGGCATCAAATTGTGGTCTAGAATCAAAAAATCCTATTGTCTTAGTTTTGGGAAGTAAGGATAGACCTTATTTTATGTATGTCACAGAAGAATCCACAATACTGCTGATGGATTTTGTTCTCTACCCAGGTAAATGTAATGGACATTTTGGGCTGAAATATGACTGGCGGTGAAAGGGTTAATATATCGTTTTCAGTGGATTGGCATACATTGTCTTCATTCTTACGTTGACCTTGTGTGCTTGTTTGTTCATGTGTGTGCTTGTGTCTACCTGGGTGGGTAAGCGTGGATGCATGGTTATTCCTACACAGAGTGTAGAGTGGCACAGTGGTAGCGCGTTCGCCTCGTGCCAAGTAAACCCGAGTTCGAACCTGGGTACAGGGGACTTTTCCCCTCTCACACTTTGCACTAGGCCTTACGGTCTGAACGTGGAGTCTTTCGGATGAGACGATAAACCGAGGTGCCGTGTGTGTGCCCATGCACTTAGCACACGCTAAACCCAGTGGCAACGAAAAAGTTGTCATTTGGTCAAAATTTACCCACCTAAAAATCGCATTCCCAAAAAATAAAAAAAATTGGGTGGCGTGCCTCTGGCTGCGACGTGCTCTCTAGGTGGGAGAAACCCGAATTTCACAGAAACGCCTCTGTGACTATAAAGTACCTAATACCTAATTATTATGTTTCCACGTGCTATATTTGCTGCCATTTTTTGTATTTATTAAAGGAGTAGGTTTTTTTTATTTTGTTTTATTAAAATCGAGCATGCGTGCATTCAAAGGGTGTTGGTGAGTCCTCGATACTTGATCAAGATACTTCCGCTGACAGACGCAAAACGCGCCAACTAACCCTGCTTCATATTCAAAGCTAACCACCGTTGCAATGAACGAAAAGTCCACTTACGCGTCCTTGCTGGCTTTTAACAACAGTCCTCCAAACCAAACGTCATGGCCAGGTGACGACGATGACGACGATGACCAGATGACGTTCGCTTCCGCGTATCTCGACAACGACGTCACCCACGCGCTGTGGCTGATAGTTCCCCCCGTCTTGCTGGTGCTGGGTTGCTATGGCAACGTGATGACCATAGTGGTGATGCGCGCGATGACGATGAAGAAGAAGAAGAAGCAGCAACAACGGGCTTCAGACTCCGCTGGCTGCCTGTCTGTGTACTTCACCGCTCTGGCCCTGTCCGACCTCTGCCTTCTCTGCACCAACTTCATGTGGTACTGGCCGGAGATGGCTCTTCAACTTCCCGTAGTTTACTTCCACGACCTCTCCTGCACAATCCCTTTCTTCTTCGTTTACACGTCATCCGTGACGTCAGCGTGGTATCTCGTTTCCATGACGTGTCAGCGGATGACGTCGATAGTTTCGCCGCACCGCGTGAGCACTTTGTGCACGGTGCGACGAGGGAAAGCCCTCACCCTGCTCATCTTGATCGCTTCGTGCTTAGCCAACGTCTACATCTTCTTCACATTCCACGTGGTCTACGTTGACAAAGGGTACCCGGCTTGCGTCAGTGAGAACAAAGACATGGCCAACTCGTTCAACTACCTGTACCCTTGCCTGGTTTCAGTTTTGCCCTTCATGTTGCTGGCGGTTTCCAACTCGGTGTTGATCCACGCAGCCCTGCGGTCCATCAAACTCTCCGGGAAAATGGCCGCCCAACGCGACGACGCCTTCAAATCTTCGCGGATGGCCGCCAGCGTCTCGTCGATGACGATAACGTTGATTTTGACGTCCGTGTCCTTTCTTTTGCTGACGCTACCGTCTTCCATTTTGTGGATGTACCTGGAATTTGTCGGCTACTATGAAGGCGGAATCAAGGACGAGGGGTTGAACCAGCGGCTAGCTTTGGCGGACACCGTCGTCGTGTTGCTGTGGATGACGAACAGCGCAATCAATTTTTACATTTACGTTCTAAGTGGGAGAAAGTTTAGGGAAGAGGCGAAAAGATATTTACACGCCTGTTGTAGTAAGCTTTGAAAGAAAGACATATCCGAGCTTAATGCTTTGGGATTAATTTTAACCCAATTTTGTTTTTACCATACACATTTAATTTATACGTGGGTGGGCCACGTAAATTAAAGGAACTTAAATTCACACCCCCGGATTCGAATACAAAAATGTTCTGGAAAACCGTCGCAGCATTGTTTTAGACTACAGATAGGCTCAGACTGCAAACATTATCACTATTCTTCATGATAAAATGAACACTCATACCTTTATTTTCAAACAAGAGGCAAAGCCTTCAAGGCTCACTCGATCAGGCACATGTAGGACAACAACAAAGATTGAGGGGGGTGTCTAAAGTACAAGATTGCCAATAAAATGAGGGGTAATTGCCTAAAGGTGTTATCATCCTTCTTTATTCCTCTTATGATAGCACGTTTAGGCAGTTACCCCTCGAAAATAATGACTTTGAGATTGAGGGTCGTAAACATGAGGGTGGGTGGGTGTTTAAAGTACAAATGAAACTATCGTTAATGGATACAACTAAACAAATAAAAAAAAAGTGCCCGTACCAAGAATCGGACCCGGAACCATTGGCGTGAGCGCAATGAGCTATCGAGGCTTTCACTGTGGAATACTTTCTTAGCTCACGTTGCCTGTCGAATACTCTCTAACCCACTAATCTAAAATGTTATCTGCTTGTCATCTGTTTACAGTGTTGTCTTAAGTATTTAACTATCAAAATCATTAATGTTTGAAAGCTTGCATATACATGTGTGCAAAGTTTGATCGATGAACGCCTTTTAGATACTGAGAAAAAGCCAACGTTAAAGTTAACACACACGGACACACAGACACCCGGAAAACTGAAGAAGCATGAAAACATACTCACTTTTGTGTCGTTGACACGAGTGAGCCAAAAATCACTCTCATGTTGCTGCAGATCTGGAGCCAGACATCAACTGGCCATTAGTCTCACGGAACGGGATTTCTGCAATATCGAAAATCCGTGAACCGGCTGTGACGTCAAAGTTAGAGAAAGTGACAGGCTTATGAACTTTAGGAACTTGTCTAACTATGACGTCACAGCTCTTTCATTTCCCCCCAAAACGAGATTTCATGGAAGCAGACGATGCACAAGCGAACAGCGACTTGCTTTTTGTTTGCAGATTAAAATCTATCGGCTCGATCACGTTCAGATTTATGTATGTTTGTGACCTAAAAAAAAAACCAGTTTCTGATCCACTTCCATTTTGCATCACTCTGAACACATTTTTTAAAAATTTGTTTGGGGGGTCTACTTTAAATCGAAAGTACAAGATCCCGGAAAGCAGAAAATGAGTTGGTTATTTACTCAATTTGTACCGGTATGGCTCCCCCACCTGCGTGCGCATCTCGCCCTTCCAACGGAAGTGTCGCCATCTTAGTCCTTATTTGTGTGTAAACAAAGTGAAAATGTTATCTAAATGTGTAAAGAAAACATCCAGATGTTATAAATACAGTTTAGATAAGTTTCGAATTGGAACTGCCAAATACGCTCTGGCATACGATCTGGCATTTTTCAAACAAAGTTACTGACTAAGATGGCGGTCTCCCATAATATGGCGCTCCTTGTGGCCGGATATGACGACACGTGGGTACAAGCCATTCAAATGTTAGGGTTGCATGCCAAATGATTATTGTCCTTTTTTTCTGGGCCAAAAGATGAAGGTACTAGATCTATCGAGCCTGCTTTATTTCTTGTCATAGTTCCCTCTGACACTTTCACCCGAGAAGAATGATAGTACCGTCCTGGCATAGAATTATACACCCCGGTCTTACCTGGTTCGCCCCCCCACCACACCACCCCACCCCCACCCCTTTCCTGCCAGAAAGCTTAGGTTCAGAGAGAAGGAAGTTATTAGCATTGCGCCCTATTTGAGAAGTGAGGACAACAACCCTGCTTATGTCCCTTGGATAGATCTAGGTCGGCATTTGAGTGTCAGTACACAAGTTGTTAATGCTTACCTGCTTGTTGGTTATTTGGTTGTTAATTAAACCTCCCCGTGGGGATACCGGGGGGGGGGGGGGTCTTTCGTAAAAATAGTTCCCCCACCTTCTAGAAGTTCTGTGCTTGTAACTTCCTCTAATCTGCCACTCTCTTTGACTCTGCCTTTTCCCTTTGCTTTCTGTCATCTACTATCTTTCTGACTTACTGGCCCCCATTCTCCTGACTTTTTTCCCACAACAAAATCTTACAAATAATGTTTCTCCTTTGAGCTCCTCCGAAATCGGAATGTGTCGGCTGTACGCAGCGGGGAGACCAGTGAAAACTGAAAACATACGTACCTTACCCATTATGGCCATATGGCCTGGGAACGCAAAAGAAGAAGAAGAAGGCTGTTAAACAGTGTTGTTAGTGTCATTAACTCTGTCTGTTATTGGTACTAATTAACCGTTTTAATGGTCAAAAACGTGGTGGTTTTTTTCTTTAATATTCAATATCTCTTATTTTTCTAATGGGATTGTCATTTCATGTCAATAACGATAACTCTAGCGATAAAGTTTAGTAACGACAACTCTTTGTAATAGTAACTCTTTGTAACGATAACTCTTAGTAACAGTAACTGTTAGTAACAATAACTCTTTGTAATAGTAACTCTTTGTAACGATAACTCTTAGTAACAGTAACTGTTAGTAACAATAACTCTTTGTAACGAGAACTCTTTGTAGCGATAACTGTTTATAACGATAACTCTTTGTAGCAATAACTCTTTGTAACGATAACTCTTTGTAATGATAACCCTTTGTACTGATAACTCTTTGTAATGATGACTCTTTGTAGCGATAACTCTTTGTAGCGATAACTCTTAGTAATGATAACTCTTATTAATGTTAACTCTTTATAACACTAACTCTTGTATCAATAACTCTCTGCAACGATAACTCTTTGTAACGATAACTCTTAGTAATGATGACTCTTTGTATCGATAACTCTTTGTAACGATAACTCTTAGTAATGATAACTCTTATTAATGATAACTCTTTATAACACTAACTCTTGTATCAATAACTCTCTGCAACGATAACTCTTTGCATCGATAACTCTTTGTAACGATAACTCTTAGTAATAATACCTCTTAGTAACGATAACTCTTTCAGCCCGTACTCACCTTGGGCCGCGAGCCCCCAGGGATACCGGGTGGGGGGGGTGTCTTCGCGGTACAAATAGTCCCCCACCTTCTGGACGTTCTGTGCTTGTAGCTTCCTCTAATCTGTTTCTCTCTTTGACTCTGCCTTTTTCCTTCTTCTTCTTCTTCCGATTGGGGATGTTTATCCTGCCCCACGCCCAAAGTCTTCGTTTAGACTGCTACTGGCGCACAGGATGCATGCTTTGCGAGTTTGTGTCATCCGTTCCACCGGCACAACACGGCCTGCTCGTACCGAATAGTGGAATGGGCTTTAACGTGCGCGCAAGATCTTGTGCGTGCGTTCGCACACGGGACCTCGGTTTTAGGTCTCATCCGACGTTGCTTTGTGTCATCTACTATCTTTCTGACTTTGCCCCCCCCCCCCCCCCCCCCCTATGAAAAAACCCCACACCCAACAACAAACAATATATACAAAATCCCATATAATTTTCTCCTTTAAGCTCCTCCGAAATCGGAATGTGTCGGCTGTGCGCAGCGGGGAGACCAGTGAAAACTGAAAACCGGACACATACGTACCTTACCCATTATGGCCATATGGCCTGGGAACGCAGAAGAAGAAGAAGAAGAGGTGGGTGGGCAAGCTTGGGCAATTCTGCTGCATCGGGGATTTCCTTGTTGGTTCTGACCACCTCGTGTACCCGGTGTTAAATTGAAGGAGAGTTTCTTTCCCATATTGATTTTCAAGGTGCAAGCGTCAAGATTTGTTTATATATATTGATTAGCTGATGTCATGCTTGTAACAGAAATAACATCTTCGTGATTTTGCACAGAACATTGAAAGTGTTGATTAAACAAACAAACAAACAAACGAAAAAAACTAAAAAAAACATGCACATGTTTTGATGTTTACAACACCCCCCCCCCCCCCCCCCCCCCCCCACATAGCAGCTTTGGTGGAGGGGGTTGATTAACGGAGAGTCACCTCCCCTTTGTTCGTTTCCTTATACATAGGCCTACATATATATTTATTATTTGTACTATTAGTTTGCTCACCTATAATCGATTGTGATGGGCATCATTATAAAGACATCTATCCGCAATGCATCTTAAGCGGGAGACAGACTATGCGACTGCCTCATATGACTCGATCAGGTCGTGACGTTGACCAAATTTTGTTTCCCGCACAGAAGAGGTCACAAGCCATCTGACTCGATCAGACTCGATCAGTGAAATTTAGAACCCGCCCTATTCGGCCCTGTCACCTGACTGATCGAGCAGGATGGTATGCAAATGAGGTGAAACGTCACGACCTGATCGAGTCACATGAGGCAGTCACATCCCAGTCTGTCGCCGGCTTTAGTTGCATAATAAAAACAAGTTTGCAGAGGTGGTAGTGAGAGAGTAAAGTAATAGCAGTGTTATCGTGTGTTTTGTATATGTAAAGAGAGATAGAACAGTGTTATCATGTGTTTTGTATAAGATTCAATAATTCGGAGTGTTTGTGTGTATGGGCGCGTGTACACGCCTTTGCAGATGGTCATTGCAAGTTTATAAATGTTTGGAATTGTGCATTGGTATGTTGTTTAAAACCAGTGTGTGTGAGGTGTGGTTCAGTTGCCGCAACATAATTGTGATTGTTTTCTTGTGCCCCAAGGGTTTTTTGGAAAATAAACTTAACTTGAACTTGAACTTGTATAAGTAAAGAGAGAGAACAGTGTTATTATGTGTTTTGTATAAGTAAAGAGAGAGAACAGTGTTATCATGTGTTTTGTATAAGTAAAGAGATAGAACAGTGTTATAATGTGTTTTGTATAAGTAAAGAGATATAACAGTGTTATTATGTGTTTTGTATAAGTAAAGAGAGAGAACAGTGTTATCATGTGTTTTGTATAAGTAAAGAGATAGAACAGTGTTATAATGTGTTTTGTATAAGTAAAGAGATATAACAGTGTTATCATGTGTTTTGTGTAAGTAAAGAGATATAACAGTGTTATAATGTGTTTTGCATAAGTAAAGAGATAGAACAGTGTTATTATGTGTTTTGTATAAGTAAAGAGATATAACAGTGTTATCATGTGTTTTGTGTAAGTAAAGAGATATAACAGTGTTATAATGTGTTTTGCATAAGTAAAGAGATAGAACAGTGTTATCATGTGTTTTGTATAAGTAAAGAGATATAACAGTGTTATCATGTGTTTTAGTAAAGAGATATAACAGTGTTATAATGTGTTTTGCATAAGTAAAGAGATAGAACAGTGTTATTATGTGTTTTGTATAAGTAAAGAGATATAACAGTGTTATCATGTGTTTTAGTAAAGAGATATAACAGTGTTATAATGTGTTTTGTATAAGTAAAGAGAGAGAACAGTGTTATCATGTGTTTTGTATAAGTAAAGAGAGATAGAACAGTGTTATCGTGTGTTTTGCATAAGTAAAGAGATAGAACGGTGTTATCATGTGTTTTGTATAAGTAAAGAGATAGAACAGTGTTATAATGTGTTTTGTATTAGTAAAGGGAGATAGAGCGGTGTTATCATGTGTTTTGTATTAGTAAAGAGAGATAGAACGGTGTTATCATGTGTTTTGTATTAGTAAAGAGAGATAGAGCGGTGTTATCGTGTGTTTTGTATTAGTAAAGAGATAGAGCGGTGTTATCATGTGTTTTGTATTAGTAAAGAGAGATAGAACGGTGTTATCATGTGTTTTGTATTAGTAAAGAGAGATAGAACGGTGTTATCATGTGTTTTGTATTAGTAAAGAGAGATAGAACGGTGTTATCATGTGTTTTGTATTAGTAAAGAGAGATAGAACGGTGTTATCATGTGTTTTGTATTAGTAAAGAGAGATAGAGCGGTGTTATCATGTGTTTTGTATTAGTAAAGAGAGATAGAACGGTGTTATCATGTGTTTTGTATTAGTAAAGAGATAGAGCGGTGTTATCATGTGTTTTGTATTAGTAAAGAGAGATAGAACGGTGTTATCATGTGTTTTGTATTAGTAAAGAGATAGAGCGGTGTTATCATGTGTTTTGTATTAGTAAAGAGAGATAGAGCGGTGTTATCATGTGTTTTGTATTAGTAAAGAGAGATAGAACGGTGTTATCATGTGTTTTGTATTAGTAAAGAGAGATAGAGCGGTGTTATCATGTGTTTTGTATTAGTAAAGAGATAGAACGGTGTTATCATGTGTTTTGTATTAGTAAAGAGAGATAGAACGGTGTTATCATGTGTTTTGTATTAGTAAAGAGAGATAGAGCGGTGTTATCATGTGTTTTGTATTAGTAAAGAGAGATAGAGCGGTGTTATCATGTGTTTTGTATTAGTAAAGAGAGATAGAACGGTGTTATCATGTGTTTTGTATTAGTAAAGAGAGATAGAGCGGTGTTATCATGTGTTTTGTATTAGTAAAGAGATAGAACGGTGTTATCATGTGTTTTGCATAAGTAAACAGAGATAGAATGGTGTTATCATGTGTTTTGTATTAGTAAAGAGAGATAGAACGGTGTTATCATGTGTTTTGTATTATAAAGAGAGATAGAACGGTGTTATCATGTGTTTTGTATTAGTAAAGAGAGATAGAACGGTGTTATCATGTGTTTTGTATTAGTAAAGAGAGATAGAACGGTGTTATCATGTGTTTTGTATTAGTAAAGAGAGATAGAACGGTGTTATCATGTGTTTTGTATTAGTAAAGAGAGATAGAATGGTGTTATCATGTGTTTTGTATAAGAAGAGAGATAGAACAGTGTTATCGTGTGTTTTGTATAAGTAAAGAGATAGAACAGTGTTATCGTGTGTTTTGTATTAGTAAAGAGAGATAGAACGGTGTTATCATGTGTTTTGTATTAGTAAAGAGAGATAGAGCGGTGTTATCATGTGTTTTGTATTAGTAAAGAGAGATAGAGCGGTGTTATCATGTGTTTTGTATTAGTAAAGAGATAGAACGGTGTTATCATGTGTTTTGTATTAGTAAAGAGAGATAGAGCGGTGTTATCATGTGTTTTGTATTAGTAAAGAGATAGAACGGTGTTATCATGTGTTTTGCATAAGTAAACAGAGATAGAATGGTGTTACAATGTGTTTTGTATTAGTAAAGAGAGATAGAACGGTGTTATCATGTGTTTTGTATTAATAAAGAGAGATAGAACGGTGTTATCATGTGTTTTGTATTAGTAAAGAGAGATAGAACGGTGTTATCGTGTGTTTTGTATTAGTAAAGGGAGATAGAACGGTGTTATCATGTGTTTTGTATTAGTAAAGAGAGATAGAACAGTGTTATCATGTGTTTTGTATTAGTAAAGAGAGATAGAATGGTGTTATCATGTGTTTTGTATAAGATAGATAGAACAGTGTTATCGTGTGTTTTGTATAAGTAAAGAGATAGAACAGTGTTATCGTGTGTTTTGTATTAAGTAAAGAGAGTCGATTGTGATAGGCCTAATTATAAAGGTATCTACCCTCAATGCGTTTTAGCACAAACATTCGAGACTTTCCTGGTGTTGCACTGTCTCCGGGTATAGCCTCCAGGTTCGTCCCCACCATCTTTATATCTACTAAAGTCCCATTTTATGTGTCTGTTCCAGACCGGAAGACGTTAAGCAGAATTTCATCGCGTTATTTTAGCACAACAACAACAACAAAACAGGTGTTCGAGTGGCAGCTAAGGTGTAGAGTGGCACAGAGGTAACGCGTTCGCCTCGTATGTACTTACTTACAATAAACCCGAGTTCGAACCTGGGTACAGGGGATCTTTTTCCTCTCACTCTCCACTATGCCTTACGGTCTGAACGTGGAGTCTTTCGATCGGATGAGACGATAAACCGAGGTCCCGTGTGCCCATGCACTTAGCACACGTTAATCCCAGTGGGGCAACGCAAATGTTACCAACCGCGATCGTAGAGAGCGGATTGGTAATGTTTTCACTCGTGTCTGGGGCGGACTATGTTTGTATGTTTGCATGTATCCTCTCTAGCGTTTGAACGGATGGACTTAGGATGCTCACATTTTGCATGCGGGTAGGTAATGGAGAGATCTAGGCCAAGTTCGATAATGAAGGTCATGGGGTCAAAGGTCAAGGTCACTGGAGCCGAAAACGCTGCCGCGCGGTTGGTGATTTAGCGTCTTAACGCTCTAGTTATTTGATCAAAATGTACCCTTTCATTCCTCATCAGTCACACAAAAATCGCATGCAAAAAAAAAAAAAAAAATGGGTGGCGCGCCTCTGGCTTCGACGCGCTCTCCAGGAGGGAGCAACCCGAATTTCACGCAGACGCCTCTGTGACTATTTTGTAATAGGCTTAAGTGTCAAACGTGCGTGCAAAAAGCATAATTATGCACATACGCTCGCACATACGCACATACGTGATCTTCCTTGTTCTATAAACGCCTTAGAGGCTCCTTTCTGGTTTGGGTGTGTGTGTGGTTTTTTGTTCGATTGTTGCTCAATTCCGATCGACTGTGATGGGCCTAATTATAAAGATAATCTACCCGAGATGCATTTTTAGTTGGGTAATAAAAGGTCTAGCTTGTTCTATGACAGGCGCCTCAGCCTCCTTTCAGTCAAATGCCCCCCTCCCCCCGCGGGCTTCCACCTTGTCGTGGTGGGGGAGCTTTAAACTAAGAGTAGCCCCTCATCCCCATTTTTCATTCTCTCCATCCTCATTTACAATTTATCACATGCCAGGGTTTTTTAAATTGTTCACTGACTTTCACGCGTGAGACCTTACGCACTTGAGCTGGTACATAAATGAGGTGCTTCTACTATTTAGCACTTCATTTATGGAATGCCCTCCCATTCCATGTCCGCTCATCTGACTCTATCTCCGCCTTTCGCTCTGCCATTAAAACTCACTTGTTTCGGACATATTATGATTGATTAGTGCTTGTGTGTGAGGTGGGGGTGGGGGATCCGTTTCATTGCAGAAATCTTGTGATTTTTTAAATTTACAATTATTTTATATTTCGTAAGTTGTATGTAGAATGTCTATGTCTTGTAGACTTTAAACGCTTGTAAATGAGGTAGAAAGCTATCGTTGTTCTTGCAAAATGTGTCTATTATAGTCTGGTATGTCGATGGCTGTATGATTTTATTTCAAGATACAGTATTGTATCCAAGCTTGATTGAGAATGTGAATGTGGTCTGTTTCTTCTTAGTATTTTCATATTGTAACTATTTTATTCTTGTATAATTGTGTTTGAGTGTGTACGTGCGTGTATGTGTGTGTATGTGTGCGTGCGTGCGTTCATGTGTGTGTGTATGTGTGTCTTTGTGTAATGTATGTGTGTATGTTTCTTCTTAGAATTTTCATATTGTAACTATTTTACTCTTGTATAATTGTGTGTGAGTGTGTGCGTGCGTGCGTTCATGTGTGTGTGTGTGTGTGTGTGTGTGTGTGTGTGTGTGTGTGTGTATGTATGTGTATGTGTGCCTGCGTGCCTGCGTGCGTGCGTGTGTGTGTGTGTATGTGTGTGTGTGTGTGTGTGTGTGTGTGTGAGGAAGTAAGAGAACGTTGCGTGCAATCATTGTGTTTATTTTACTTTCTAATGATTCATTATTTGTTTGCCTTGAATGTTCTTGTTATCTATGTAAAGCGCACTGAGCTCATGTGAGAAAGAGCGCTATATACATTCCCATCATTATTATTATGTTGCCCATTCTACAGTGCATATTTTCCTATACGACCCTTTTTATACTTTTTTTTGTACTCGGATGTGTTTGTTATCCTTTTTTTTTTACTGTTATTTTTTAAAACCTGGATCCGATAAGTAGAGTAGAGTGGCTGAACGTTTCCAGCGCTGTGTGAAATTATGAGCTATAGGTTACAATGATGAAGACGCCATGTCGTGAATTGTAGTACTACTGTGTATTTTATTTGTTTTTTTAGGTTTGGGGGACGTTGTTAAGAGTCATTGATGTGTGTTTTGCTATACCTGGTCGAACTTTATGCGGTGACAGTCCTGAGATCACCATAGCTGTTGACTCCCGGGACTATAACAGACTAACTAACTAAACTGTCAAAATGGCGTTGGTTGATATATATACAAAATGAATGAATGACTAAATTCGATCATGCTGTTTGGCAGAAAGATTTTTTAACAAAGATCATTACGTTGTCTATTGATTGATTGAATACTTGATTGATGGATGGATGGATGGGTGGGTGGATAGATGGATGGGTGGATGGATGGGTGGGTGGATGGGTGGGTGGATGGGTGGGTGGGTGGGTGGATGGATGGATGGATGGATACTTTGATTGATTGTGTACGTATCATTCGCATTCTAACACGTTGCTCCTGTCATTCTGTGGTTTCCGAAGCCTATTTTATTTATATAACGTGTTACAGCGAAACCTCTCTATTAAGACTTTCTCTAGTAAGACCTTCCCTTGCACCGGTGTTGCATAAAATATTTCACCCATGAAATAAATACTCTTTTCCTCATTCAAATTGGTTGCTGCTTGGGAAAGATTCGCCCCTAAATACATTCAGAGGCGCCTTGTGGCATGCAGGAAGAACAGAAGATTCATCATTAAATACTGAGAAGTCAGGGATATTTTTCTAATATTTATTATGATTTATTTTTGTTTGCACGGATGTGGTTTTTTTATCGTCCGCCATTTTGAAAAATACGAAACTAAGTGACATGGCTCTGTATATCGGTTTCTCGGCAACAAAATTAATGTAGATTCACACCCTCCCGCTCTATTTCTATTTTCCGTGTATATTGAGCACTTAAATACCAATATTTTAAATAATAGTTGACTTATTTATGACATGAAAGAAGAATGGCTCTAGTGCGCTTTTGAATGGTATATATTTCACGGTAGGTACTTATTTCTCACGACACCGGCTATCCAGCTCTTGGGACTACAAGTCAGCCCTAAAAAAAAAATGCAATTTCCCCCACCAGCAGCCTGCTGTCAAAGAACAGTACCCCCACACGCACCACCCCCACCCCCCTCCGCACCCAGCATCTGCCCTGCCCCGCACCCCCCACCCCTCTCACATTGACATCGGACGTACTGAACACTGTTTTCAGCGCAACATTTTAACACTCTTATTTGAGAGCACGAGCCGCCTGCCTTAGCGTGATTTGGTTGGTTGAGTGGAGGTTTTACGTCCTCATGGCGGCGGAAAGCCCTTCGGGACAAGTTGTCCTGGTGCTGGGTCGATGTGGAGATGGCCGCAAAGCGGTTGATGGTCATGAGGAAGAGGGTCTGGGGATGAATTCGTGGAGGACGCTAGGGTGTCGTCCTTGTAGTGTGATCCTACGTTGTACATCATACGCCTGAAGGCCCTGTCCAGAATAAGGAAGA
>CM065713.1:21664598-21674598 GCA_017654935.2 Phymorhynchus buccinoides
TTAGTCTAAACTTAAATAATAATCAAACATAAAATAAACTAGAGTACTTGCGTAAACTGACCCAGTCGCGACACACGCTTGCACCCCTAACCCTAACCCTAATCTCAACCCAAACCCTTAACCGCTAACCCGATTTTGCCCAAATTCGAACGTGTCCAAACTTTTGACCCCTAGTATCCACCTGTAATTTTTCATGTTGATATATCCAAGCGTTCTCGAGTTATCGCTGTCCCAGACAAACAGACAGACAGACAAACAAACCTTTGTTTTGTTTGTTGAAACACACTGATAACTCTATGTGAGGCCATTTTTACACCGAAATATGCATTTTGAGCAAATTTGAACACGGACGGACGGACGGACAAAGTGAAAACAATACCAGTCTCGCTTCGCGACTGGTAAAAAGTTAACTAAAGAAAAGAGACTCACTTCCTACACACACAATCTCTCGGTTCCCTGGCCCAATGCACGCTGCCGGACCCCCCCCCCCCCCCCCCCCCCCCCACACACACACACACACACTTCAATCTCCATCAACTTACTAACTATTCTCCCGCCCAAAACTGTCATTCAATTCAACTACAACAAGAAACCACAAGCACACGCACACGCGCTAAAAAAAATATATAGTAACACCTATACTAAGCAACAAAATATAAAAACAAACTTTTGTGACGCCAGGGCACAGAAACGTTTCATTCCCCAAATCCACCCACCTCCTAAACTCATGATCCTTTTGAATGTCTGCTCGTGTTGAAAGATTCTACTCTAATCTTTATGTATCCATGTGACCTGTGTCATCCTAAAATATGTACTTTATACTATGCACGCCAAATGTCAATGTTCTTTATTAAGCATTTTATTCAGTTGTGTAAAACTCTTTCATCTTTGTAATACTCATTCATCTTTGTAAGACTCATTCATCTTTGTAAAACTCATTCATCTTTGTAAAACTCATTCATCTTTGTAATACTCATTCATCTTTATAAAACTCATTCATCTTTGTAAAACTCATTCATCTTTGTAAAACTCATTCATCTTTGTAAAACTCATTCATCTTTGTAATACTCATTCATCTTTGTAATACGCATTCATCTTTATAAAACTCATTCATCTTTGTAATACTCATTCATCTTTGTAAGACTCATTCATTTTTATAAAACTCATTCATCTTTGTAATACTCATTCATCTTTATAAAACTCATTCATCTTTGTAAAACTCATTCATCTTTGTAAAACTCATTCATCTTTGTAAAACTCATTCATCTTTATAAAACTCATTCATCTTTGTAAAACTCATTCATCTTTGTAAAACTCATTCATCTTTGTAATACTCATTCATCTTTATAAAACTCATTCATCTTTATAAAACTCATTCATCTTTGTAAAACTCATTCATCTTTGTAATACTCATTCATCTTTGTAAAACTCATTCATCTTTGTAATACGCATTCATCTTTATAATACTCATTCATCTTTGTAAGACTCATTCATCTTTGTAATATTCATCTTTGTAAGACTCATTCATCTTTGTAATATTCATCTTTGTAATACGCATTCATCTTTGTAAAACTCAATCATCTTTGTAAAATTAATTCATCTTTGTAAGACTCATTCATCTTTGTAATACTCATTCATCTTTATAAAACTCATTCATCTTTATAAAACTCATTCATCTTTGTAAGACTCATTCATCTTTGCAAAACTCATTCATCTTTGTAATGCTCATTCATCTTTGTAAGACTCATTCATCTTTGTAAGACTCATTCATCTTTGTAAAACTCATTCATCTTTGTAATAAATACTCGTGTGACTTATCATAAAAACAACAACACCTGTGTGCTTATATTTACGCATGCTGAATGTCAATGTTTCTGCTGTACGGCACCTGGACAAAATTTCTCCGAGATAATAAAGCGATTTTGAATTTGAATTGAATTGAACATCGACAACAGACCGGCAAAGGCGAGCAGCGCTTTCAATAGGAATTGTTCGGAAATAATCAAGGGGAGTAATTTCATGGTGTGTGGGAGTGATCTTGCCTAATTCAATCGGTCAAACAGGGGAAGTTACTCTGCCATCAGGTAGATCCCCAGCTCTCGCCTCGTGTGTTTGAGCAGAAACATACAGCACTTAGAACACCGTGCGTCATTCTAAAACTTGTCATTTCTATTTTTACGTCACATGTTGCAAGTTTTATCAGTTTGTGGCCACTGGCCACCCCTAACATTTCTTTTAGAAAAAATGTTTGCAAGTCGCTTACCCTCATCCTGCGGTTTCAAGCTTCGACGCCATTGTTGCTATGGTATTTGACCGAGCAATGGAGGTAGACAACTCTAATTTTCACGAAGTGCTCTCCCCTATTTTAGTTTTTCTCCGAAAATCGTCAATTTCGGCAGACTGTACACGAGAATGTGGGATAACAAGCACCTGAGGACTGAAAGTGCTCAAATCTGCGTGTACAAAGCAGTTGCATTTAGGAATGAAATAGCGAGGCCAATAGAGGAGCTAACGAAACTGAACAACGCTAATTAGAAAGAGAGTTCTCCCCCTTTTGTTCAATCCGGTCGTCTTTAGGCCTACCACTCGATCTCCTGTATGGCTCAGAGTCGTCCGGGTCGCCTACCGTCACCAGCTTGAGAAATCCCACCAGGGATAAAACATAGCATAATATAATGCAGAGCAAAGTGGCAAGTATAAATAGCTAAGCAATCACCCCCACCCCTACACACAGGCACACATTCACACAGTTATACAAACATACACAGGCGCATACACACAACATGTGTGCATGCACCCTCCCTCTCTCCCTCTCTCTTTCTTTCTATCTGACACACACACACACACACACACACACACACACACACACACACTCTCTCTCTCTCTCTCTCTCTCTCTCTCTCTCTCTCTCTCTCTCTCTCACACACACACACACACACACACACACACACACACACACACACACACACACACCACACACACCACACACACCACACACACACTTTCTGCTGTTCTTCCTGCACTGAAACCACGGATGCTGAGCACAGGTTGGCAGCCACTCAGTTCACAGCCTGCTGTTAAGAAAGCGGACAGCAGTGGGCAGGAACGATCGCCTCAGTCTGTCCGTTCGGGCACTAAAGCTGATCAACCGCCCAGATCTCGAGGACGTCTGAGCCGCCAACACTTCACACACTTGCCAGCTGCTTTAGTGATCTTTACCAGCTTGGCCCTGTCATGTTCTTTGAGGCTGCCGAAGGAACTGAGGGAATTGAAGGTGAGCACCGATTCCACTGTAGCTCCGTAGACGAGCTCCAGCAGTCTCGGGCCCACCCCAAACCTGTTCAGTTTCCTCAGGAAAAAGAGGCGTTGGCTGCCCCTCTTGAGCAGGGCCTGGCAGTTGGTGGACCAGTCCAGTCTCTTGTCGATAATTGATCCCAGGTACTTGTACTGGTCCACCAACTCCACCTCCTATCCCTTGATGACCAGTGGAGCTGGCTTGGGCTGGTTCCTCCTGAAGTCGAGAACCATCTCCCTGGTCTTTGCCAGGTTCAGGAGGAGATGGTTCTCGTCGCACCAGCCAACAAGTGCCTCCACAGCGTCCCTGTAGGAGCCTTCACTGGTTGAGATGAGGCCTGTCAGCGACGTGTCATCTGATAATTCCACCTGGAGGGTGCCCTCAGCAGTACAGCAGCAGTCAGAGGTGTAGAGGGTGAAAAGAGTAGGGGACAGGGCACACCCCTGTGGAGCTCCAGTGTTGGTCCGGAGCTGGGCTGAGGCGACGGACGACATGGATGTCCTGATCATCACGTGTTGAGGTCTGTCTGTAAGAAAACTGCAGAGCCATCTGATGATCAGGGATTGACGTCCATCGCCATCAGCTTCCGCACCATGAGGTGAGGCTGGGTCGTGTTGAAGGCCGAGGAGAAGTCCAGGAAAAGAAGCCTGGCATAGCTCCCCGGCCGCTCCAGGTGGGTCAGCACAGAGTGGAGCATGGTGATGATAGTGTCATCTGTGCTCTTGATGGGGCTGTAGGCAAACTGCAGGGGGTCCTAGAACTGGCGTGTGGCCCCCAGCAGTCTGCGCAGCTGTCACGAAATCCCCCGCTCGATCTTGATCAGAGATCGGGAAATCGCGAACCCCGAGGAGAGTCTCGCACGCCCAAACAGACAAGCTCACAGGAGAAGGCACACGCGCACACCAGAAATACAATACAAAACAAGACTATTTATTATAACCAAGCAGACACACACTTACACAATTCAATACACTCAATGTTTAACAAATTATCTACATAATATAAGCTATCCACAAAAAGTTAAGGATCACTTGCAAACTAATTCATAACTTTCCAAATAAGAAAGCCAATGCGTTGAATTTTGGCCAACATTTAATTCAATGCTTTAGTGATAACGATACACAATTGCCTTCAATTTCGAGCAATTGTTTGGTCTGTACATTTGATCAAAGTGGGTACGTATCGAAATTTGATTTCCCAAAGTCATTGAAATCACAAGACAGGGCATTCTGATGCTCCCAAAAGTTCAGTAATGCGTGTATCCGCCATGGCTGTTCTGGCACTCGACGCAGCGAGTCCTCATGGAGTTGACCAGGGTGGTGAAGATCCTCTGTGGAAGCGCCTGCCACTCAGCCTGCAGCATCTGGTAGAGGTGCTGGGCATCCCTGGGAGGGGGGTGGTTGCTCCTCACTTTGCGATCCAGCTCATCCCAGAGGTTCTCAATCGGGTTGAGATCGGGACTGCATGCTGGCCACTCCATTCTGTTGACTCCAGACTGCTGCAGGAAGTCGTTGACCACCCTTGCCCTGTGGGGGCGAGCGTTGTCATCCTGGTAGACAGCCGGCGGTCCCATCTGCTGCAGTGTAGGCACAGCCAGCGGTCGAAGGATCTCATCCCGGTATCGGAGGCCAGTCAGGTTACCCTGTACATGATACAAGGGTGTTCTGTGGTGAAGGCTGAAGGCCCCCCAGACCATTACAGAACCTCCACCAAAGGCCACCTTTTCTTGGACAGTGGCGTCAATAAAGCGTTCCCCTGGGCGCCTCCAGACCCTCAGTCGGCCGTCGTTGTGGTTCAGGGTGAAGCGTGATTCATCACTGAACAGGACCTGGGACCATTGCTGACGTGTCCACCTCACGTGACGTCTGCAGAAGGCGCGGCGTGCTGCCCTATGGGCTGGAGTTAAGCGTGGCCGTACAGCTGGGCGACGAGAACGGAGGTTAAACCCATGAAGGCGGTTCCGTATGGTCTGCTGGCTGATGTTGATGTTAGTAGCCACCCTCAGCTGCCTTCGAATGATGCTGGAAGAGGCTGTTCTTGTCTGCAGGGCTTGTCGTTCAATGAGACGATCTTCACGTGGAGTTGTCTTCTTCGGTCGACCAGATCTGCGTCTTTCATGGACCCTCCCAGTGGCTGTGAAGCGTTGAATCAGTCTGACAATGACCGAGATGGACACCTGAAGTCGCCTGGCCACTTCTCGCTTGGGAACACCATCTTGGAACCATGCAACAGCTCGTCCCCTATCCAACTCGCTCAATTTTCGTCGTGGAGGCATTGTCAAATCAGGCCTAATACTGGTGGTATGTTTTCTTATAAAGCCAAGCAAGAGACAGCATCTCACACATAAACAGCAGTGCTTGCACGTGCATAATGGTTTTTCCATCTGGCTTGTGCAATGTGTTCATGCAGAACGATCCAAAACAAGGTCCTTTTTCGCAAGTTTCCGCTTTTTCTTTTGCTGCCAAGCTCAGTAATAGAGAATCACGTGCAATGTTTCTACTAACACAACATCGCCCACTTACAGCTGAACAAGAATTCATAACAATTTGGCTTGACTGAGAAAAAAATAACAGGAGCGAACGGAGTTTATTGCGCACCTGTTTTCTCATAGTGATCCTTAACTTTTTGTGAGTAGTGTACATGGCATTCAAAAGTTTGTCCAAAGAATAAACTAAAACCGGCAACTTAACTAATTAACTAAAAGAAAGTTTGTATGCAGAAACACAAATAGAAGAGAAAACGACGAAAAGGCAGACGAAGAAGAGGTGTCCAACAAAACAAACAGCAGAGCGTCCGAAGAAGTGGAAGAAGAAGACAAAGGGAAAACTAAAGTCAGTAGAAGAAAAAACCGCTGCCCCTCCTGGGGCAGACTACAGCAGCAGAAACAAAAGATGAGACACGGCAGAGGACGCCCCCAGACTCCTCAACAGGAACGGTCGAAGCCTGGCCCAAACCCACAGACAGGCCCACGGATCGGGCCCAACACGGGCCAGACGGAAAGGCGAGCGGCCTCTCACAGCCGGAAACGGAGAAAAAAGCGGTTGACCGGGCGGTCAACCAGGCAGCAACAGGTCAGGTCAGGTTCAGGCTCAGGACTGTAGGCAAAAAAAAAACAACAACCTGGTTTTGAACACCCAGAGTAACAACAGTTTTGTGTTTACCCAAAAACAAATTCCCCAACAGTCCTCTTCAGGGATGTAAAAACCCACCCTCTTTAAACTTGGTTCTCTCCAAGAACCCCAAAACGCTGAACAACACTTCCTTTGCAATCCTTTTCACACGACTCAGTCTAGGGGTAATATTTCATCAAAAAGGATTAACTAAAAGTTTTCACTTTTTCTGGAACAACAAGGCTTTCATACATTTAGAAAATTCTAGCCTTTCAAATACAAAAATTAACAATTACATTCTTCTGAAAATGTCACAGCTTTTCAGGTACAAGAATGGACACTTAAATTCTTCTGAAAATATCACAAAATTTCACCACCAAAAATATGTCCTACCCATTCTCATTTCTTCCAGAAGGCGGATGAACTACAGGCAAATAATGCATTTCCCCAAAATAATCCACAATGTACTTCAAAAAGTCAAAAAGCCTTGAAAAAATTAATGACACTTCCTCTCAAAAATAAAAACAGAAACGGGGATGAACGCTTTGCAAAGCCCCTATCAGCATAGCTAGAAGCGCAACTGGAATAACCCTCTGTTATCCAGCTCTCCGCAGAGTCTCTTAATACCTAATTAAGCTAGGACGATGGCCGCGAAGCTAAACATAGGCCGCAGGGCTAAACATACACCGCAAGGCTAAACATAGGCCGCGAGGCTAAACATATACCGCAACAAGGAATAATGCGCGTGCCTCTCTCTGTCTGTTCAGAAGAACAATGTCACAAACTCGTGACAGCAGCATCATCCTCTCCATGCATTTGAAGGGGACAGAGGTCAGGGTCACAGGGCGGTAGTCGTTGAGGGTGGTGGGGGAGGGCTTTTTGGGGACAGGGATGAGGATGGAGAATTTCCACGCATGGGGGATCAGCCCGGAGTCCAGGGACCGCTGGAAGAGGGCCCTGAACACAGCAGCCATGGAGTCATGGCAGTGCTTCAGCACCACCCCAGGCAGCTCATCAGGACCGCAGGGACTGCGTGGGTTGACCTGCCAGAACAGTCTCCTCACCTCCTCCTCTGTCAGCACCTCCTCTCCATCGTGCCGCTGAGCCAGCTCCAGGAGAGCACTTGAACGCTCAGTGGAGAAGTCAGCGGTGTCGAAGCGGGCGTAGAAGGTGTTTGTGCACGCCACAGAGGAATCCCCACATATCTTTTCTCTGCCCAGGTCGGTTTAATTAATGAAAACAGTTTTGGCTGAAAAAATGGCTTGCGTTGAAAGGGTTAAATTAAACCATTGTGGTGCATAAATGCGATATTGGCGGTGAAAGGGTTAATAATGTATAACAGCCCGCTGTTTCCGGCTGCCAGAGGGGGGGGGGGGGGAAGGGGGAGGCGAAACTGCTATTATGGGTTACATTTTGTTTTAGAAGTGAAGATGCCTTTCCCCTGGGTACATCATCAGCTACACTTTCTCGGAACCGAAAGGATAACGAGGGTAGCCGGCGTTGGGGAAGGTCCCCAAAGGCCAAAATTAAAGGAGAAAAAAGAAAGCAACCAAAGTCAACAAATTAAAAGAAGAGAAAAACAAAAGCGCGTTGTTTTCGTTATGAAAGTAAAAAGACAAGGAAAAGAAAGAAGAAAGAAACCAAGATGGCAATGCCATGTAAACGTAGTCCCAGTTCAAGCAACACCCCTCACATATACACACACACACACACACACACACACACACACACACACACACACACACACGCGCGCGCGCGCGCATCCACCCACACACACACACACACTTGCTCATTCTGATGAAAGTGGGTGCACACCCTTAATCGGTGGGGTGCACACCCTTAACACGGAGACATTCAAACCCCATGAGGCATAATTTGTGCTGCAATATAATTATTCTACTCTTAGCGAAAATGTTATCTAAATGTGTAAAGAAAACATCCAGATGTTATAAATACAGTTTAGATAAGTTTCGAATTGGAACAGCCAAATACGCAGCATCGATCTGGCATTTTTCAAAAAAAGGTAAGGACTAAGATGGCGGTCTCCCAATAATATGGCGCTCCTTGTGGCCGGATATGACGACACGTGGGTACCAGCCATACGGACCTGCCCCGGTGCGGGGCAGGTCCTCCTCCGTTAGGGTAGGTGTGCTTTGAGCAACGTGCAGAAAACCCCTCTTGTGTTTTAACTAAGGTTTCTACACAGCTATGTTGCCCACACATTTATCTAAATCTTGGTACAAAAACGGCGCTTATACTTCAATTAGTTTGGCAGTTATAACCTCAAACGTTCACAAGTAGGCGGACCTGCCCCGTTGTCCCCTACAATTCATAACATGACACCTCCATCATTGCACCCTATAGCACATAAGTCCACACGGTGCTGGAAACGTTGAGCCACTCTACTCTATTTATCGGATCTAGGGGGTTTTTTTTAAAGTAAAAAAAGGATAACAAACACATAGGGGAAGACGGGGTAAAAAGCGCATGGGCGGGTAAGAAGCCCACCCCAATTATCTCATGAAATAAAGACAATTTCAGTCAAATTTGCCCATGAGACGAATGCTAGACATTAACGCTCGTCTCATGGGCAAAATGAGACTGAAATTTGCTTCATTTCATGAGATAATTGGGGTGGGCTTCTTACCCGCCCATGCGCTTTTTACCCCGTCTTCCCCTACTATTAAAAACCGACATATAAAAATTGCCAATTAGGCATAGAGGCAAATATGCAAAATATGCAGAAATATGCAAATATGCAAAAATGCAAATATGCAAATATGCAAAAATGGACAACAGGTGCCCACTCAAGTGCGCAAGGTATCACGTGTGGACGCCAGTGAACAATAAAAAAAAAACCCAAAAAAACCTGGCATGTCATAAATTGTCCGATAGATCAGAGAAAAAAAGGAACATTCAAAAGATAGTTTTGCAAGGAAAGATGAAAGAACAGATTGAAGATCCGGGAAGACAGAAATCAGACCAAATGGAAAACTGCAGATCTTGTCTGTCGGGAGACTTTATGGGGGGGAAAAGAGATAGTGAAAGACATGGTAGGCAGAAAAATACGAAAGGTAAGAAAATGGGGTGGGCACAGCTTGGTCGAGAACACCCTCGCCACCCCCCCCCACCCCACCCCCCCACCCCCCCCTCACAGACAGGGGCATTCACAAACCTTAGTGTTTGAACAGTCCTCCCCCCCCCCCCCCCCCCCCCCCCCCCCCCCCCCCCCCCCCCCCCCCCCCCCCCCCCCCCCCCCCCCCCCCCCCCCGTGGGGATACCGGGGGTCTTTTGTAAAAAACCCAGTTCCCCCACCTTCTGGAAGTTCTGTGCTTGTAACTTCCTCTAATCTGCCACTCTCTTTGACTCTGCCTTTTCCCTTTGCTTTCTATCATCTACTATCTTTCTGACTTATTGGCCCATTCTCCTGCCTTTTTTCAAAAAAATCTTCCAAATAATTGTTCTCCTTTGAGCTCCTCCGAAATCGAAATGTGTCGGCTGTACGCAGCGGGGAGACCAGTGAAAACTGAAAACCAGACACATACGTACCTTATCCATTATGGCCATATGGCCTGGGAACGCAGAAGAAGAAGAA
>CM065713.1:21682098-21737098 GCA_017654935.2 Phymorhynchus buccinoides
TAAAACTGCCTAACATGTATTTACACTATCTACTCTTTCTGTATACTAGCACATTATGTACAAATTGGTAATATAGGGTAAGACGGGGTAAAAAGCCCATGGGCGGGTAAGAAGCCCATGCCAATTATCTCATGAAACGTCTCATGGGCAAAATTTGACAGAAATTTGCTTCATTTCATGAGATAATTGGCATGGGCTTCTTACCCGCCCATGGGCTTTTTACCCCGTCTTCACCTATTGTATATGTTGTATAGAATGTTGTCCCGCGTAGAATGTATACATTCTATGATGAGATTGTAGAATGTATACATTCTACGACTGGTTGAAAATGAAACACGAAATGTATACTTTCTACAGCGAAATTGTAGAATGTGTACATTCAATGGACAAAATCATAGAATGTTGACGGGAATCTGATGTGTCATAGAATGTTGACAGTTGTACGGTTGTACCTTTACAAGTGGTTTGATACCTTGTCATCATGCACTTACTGGTCGAGAACCACTCAGGAACAAGGCGCTCATACGGCTGAAAAGCACGAAGCGCCATCGATATATTTTTGTTTTACTGTTCACAAAATGTACACGACATATTTAACCCTTTCGCCGCCAGCCATTTTTCAGCCAAAAATTACCATTAAACTTAACTGGGTGGAGAAAAAAACCATCTGCAATATTGGGAATTCCTCTGTATCATGTATAACATTAGGCCTATCCTTACCTCTCAAAATTAAGAAAATAGAGTCTTTGGATAACAGGCCCTGATTTGATGCCTTTTAGTGACATGGGTGTTAAACCATTGTGGTGCTTTAATGCGACATTGGCGGTGAAAGGGTTAAAGGGGCACCCTGATGGATGAGTTTTTGTAAGAAACACGTCGAGATCTCCAGAAAGACAGCCTTTTCAAGGATCGGAACACTCACGTTGCTCTGGTTTCCTAGAAATTAAACTGCCAAAAAGGCGATTCCTCCTTGGCGAAGATGCCGGAGAGAGTAGCCATTTTGGATGGAGTGGGTGGAGGACACTCATTGCGGTTGAAGCGTTTTATTATTTTTGTAGTTCAGTAAAAAAAAAAATTGAGCTATTTCCTTTGTTGTGAGCGAAACTCCTTTAGATCAACTGTATAAAAATTAAAAAAGGCTTGTATTGCGAAAATGTTGTGCAAACGATTTGGCGGCCATTCGAAAAGAAGCAACACACGCCTTCTCTTTGGATGAAATAATTTGACTTCCAGCACCTCCGCCAAGGAGGAATCGCCTATTAGACATTTTGATTTATAGGAAACCCGAGAAGAGTGAGTGTTGCAATTTCTGTAAAGGGTGTTTTTCTGGTGATCTCGACATGTTTCTTACAAAAAACCCTCATCGGTCAGGGTGCCCCTTTAAATTGGTGTTACTTGAGCAGTACACCTCTTTGGTTTGATTATCGTTGATCACAGGTTGAGAATCACTCAGGAACAATACACTCACACGGTTGGAGGGCGAGAAGTGCCGTAGTCTTGTTTATTTTTCTGAAACTATTAACACAATTCACACAACAAATTCACATTGGTGTTAGCTGAGCAGTGCACTTCTATGATCCCCTTACAAACAAGAATGGAGGGCGAAGACGTGACCTCGAGAGATGATTTTAAAGATGAGTTTTATAGACGGTGGATGGAGATGATTTCTGACAGAAATAAGAATGTTTCTGCTTTATCCCAAGAGAGGTATGCTGAATTCTTGGACGTTGTCAGCTGTTTTCTTTGTTTTTAATCAGCTGGACAATAATAAAGTCTCGAGTTTTGTTCTGTATGTGTTTGTTTATGTGTCGTCTATATTTACAAATGTGGCTATGTAATGTTGAGAGACGCCCCTCTTTCGAATCTAGTCTACTTTCTACAATTTTGTCCGTGTAATGTTGACGGGCTCCATTTCAGCCCGTGTAATGTATACATTCTACAACAAAACCCATAGAAAGTATACCGACGTCAACTTTCTACAAAAATCCCATAGAATGTACACATTCTACATTTTAGGCCATGGAATGTATACATTCTACGCGGGCCAACATTCTATGCGACATATACACAATGTCTTCTTTGACTCGAATAGACGAGTAATGTTTGAATAACATTATTGCAATGCTTAGGATGCTTACAGCCACAGGGGGTGCAGAGCAGCCCCCGCCCGGCGATCGCTTAATCTAAGCAAGGGTTCAGAGAGGGGTAATTTGGAATTTTATTTTTTATAGATGATTGCAAATATCAGGGTGATTGCATTGTAAGTATTAAAGAAAATTCGAATGGTCGAACCGACATGCCATATTTATCAAAAACATTATATGGGAGGGGGGAAGGCAAAAGCACACAACCCCCCCCCCCCTCTCCTGACCCTTATGAACCGTGTGAAGAGTCGCCTCAGGGGGACCCGCGAGCGAGTCTCTCTCCGTGGAGGGAAGTCCCCCGAGAGGATTAATCCCTCACTGTCAAAGGACGGTGGAGCGACCACGGGTGCCCACCGGTTCGCATAATCCTTTGATCAGAGCCGCGGGCGCAAGTCAGTATGAGTTTGTATGATTTTCTAAAAAAAGCAATAGCTAGATAAAAGGGTGTGTGTGTGATATGTTTGTTGGCATAGGGTGTATTGAATTATTAAAATGTGGTGCACAGCCCGTTTAGCAGTGAAATAAAACTCTAACACTAATCTATTTTTCTTTTAAATGTAAGATTGCTTTGTAAAATTATATAAAACACAACAACAACAAATACAAGCCAAGTATGACATCACCCAGCGGAGGCAACGAAGACAACTAGCTTCACAGTTGGATACAGAGACAGGAGCCACCTCCCACCTATACCTGACGGTTTAAACTTACTATATGCTAATAAAAAATATTTACATACTATTTTCACTGTTTATGGATCACGCACAATTTCAATGTTATATCACAGATCATAAATTATTAAAAGTCTGGTTATTTTGTTCAGGTTGCATATTAAGACATATTATGCAGTTTTAACTGATTTAGTTTAAAACCGATAGCCGATCGATGATTCGTGAATGGTTTCATCAAACCATACGAGGGGGGCCCAGTCCGGGGGCCCCAGTCCTGCGGTCCCTTAGATAGAACAGAGGAAGCAGTGTATGGAATTTTCAGTTGATTAAGTTTATTTATGAGTGGGTTGAAATCGCTTTGGAGAAACTGACAGGGGTTAAAGAGATGTTCCATAGAGAGTAAGTCATTACATTTACAGATCACATAGTTATGTTTGCAGTAGTAGGAGTTGGTGCGTAGACGATAGATGAGAGAGTGGATAGATCGAGGTACTGGCAGGAACAGGCCCCCCCGAACAATGTCTGGGTCCCAGGAGTGGGCCAGGGCATAAGCCCTTAAATCGCCAGCCCACTCCTGAGTTACCGCCCTCTTAAGTATCCCTTTTGTTTCCGTTGAGGACAGGCCAATGTTGACTGGCTGACCAGACTGACCAAATGCCGCTTGTTTGGCCACCCAGTCAGCCTGGTCTTTGCCTGAGATCCAACAATGTGAATGGATCCAGGAAATTGTTACTTCTGTGCCATTGATTCTGATTCTATGTATAATAGTTAAGATCTCTTGTATAAGTTCAGTGCGTCAGTGTCCTCTGGATTCTACGACAATCAGCGATGACAGTGAATCAGTTAGAATGTACACACTTATCGGAGGATTGGGGATATTCTCAATAAAAACACATGCTTGTATATATGCATATAATTCTGCACTAAAACTTGAAATGTTGGGGTTGAGTTTAAAAGTCTTAGTGATTTTTTTAAAAAGAGGGAATATAAAAGGCACAACCTATACTATTAGCATTTAATTTGGACCCGCCTGTATATATTAATAGATGCTGTTTTAAGCCATATATTTTCTCTTTTGCCAGGGCTGCCAATATATTTGGGGAGTTGGCCTTGGAGGAGACCCCATGCAAGGCTGTGTCATAGTGGGCCTCCTCCAATTCCCACTGAGGGACCAGCCAGGCCGGGAATTTGGCTAAATCGATATGTTAGCTTCTGTAAAGAGAGAATCGGTATAATCTATAATGTGTTCTGATTTGCTAAAAAATCTGTGGAGTCTTCCTCATCCATTCTCTATGACTACCGAAGAATTTAATACTAAAAGTATGATAAAATTCCTCATGGGTAAAAACAGAAGCAGCATATAATTGTGTTAAAAAAGTTGCACATCTAAGTTTCATAGTCTGTTGTAGAGGAAGCCAGCCGTAAATTAACAGCATAAAGGGCCACTCCCAGGGCTACCTGTAGTGCTCGAACTTCCATGCGTTCTAGTCGTAATAATTCTGTTTTGTGGCGCTATGAAATACCTCACATCCATAGGTGAGACAACTGCGGACAAGGGCTTGGACTAAGTATGTTAAAACCTTTGGGCCCTGAGCCCATTTCTCGGCCGATATAATTTTGATAAAATTAACTGCTGGGATTGCTTTTTTAATAAGGTGATTAATATGTGTGTCCCAGTCTAGGTTTTCTGCAAAGATAACCTCGAGAAATGTAACTGTTTTCGATTGATAGCATTCCTCATCGTATATATAGATAAATAAGTTAGAAGTACGTCGTCTTGAAAATATAATAAACGCACATTTCTCTGGGGCTATATAGAATCCATTAAAATACATAAACTTGTTATAAGGTCAGTATTGCGTTGATGTCTAGTCACAGCTTCCTTGTAATTATTTCCTTTGTCTCTGCGCTTGTCTGCTACAGTCCATACAGCGATATCATCCGCATTCATAAATTTCTCACAAGAGTCGAAGGGTAATTTTTGTATATCGTATACCATTATATTAAACAAAGTTGGTCCGATGATACTGCCCTGGGGAACTCCCATGTCCAACGTATATGTCTCTGACACCGACTGGCCCACCCTGACATGTATACTTCTATTTGTTAAAAACCATTTTACAAAATTATACATGTGTCCATGTATGCCAATCTTATGTATTTTGCACAAGAGCCTCTCATGCCAGACAGAGTCATAGGCCCCCTTGATGTCAAAGAAAGTGGCAAACACTTTTTTGTTTTTGACGAGGGCCTTCCTGACATGAGAGCTCAATTTGGCAGTTTGCTCTGCACAGCTCCTATGCCTGCGGAAGGCAGCCTGGAACCGAGGAAGGATATCCTTTTTTGGGAGATAATACTTTTTTTTTTAATTCAAGTCTGAATTTTATTATTCTTTCATATAATTTTCCAAGGTGAGGAGTGAGGGAGACGGGCCTGTAGCTCCCGGGGTCCCAACAACTTGAGCTTGCCTCCAGGCCTCAGGCATCGTCCCCCCCTCCCCTCCCAATACCGTGAGTAAAAGGAGTGAAGTATGGTGAGAAAAGATGTCGGAAGCTGTTTAAGAATTTTATACGAAATAGGGTCGGTTCCAGTGGCTTTGTCCACCTTACGTATTGATCTAAGAGCTGCGCCTAACTCAGATAGTGTAAAAGGGGCATTTATAAAATGTGAGTTATCGCTACATGTGTCTGGCGCCGTAGCCTTCGCCTGGTGACGGTCCCTCTCAGCCCCCGGCAAGAATTGAGGTTGGCCTGCCCCACAGCTCACATTCTCAGCATCAGAAAGTTAGACCCAAATTTCACTGCCTAGGCCCTAAGCTTTCCCATTTTCCAGCAGCAGTGAGCCTGCCAAAAATAGACCTCTCCCTTTTTTTTCTCCTGCTGCCTTCAAGGCCTTTCTGACCTTTTAGTTGCCTCTCCCTTACTGGCTGGATAGAGATAACAGTCTCTCTCTCTCTCTCTCTCTCTCTCTCTCTCTCTCTCTCTCTCTCTCTCTCTCTCTCTCTGGTGGCATAGGTAGCGAGTTTAAAATTAGAACAGCAGTGGTGCTGGCTCAGATGAGAAGCAGGCAGGAAAAAGGAAGGGTAAGTGGCTAGAGTGGGCCAAACTTTATGAAGCCAGAATGCGGCAGAAAAGCATGCTGTGGCCCTCATGAAGGTTTGGGCTAAAACCTCTGCTTCTTCTTTATTAATCTGGGTAGTTGTACCATCTGATTCAAGCGGTGACTCTGGGCACTTTCCTTTATTTTGAATTTTCTTTAGTTTTTCCCACAGTTTACCTAGATGCTTAAAATCAATGTTGTCAGTATCTTCCATAAAATATTTGAGTTTGGCTTGTGCAATGACTAGTTTACTACAGGTTTTTTTGTTTCTTTTTACTTTTTGGCATTTGGGTCTGATGGGTGTTTGTAGGCGATAGTGCTTGCCTTTTTTGTGTGCTTTTGTTGCTTTCTTACATTTGTCGTTCCACCAAGGTTTGTTTTTTGTTTTTCCATCATTGGTGACTGGTTGAGTGAGTGGAATGGCGAGATTACTCGCCTCGAGGATAGCCTTACGAATATTATCATAGTATCTTTCTGTCTTTTCGTCCTCTTAAGTCCTGGATGGTCGATTTGGAGAGTATTGTAATGTCTTCTACGGTTCTTTTTACACCCCCACACAACATTTGGAGTGATTCTATAAACTATTTCACGAGATATAGGAGGGTGAAGAAAAACGGAAACATGTCTGCCGCTCGGCGATATTGTATTTCCGAGGGATAATTTATGTACGAATATGTTATACTGTTAGTCTCACATCCTCACACAAAATTTGAAGGGATTCTGTCTTCTAGTTCACGAGATACAGCTTGGACAAGAAATAGAAAGCGCAAAGAACGTTTATAAGGCTTTAAAAATTGTGTGGCCTACACCCTACTACTGTGGTCACTATACGGGAGGAAGAAAATTCGTGGAAAACACTCGGTCTATGCGGAAAAGCTGGTTTCGGTTCTGACACATGTGCTAGTTTCGGTTAGCTGATGCGAATGGGGGAGGGGGGGGGGTGTATTTTTGTGTGCTACGATGTCTTTTAGTCTTACTTTTAGTATTAGACCCCCTCCTTTACCGGTATGTACACCATTAATCAATGGGGTGTACACCCTTAACTCGGAGACATGTCTGCCGCTCGGCGACATTGAAGTCCCACGTGGCATAATTTGTACTGCAATGTCTTCTACTCTTCTTTTTACACCCACACACAACATTTGGAGTGATATATTCATACATAAATTATCTCTCGGAAATACAATGGCGCCAAGCGGCAGACATGTTTCCGTTTTCCTTCACCGTCCTATATCTCGTCAAATACTGTATATAAACACTCCACATTTTGTGTGTGGGGTGTAAAACGATGAGTAGAAGACATTGCAGTACAATTTGTGCCATGTGGGATTTTAATATCGCCGAGCGGCAGACATGTCTCCGAGTTAAGGGTGTACACCCCATTCATTAAGGGTGTACACCCTATTAAGGGTGTGCACCCCACTAATTAAGGGTGTACATCCCAGTAGAGGAGGGGGTCTAATACTAAAAGTAAAAGACATTGTAGCACAACATGTGCCACATGGGGCTGAAATGTCGCCGAGTGGAAGACATGTCTCAGTGTTAAGGGTGTACACCCCACCAATTAAGGGTGTGCATCTCAGAAAAGGATTTCCACCCAGTGGACACAGGGAGGATGGGGGCCCAACATGTGAGAGGCAAGGGAGGTACAGGGCGTAGACGGCAAAGGACATATCTGCCGCCCGGCGATGCCCTTGGTTTTTTAATGTTGTCTATCTAATCGTTTTTTCTATCAACTATTCTTCTGTTTTATTGTGCATCAATCAACACCCCCCCCCCCCCCCCCCCCCCCACACCCCATTTTGTTTAGACTGTAACCAGCCCTATCACGGACGGGATGACCGCCACGGATCTCAACAACAGTCCTCCAAACCAAACGTCATGGCCAGGTGACGACGACGACGACCAGATGACGTTCGCTTCCGCGTATCTCGACAATGACGTCACCCACGCGCTGTGGCTGATAGTGCCCCCCGCGTTGCTGGTGCTGGGTTGCTATGGCAACGTGATGACCGTAGCGGTGATGCGCGCGATGACGACGAAGAAGAAGAAGAAACAACAACAACGGGCTTCAGACTCCGCTGGCTGCCTGTCTGTGTACTTCACGGCTCTGGCCCTGTCCGACCTCTGCCTTCTTTGCACCAACTTTCTTCTCTACTGGCCGGAGATGGCGCTGGAATTCCCGCTGATCTACTTTCACGACGCGTCATGCTGCGCAGCCTTTTTCGTCAGCAACGCCTCCTCCATGACGTCGGCCTGGATGCTGGTGGCCATGACGTGTCAGCGGATGACGTCAGTGCTCGTGCCGCATCGGGTGGAGGTCCTGTGCTCTCCGAGGACGGGGAAGATCATCGCCGCCACCGTGGTGGTGGTGTCCTGCGCGGCGAACGCGCACGTGTTGTTCTCTTTCCGCGTGGAAAGTGTAGTCCAGGAGGAGGATGGCGGGGGGTACCTTACCTGCGTGGTCAAAGACCAAACCGCTGCCAACGTGTTCAGCTTCCTGTTCCTGTTCCTCGCTTCCTTGATTCCTTTTCTGGTGCTGATCGTCACCAACTCGGTGTTGATCTCTGCGGTCGTCAGATCCTTGAAAATGTCCGGGAAAACGATGACAGGACCTCAGCTCGTGAAGACTCAGGCTCGGGAGACGTCATCATCATCGAGGATGGCCAAAGAGAGTTCGAGAACAGCCAAAGTGTATTCCATGACCACGACTCTGATTCTGATCTCGGTGGCCTTTCTGCTGCTGACCCTACCGTCCTGCGTTCTGCTGGTCTACTTCGAGATGGTCGGCTACTACGAGGGTGAAATTGACCATGAGGGTTTGAACCGACGGCTGGCTTTGGCGGACACTGTGGGCCTGCTTCTGTGGCTGACCAATAGCGCGGTCAATTTCTACATCTACATCCTGAGTGGCAGGAAATTCAGGGAGGAAGCTAAGAGATATATTTTGTGCTCGTGCCTTTTATAAATGAGGGGCAAGAGTCTTGTGTTTCTACAAGAATATATAGTATGGGTGTTGTAACACAAACAGCAACAGCGCAGTCAATAATTTCTACATCTACATCCTGAGTGGCAAGAAATTCAGGGAAGAAGCTAAGAGATATATGATGTGCTCGTGCCTATGTAAGTGAGGGACAAGAGTCTTGAGTTTCTATTATAGAGAATAGTATGGGGTGTTTGGAAACACTAACAGCGTTGTCAGTTTCTGCATCTACATTCTGAGTGGTAAGAAATTCAGGGAACAAGAGAAGAGAAGAGAAGAAAAATATGTTTAACGTCTTGTGTCTGAAACAGACACATATGGGACATTAGTAGATATAAAGATGGTGGGAACGATCCTGGAGGCAATGCCCGGAGGCAGTGCAACACCAGGAAAGACCCGAATTTTTAATAATACAGATATGATTGTAGTTCAGGGAACAGGTTTGTGCCTGTGCCTTTTGTAAATGAGGGCAAAGAGTCTTGTGTTTCTGGGACATTAGTAGATATAAAGATGGTGGGAACGATCCTGGAGGCAATGCCCGAAGGCAGTGCAACACCAGGAAAGACCCGAATTTTTAATAATACAGATATGATTGTAGTTCAGGGAACAGGTTTGTGCCTGTGCCTTTTGTAAATGAGGGCAAAGAGTCTTGTGTTTCTACAGCGTACAGTATGGGGTGTTTGGGTAACACGAACAGCAACAGCGCTGTCAATTATTCCTACATCTACATCCTCTGAGTGGCAGAAGATTCAGGGAGGAAGCTAAGACTAGGTAAATTATGTGCAAATGAGGGACGCGGGTCACGGATTGTCTTTCTAGAGCCTATATAGTTAGCAGGGTGTTTGGTAACACTTACAAACAGATGTACGTTACACACACGTTTCAGACGCAATTAAAGACACAAAACCACACGCGCGAAGGCACACACACACACACACACACACATACACACACGCACATGCGCACGTACGCACACGCACGCACACACACACGCACTCGCACACACACACACACACACGCACATACACACGCACACGCACACACACACACACACACACCTATCATCCTCATGTATACTTCCTGTCTTTGAAATAAAAGGACTTCGAAATGCAAAACTGCATACAGAGGAATACCGCCCATAAGGGTCTCTGACCGATTGGACGCTAATCTCATCACCACCAAAACTGCATTCGTTTCGTATTATTTTGTGAGTTTGGTGAGATATATCCATCCGTTTTTGTTATCCGAAATAATAATAATAATAATACATATTTGTTGCGCTCTTTCTCCAAAGAGCTCAGAGCGCTTACAAGGTTAACTTTAGACAACAGCAATAAGAATAGTAATAAACACAAAACATTCAGAAATATATATATTAATACAAATCCGATACTTCACACGTGCGCGTGCGTACACGCACACGCACGCGCGCACACACAGAAAAAAAATTCATGCGCGTACCGAAATCATGAGTGCGACCCAGTCAGCCAACACGGGTAGCAAAATGCAAACCAGACCAAACTGCCAGTCGTTCTGCCAGCCTAGTCCCATCCACACCACACCACCCGCATCAACCGCCCAAGACGCACCCACGACCACGGTACCAGGACCACACAGGGCTCGGTGCAGTTAGGAGTAAGACAGAGAGAAGAGGTGAGTTTTGAGCGGAGACTTAAAAGAGGACACAGTTTGTGCATGACGGACAGAGAAAGGTAGGCTGTTCCAGCATAGCCTGTGTATATATACACAGGCTCTGGTTCCAGATCAGAGGGCCAACGTAAGCAAACGCACGGCCTCCCTGGAACTTCTTGCGGTATTGTGGAACACGAAATATTCGTGTGTCAGCAGAGGAGCGGAGAGACCTGGAGGGAGTGTATAACTCAAGGAGTTGACAGAGGTATGGAGGAGCGGTGTTAGAAATTACATTGAAGCAGATGAGAGCAATACATTTGATCTCTCTCTCTCTCTCTCTCTCTCTCTCTCTCTCTCTCTCCCTCTCCCTCTCTCTGAATTTTTTTTCATTATTTTTTCTCTTTCTTTCATTCTCATGTTTTGCCTGAGGGCATGGTGTAAAAAAGCTGTCTCAGCTTATCCAATTTCCCTCATTAAAAAAGTTCGTATCGTATCGTCTCTCTCTCTCTCTCTCTCTCTCTCCCTCTCCCTCTCTCTCTCTCTCTCTCTGAATTTTTTTTCATTATTTTTTCTCTTTCTTTCATTCTCATGTTTTGCCTGAGGGCATGGTGTAAAAAAGCTGTCTCAGCTTATCCAATTTCCCTCATTAAAAAAGTTCGTATCGTATCGTCTCTCTCTCTCTCTCTCTCTCTCTCTCTCTCTCTCTCTCTCTCTCTCTCTCTCTCTCTCTCTCTCTCTCTCTCTCTCTCTCAAAAGGATAAAATGTAAACCACTCCATGAAACTGCTTCTTTTTTTTTTTTCTTTTTGCTGTCCCATCTTCTGGGCCGTACAGTGGCGTTGCTCCCACGTCGCTCATTCCGAGTCCCAACTCTCAGCCACACCATAAAGTTTGTCCGATCACAGAATCCGAAACCATCAGTTCAAGGGGAGCGAATCTATGCTAGGTCCTTCAGGAGGCAACCAACCTAGGAGACACTGCACTGCTGCTGAGTCACTTCGGTGGAGTTCAGTGGGGGCCTGTTCAGAACTAACATTCACAAGATTCATTGCAGAAATCTTGTGAAATTTTGTTTTACATTTATTTTATATTTCGTAAGTTGTATTTAGAATGTCTACGTCTTGTAAACTTTAAACGCTTGTAAATGAGGTAGAAGGGTGTCTCTGTTCTTGCAAAATGTGTCCATTATAATTTAGTCATGTAACTGGTATGTCGATGGCAGTATGATTCTATTTGCAGTGTTGTTTCTAAACTTGATTGAGAAGGTGAATGTGGTCTGTGTTTCTTCTTAGAATTTTCATGTTGTAACTATTTTACTCTTGTATAATTATGTGTGAGTGGGCTGTACGTGTGTGTCTTTCATTTAACGTCTATCCACTTCTCGTGATATTAGACAGGGAACAAAATTATGTTTGTGAGATGGGATGCAGGCATATGAGTGTGTATATTTGTATATGCATGTGAGTATTATTATGAATGGATAGACCTACACTGTAGAAGCAGTTAACAAAACCAAGCAACAACAATAACAAAACTGTTCTGGAAAAAATATAAAAGATAAAGAAACAAAACAAACCAGCGCCTCCCTCCTTTCATGGTCATCCTCCCATCGTCTCCATTCCTCTTCAATAATTATTTTTTTTATTACAAATAATTACCTATGGGACTGGATTCTAAACTAACGAAAAACATATGTTAGTGCTGGTGAATTAAAGATATTGTGACTCCCATTTTTAAACAAAACTGGAATACATTTCTTCATGCCCTCACATGAAAGAATATGATATGGAGTTATTTTGCTTCCACATACACAAACTACATTTGTTACATATTTTGTTTTACAAGCATCTAGTTTCCATCTATACATTAATTAAAGTAATCGTCTATTTACACTGAAAATATGTTTAATTTTTTCAATATCGAAATGTTCCCGTCTGTCATAGCGTTTCATGCCAGACTGGAAAGTTTTCCAAATATGTGATTTAGAAAGTTGTATTGTTCGTGCAAGGATAGGGGAAAAACCAAGGTATTCAGTATCAAAACCATGTTTAGCTGCCCTGTCTACTTTTTCATTGTAGTGAAAAAGAACAATGAGATGGAATCCAACAAAATGTTAATTGAGTACCTCTTTCAATTAGCATATGTACCAAGCAACTGATTTCAATGATCATTTCAGGCCTTGTTTGCAATTTTAATACTCTTAATGCCTGAAGAACTGATTTTGAATCTATGCAGAACAAAACTTGAAATTTAGTTTTTGGAAAATGTATAAGATAGTGTAAAGCCATGAGGATTGCAGTTAGTTCGGCTCTAAGTATTGATTTATCAATTCCAATATAAAATGATTTCTCTATTTTTAAGTCTGGAATTAAGAATCCACAGCCTACTTGTTTATTTATGCATGAACCGTCTGTATATACTTTTAAATAATTAATGTAGTTCTCTTCAATATGACATTTGACATAACTTGCAAGCATATTTGGGATTTCATCTTTTTTTATATTTGAATGGTTAATATCAAAATACGCTTTATGAAGTTCCCATGGTGATATTGGAAAAAATGACGGTCTGACAGATACTGCACCTTTATCAATGGAAACCCCAGAGTCAGTTATAATTTTTTTAATGTGTATGTTGCCAGTGTGACTTGGGAAGTTATTGACTTTGCTCTTTTAGAAAAATCAATATCTGACCACTTTTTTTTAATTTCCGAATTGATATGTTTCGAAAGCTGTATTTTTCATAACAAACTTACAACAGACTAATTGTCTATAATCATCTAAATGAAGCACTTGAGCCTCTTGATAAATACGCAAAGACGATGCATGCACTGGAAGCCCTAATGCTAGTTTTAAAGCCTTGCATTCAATGCTCTATGGTTTCTTCAATAAATATTTTGGTGCACTAAAAAGTGTTTCTTGTGCATATGTTAATTTTGACCTCATTAAAGATTTACAAAGAGTTGTTAATGTAGATGGATCTTGTCCCCATTTTTGTTTTGATATGATTTTCAGAAAATGTAATGTTTGCCTTGCTTTTGTTAGTAGGTAATCTATATGAGTATTCTACGTTAATTTTGAGGTGAAATAAACTCCTAAATTGTTTGTTTGTGTTACATATTTAAGAGGTGTTGTTCCTAATGTAAATGTGGGCATTTTTTCTGGGTTGGAGCCACTGTTTAAAAGCATGATATTTGATTTTAGACCCAGTCCATTTAGTCTCATATATACTGTCATCCTGTCAAGTTCACGTTGATATGTTTTTTTAAATATAATTTATGTTGCGCCGAGGCGTTTTCTTTTTTAGAGTTACCTCCATCCACATGCATATATCATCTGCATATTGGACGGGTACGATGTTTTGGGGGAATTTATTTGGCAGATCATACATTAAGATGGAAAATAGAAGAGGAGATATCACTGACCCTTGAGGGATTCCCATTGATAATTTTTGTGTGTTGAATATGTGTGTCCTACTCTTGTTTGCATCACTCATCTTCAAGAAGACATTTAATATAGTTGTATTATTATGTTCCCTGCTATATTTTTAAGCTTAAGCAGAAGCTGTGAATGCCACACTTTTACGCCTAGCGAACTGTTTCTTTATATTTGTAGACAATTTAACTAACATTTATGTTGTTGATCGTGCTTTGCGAAATCCAGCTTGATTAATATGATTGTTTTTCTCACAATAATGTACAAGTCTATTCAAAACTATTCTTTCTGAAAGTTTGCATACGTGCGATGTTAATGAAATAGGTCTATAATTCTTATCGTCATTTGCAGATTTTCCTTTCTTATGAATGGGAACAACGATTGACTACTTCCATGTCTTTGGCATTTCACCATTGCTCCAACTTTTACTAAATAAAGAATGAAGAAAATTAATGACATTTTCTGGTAAATTCCATAGCATCTGATTTGAAATTGCATCTAAGTCAACTGATGATTTTCTGTTTGGAATAGATCGGTTGGCTTCTCGTAGCTCTTGCATAGTTAAGGGAGCATTAATGCTATTGGTATTATCTGGTGCTGGATCGTCATAAATGTCTTGTTTTTCCCCCTGTTGTCTATAATTTCTGTCAGTATCTGTCAGACCCTCTGGGCATGCAGCTAACATTAGCAAACATGTTTACAAAAGCTTCTGCTTTTTCCTCGGTATTAGGAAGGATATCATTATGTAAACGTAAGGGATACTGAGGTGAAGTAATTCCATTTTTCATGACTTTTAATTCTTCCCATACTTTCCCCATATCTTTACGAAGAAATTTTGGTGTTTTACGTCCTCTCGACCCGGGTAGGCACATATGGGACATGTGTATTAGTTGGGTATGTGAAAATAAGGGAAAAACATTTACAAAACAAATATAGACAAGACGTAGACAATATACATAATGAAAAGGGGTATTGATATTCTGTGGTAGATAGCAAGTAAGAATGTACTTTTTTTGAAAAGATTGGGAACCCCCATATCTTTACAATCTTTAACTTCCATATTACAAAAATCATTCCAATGTTGCAATTTGACTATCCATTACATCATCACTTTCTTTACTAGTTTTTTCTTCATTTTTTTCATGATCACTTGCTGATCATTCCAATGTTGCAATTTGACTATCCATTACATCATCACTTTCTTTACTAGTTTTTTCTTCATTTTTTTCATGATCACTTGCTGATCATTCCAATGTTGCAATTTGACTATCCATTACATCATCACTTTCTTTACTAGTTTTTTCTTCATTTTTTTCATGATCACTTGCTGATCATTCCAATGTTGCAATTTGACTATCCATTACATCATCACTTTCTTTACTAGTTTTTTCTTCATTTTTTTCATGATCACTTGCTGATCATTCCAATGTTGCAATTTGACTATCCATTACATCATCACTTTCTTTACTAGTTTTTTCTTCATTTTTTTCATGATCACTTGCTGATCATTCCAATGTTGCAATTTGACAGTATCCATTACATCATCACTTTCTTTACTAGTTTTTTCTTCATTTTTTCATGATCACTTGCTGATCTCTTTCGACAATATATCTTAAATCTTCTTTTTTCTTATCATTTGCAGTTTCGCATTCTTTGTTCCACCAGACGTTTCCATTGTGTGTGTTTTTTAGATTATTTTTGTTTTGTATCTTTGAGATCGACTTATCTGCTGCTGTTAATACACATTTACAAAATTTATCATGCTGGTTATCTATGTTATCCGTAGAAGAAAATTCTATGTCCATGTTCTGAAGAGTGTCTTTAAATACTGACCATTCTGCATACTTGTGGTTATACTTTGGAATAAAAATCTTGTACATTTTCTACTTCTGTTTTTTCGTTTAAAGATATTTTGATTGGCACATGATCTAACCCTAACAGATCATCCCCTGTTTCCCCAAAGCAGTTCACTACTAGTGAAGGAGATGCAAAAGTTAGATCAATGGCTGAGGGGTTATGAGTGGCTATGTCAGGTACACGCGTAATGTTACCATTATTTAATAAATACAGAGGGGAATCTGCAATGTTTTCTAATAAACGGTTACTAGGAACATATGAACAATTTGTGTCCCAAAAAGGTGCATGAGCGTTGAAATCCCCACCTATGACCCATTTATCTCTCTGATCCTGAAATTTTTTCAGTTATTCAGAATTTTCATTATCGGGTCCTTTTGGAAGATAAATTGATGCAAGATTTAAAATTAAATTTGATGTAAATTTAACCATAACAGCACAGCATGAAACAGATGGAATAACGTTTGATACTGGTGGTGTCCTTATACAATGGTCCAGACCTTCACATATATAGATAGATGGCAGTTTGTACACGGTCTGCACACTGTTCATGCATCGGAGGGTTGTACTATCCAGACAGATTAGGCAGATTGTCACTGTTTACATTCAATGACTGCAGTAACAATATAATTCGAGGGGTGCCTGCCAGAACAGTCAATCTCAAAAGGAATAAATAGCACAGGTGGGCAGTTCTGGCATTCACCCCTCGATATGAAACTTTAAAAAAAAAAAAAAAAATTTTTAATGCAAGATACTGTGTTTAGTATGTCACAAATTGTGTGGCATTCCGTCTGCCTTTCCCTGTTTGACAAGTTGTTTTTTTGCACTTGCGCGCTGCTGTGGTGATAAACGGGGAGAGTGTAGTGGAGTTGTGTTTTCTCCCCTCCTCCTTCCCTTTTATTGGCCCATCTTGCATGATAACTTCACGTGATGCAGCGACTGCAAACTGAAACTTGGGAGAAAGCTTATCTCTGGATTCAGCCCTTTCAAACTCGACTCAGAAATACAATTTTCTTCGCAGCCGAACACAACTGATTTGTGTCACTCAGAGCTTGGACATCGAAAGGAGCAGCAAGCTGCGGTCTTTCTGGTAAAGCCATAGATCTTCACTGACTACAGCCAGGTTTTCAAGAACCGTCAAGAAAGATGACGACCTTTCAATAGGGCGTGCTGCACCAGCACTGCGGAGGGCAGCTTTGCTCAAGTTTGGAGAACAAAAGAGTTGCAGCTTGTCACCTGCAAGCTCTGGACGGACCGAGGCGACAGAGAGGACACTTTCCCCCACCCATCCTCGTGACCACCCTTGCTGGAGGGAGTGCTGTGTTGGGTCTGCCTCTACCTGTCATCATCACGGGCTTAGTTGAAGCCCTTTCATTCTTCACCCTGAAGAAGACGCTGGACACCTAGTGAGGCTTCCACTGACCGGAGGGATGATGTCACAGGGCCCTACTTCTGCTGGACACCTAGTGGGGCTTCCACTGACCGGAGGGGTGATGTCACAGGGCCCTACTTCTGCTGGACACCTAGTGGGGCTTCCACTGACCGGAGGGGTGATGTCACAGGGCCCTACTTCTGCTGGACACCTAGTGGGGCTTCCACTGACCGGAGGGGTGATGTCACAGGGCCCTACTTCTCTCCCTGCTGGACACCTAGTGGGGCTTCCACTGACCGGAGGGATGATGTCAAAGGGCCCCACTTCTCTCCCTGATGGACACCTAGTGGGGCTTCCACTGACCGGAGGGATGATGTCAAAGGGCCCCACTTCTCTCCCTGCTGGACACCTAGTGAGGCTTCCACTGACCGGAGGGATGATGTCACAGGGCCCTACTTCTCTCCCTGCTGGACACCTAGTGAGGCTTCCACTGACCGGAGGGATGATGTCAAAGGGCCCCACTTCTCTCCCTGATGGACACCTAGTGGGGCTTCCACTGACCGGAGGGATGATGTCAAAGGGCCCCACTTCTCTCCCTGATGGACACCTAGTGGGGCTTCCACTGACCGGAGGGATGATGTCAAAGGGCCCCACTTCTCTCCCTGCTGGACACCTAGTGAGGCTTCCACTGACCGGAGGGATGATGTCAAAGGGCCCCAATTATCTCCCTGCTGGACACCTAGTGGGGCTTCCACTGACAGGAGGGATGATGTCACAGGGATGGTGTCACAGGGCCCTACTTCTCTCCCTGCGGGCGTGCCTCAGAGGGCCTGCACGTGAACATCACCGTCACTAGGACTCAACGAGCGTTCGCGACAACCATGTTGGCTACATGATAGGTTTATTTATTACTTTGAGTAATCTTGATACAGATACACAGGCACGTGGTATGGTTATGCGAGCAGAAGACCTTGGTGGGAAGAGGGCGTATGTGATTGGCTTGTGTGTGTGTAATTTCGGGTTTGTCCGGAGCGCATGCGTATTGTTGATATCAGGAAAATATGTGTGGTGAAGAAGTGTAAAAATGGGCCGAAGAAAAGAACCCAAAGTATACTACATCTCCCTTTCAAAAAAAATAATACTATAGCTAACTAAGATAATATCACATATGAGTAGCATGCATCTATATCTAGTCTACAATAACAAATTGTAATGTATAACTAATACTGTAAATTAAAATAAGTAATAGTTTTGACAGAGTCCGATAATTTTTTAAAATGCAAACAATTAAAACACATAGATGGAAGACAAGGGAGGTGATAAAAAAAAAGTAGGCCTTTTATAATAAAACTACATTTTAAATTGTCATAATATATTGGCTGCAAGGTGTCTTTCAACAAAACGTAGTATTATGTAAACACACCTTCAAATGTAATTATAACAATCTAGTTCACGTCTTAATACTAATCTTAATATTTCGAGGGGTGACTGCCAGAACTGCCTATCTGTGTTCTTTATTCCTTTTGAGATAGACCGTTCTGGCAGGCACCCCTCGATTTGTATTCTGAGCAATCTATTTAAAACAAAATCTATCTGGGCTATTGTACTGAGTCTTTCATCAGTGTTCAATAGGCACATATTTATATTAATATTATTCACACTTAATTCATAATAAAAACATAACAAGGAGCTTGTTTCACCTGTGTGTGTGTGTGTGTGTGTGTGTGTGTGTGTGTGTGTGTGTTTCATGACCTACTGAAAACTCCCCAGTCACGGGCACAGAGTTTTCCACTTTGTACCAAGATCACAGTTGCACACTGTGACTTGCTAAAGGTTTAGTTTCTGTGGAGGTTGACTGACACGACCGTAGCGTGTGGTGCACTGATTGCCGGTGTGGCACTGTGGGGTGTGGTCAGCAGGGCGTGGTGTTGATGAATAATATTGAGTTCTATTATTTAAAAAGTCACTTATCCTGCTAAGTAATTTCCCTTGAATGCCATATCCTTTCAGTTTGTTTATCAGTCTCTGTTGGGGCACAGTGTCAAAGGCCTTTTTAAGATCTAGATATATTGCATCCGTGGGTTTACCATTACATCCAGTCATGTATGGTTACTAAAAGTTGGGTCACGCATGATCGCCCTTTACAGAAACCAAATTGATCCTTAGAGAGAAGTTTATTGTTAGTCAAGTGATCACACAAAACATCACGAGGAGTCTTGGAGAGGAGAGGCCGGCTGCTTGGAAGTGACCTGTGGAGCAGATCCAGATCTAACAGCCTCTGCGTATGACTGGTAAGGCTGGAGGTCACTCTCCCTCTCTGTTTTTTTCAGCACTCCTTCCTTTCCTGTTTCAACTGTGTCCGTTAGTTTCTTGACTGTCTCTTGCAGACTTGCATGCTCTGAGGCATCACAGATGTTTGAAACACTTGGTGCTTTGTCGACTCGTAAGTCACGTTGAACGCCGTTCTCCTCACTAAGCATATTTTCTTCATTTGAAGAACGCAAATCTTCTGACGAAGTTCCGTTCTTCTTCCGCATTGCAATTTGCCTTTTCGATTTTCGCATTTTCTCACTCAATGTCGATTTTTCTCTGGCGTAAAAGATCAACGGCTTGGGTGTTCAGCCATCTTGGCGTGCGTGCGTGCGTGCGTGCGTGCGTGTGTGTGTGTGTGTGTGTGTGTGTGTGTGTGTGTGCGTGTGTGTGTGTGTGTGTGCATGTGTGTGTCTGCGTGCATGCAGGCGTGCATGTGTGTGTGTGTGCGTGCGTGTGCGCGCGCGTATGTGCGTGTGTGTGTGTGTGTGTGTGTGTGTGTGTGTGTGCGTGTGCGTGCGTGCGTGTGCGTGAGGAAGAAAGAGAACGTTGCGTGCAATCATCGTGTTTATTTTACTTTCTAATGATTCATTATTTGTTTGCCTTTAATGTTCTTGTTACCAATGTAAAGCGCACTGAGCTCATGTGAGAAAGAGCGCTATATTAAAATTAATTCCCATTATTATTATTATCATTATTATTATTAAGACACCACCTACTAAACCCCCCTTACTGATAATACTATGACTGGGTGCTAGGCCGTCACAAGAAAGGGAAAGAGAAAGAGTGAGTTATAGCCTAGTGTGGGGATGTATCTCAGGCTAATCAGCAATAACACACGCGCACGCACAGCACAAACGACACACAAACAAGACATTCTTACCCAAGAACGGGTTCAGCCGGTTGCCCAATGATATTTTTAGGGTCCAGTGAGTTGGTCGCCACCTGACAGTGAAATCGGCGTGCTAGGTTGACCATTGAAAGCGCTCATCAGAGCTGAGGGCCTGCATGGTTCAACCCGGTGTCACTGGTTAATTTATTCGTTGTTCTCATATATAGGTTTACCTTTGATCCATGTTAAGCCCCTATTGAGTTGGTCGCCACCTGACAGTGAAATTGGCGAGCTAGGTTGACCATTGAAAGCGCTCATTAGAGCTGAGCGCCTGCATGGTTCAGCCCGGTGTCACTGGTTTATTCGTTGTTCTCATAGGTAGGTTTACCTTTGATCGTCTCCTTCAAATTCACATCATGTATTCCTTCATTCATAGATGCGTTATTGTTGATTATATTTATGGTTAAAAATAACAATTACAAAGTGTCTTTGAAGCATCTACTAAGATGTGTAGCATAACATATCCATCCACTTTATCCGTGCGCTTGCGCCCCCCCCCCCCCCCTTCCCCGTTTGTTGGCAATCCTGCCCCCCCCCCCCCCCCCCCCTTCCCTCCGGCAGGGTTCCAAGGTTTGGAACATGAAACCAAAAAAGGACCTCAAAAAATTGTAAAAGGACCTTCGCCAACCTGATTGTATGACATGATAGAAAGAATGCCCGAATGCCAATTGTTGACCAGGAGCACACTTCCAATACGCATGGAATGAATCACTACGTCTTGGTGCGGAAAGACTCATACAGCTTGTATCGAATTGTCTGCTCCGATCTGTGACACCGACAACTTTGTATACTGCCAGGGTTGTTTTGTGTGATAATGTTTTTTTTAAGATGTTAGTCAGTTTCTTTATCACTTTTGTTGTTGCTAAAACATGACTTAGCAATACCTTTCAAAATTAAAAGGACCTCTTGATGAATTAAAAGGATCTATTTGCTGAAATAAAGCACTTAAAAGGCCTGTTGACCAAAAACCAATTCACAGAAACGAACGAAAAATGGTGCTTTGCGTCCTCTCGGTCTGGAACAGACACATGTGGGACATTTGTAAATACAAAGATGGTGGGAACAATACTGGAGGCAATGCCCGGAGGCAGTGCACCACCAGTAAAGTCCCGATTTTTTTAACAATACAGATAGGTGTAGCGGTAACCACGCCTCGGTTAAACCTCATCGGCTATGGTACCGCCACAAGTTGCTTTTGAAAACCAATTCACGAGGACTTAAAAGGTGACTGGGACACACACACACCCCCGGCTTCAAAACGTTCCTACGCCACTGAGAAAGCGACATTACTATCTAGTAAGGGCGCAGGCTTGCCTATAAAACAAACATAGGCTTTATTCATTCATTACTTGATCGCTTCTCGGCCTTTTGGCTAAGACAGTGATTCAGGAACATACATTTTTGTTTATACCCTGGTTGGTTTGTTCAGCCCGTCGTACGTGGCGAAAGCCGATACGCGACGTTAAACTGAACTTCCATTCATTCATACATTCGCTTCTTATAAAGGAAAGTCGCTCGCTAAGTTTCACATGTGCTAGGGGTGGGGGTGGGGGGAGGCTATCGATGTCTCTATGTGTCAGCCTCATTCAGGGGCGGATCCGAGGGGGGGGGGGGTTCCAGGGTTTCCGGAAACCCCCCTTTTCCCCAAGCCTGTACCTTACACAAGAGTAAAGAGTAAAAAAAATGGCCTCAATTTTTTGGGTTAATAATCACTAAATTGCAAAATTTCCTGGGGGCTTCGACCATAGGTCACACAAGATCACTCCTTAACCCGAGACCTATGCAGCTCCATGGATTCCCCGCGGACCCCCCCCCCCCCCCCCCCCCTCACGAATCATTTGGTCCGCCCCTAACACTATTGGTAAATTGGTTAAAGGCATAGCAACCGATCCCAGGGATCGTGTCTCGCTAGTCAGAAGCATACGGCCTCGTGGTGACTCGCACAACAGGGGAAAAAAAAGAAGGGTTGATCCGTCTCTTGTTGCGAGCAGCGATTCAAATGATGGCGCCTCGCGTGGAACTTTAGTCCCTTCCCCGCCTGGCCCTGTGTCTAGGAGTGTGCGCGTGCGTGTGTGTGTGTGTGTGTGTGTGTGCGTGTGTGTGTGTGCGTGTGTGAGAGAGATAGATAGATAGATAGAGAGAGAGAGAGAGTGAGAGAGAGAGAGAGAGAGAGAGAGAGAGAGAGAGAGAGAGAGAGAGAGAGAGAGAGAGAGAGAGAGAGAGAGAGAGAGAGAGAGAGAGAGAGCGAGAGAGAGAGAGAGAGAGCATGAAATACAGAGACAGACAGTACAGAGCGAACTGGCAAACTCGTTCCCTCATTCTTTCCTGGAACTCGCACTCTCAGACTCTCCCAAACACACACACTGTGACACACACAAAACGCACGCACAGTCACACAAACACACACACACATACACAAATGAACAACCACGCTCAAACATCCATGTCTTTTTTTAAATTTTATTATTGTCGTTTTCTTTTCTTTCTTTTTTTTTTTTTAATCTTTTCTGCCTAAAACCAAGGCCAAGGCTGTACACCGCGTGCGTGCACAGGGGGGTGTACGGTAGTAGTACATGCATAATTATTACATCATCGTGATATTTATAGCACATTAGGTCACCGTGATATTTACTTATTTATTTATAGTACGGAAAAGAAAAAAAAAGAAAAAAAAGTGCAACCAGTACAGTACAGGCAGGCCATTGACCAATCAGGTTTCGTATATTTTAAGTAACGACAACAACAACAACAACAACAATGTACAATAAACCGACAGAAAACATGGAGAGAAAAAACAACCCAACCAAACCCAACTTTTGCTTCACTTTACGGCTCAGGTGTTTTTTCCCCTTTATTATTGCAATCCAGATCAGTTTGTGTCACGTCCACAAAGTCTTCTTAATAATAATCAACAACAAATAATATTGTACAAACACACACACACACACACACACATATATATATATATATATATATATATATATATATATATATATATATATATAAAAACAGAAAGAATAAAAGGAACCGGCTCCCCTTCTGTACAACGGTATATTTACAAACAAGCGGGAAGCCAGCGGTTAGAATAATAATTACGCATACATGGACCAAAAAAACCTATAAAAACAAAACAAAAACTATCACTAATAACGACAGGGTTATTATTATTTTTTCAATTATCAATATTATTATTGTTATTATTATTATTCATCTCCTTTGCCATAATTTTCTTGGTTTGCTGGAAGTCTTTGCAGGTGCAAACGGTACAAACATGTCCGTCTATGCAGCGATAGTAACATAGCTTGGCTGTATAAAGGTGGACTCGGACGGATGAGTTTTTGCAAGAAACACGTCGAGATCACCAGAAAGACAGCCTTTTCAAGGATCGGAACACTCACTTTGCTCTGGTTTCTTAGAAATCAAACCGTCAAAACGGCGATTCCTCCTTGGCGGAGATGCCGGAGAGAGTAGCCATTTTGGATGGGGTGGGTGGAGGTCACTCACTGTGGTTGAAGCTTTTTCTTTTTTTGTAGTGCAGTAAAAAGAAAAAAGGAGCTATTTCCTTTGTTGTGAGCGAAAGTCCTTTAGTTAGATAAACTGTATAAAATTTAAAAACAAAATAAAAAGGCTTGTATTGCGAAAAGTTCGTGCAAACGATTTGGTTATTCAAAAAGAGACGGCACACGCCTTCTCTTTGGGTGAAAGAATTTGACTTCCAGCACCTCCGCCAAGGAGGAATCGCCTTTTTAATGGCTTGATTTCTGGGAAGCCAGAGCAAAGTGAGTGTTGCGATCTCTGTAAAGGGTGTTTTCCTGCTGATCTGGACAGGACGTGTTTCTTGCAAAAACTCATCCGTCAGGGTGCCCCTTTAAACACACACACACAAATACACGTATGGGTTGCCCGTAACAAAAATCGATCTTGCAACGTAACTAGGCGCGTGCGCCCGCACACACAGTCGCGCAGAAACACACACACAAACAACCGTGGAGCACACTATATACAATTATATTTAATCCTTTCTTTCCCTCATTAGGGTACGTACACATACACGCAGAGATTCCGTGTGGAAACCTGTGCGCAATCCGAAGATGAGTAAAAAAAAAAGAAGGGAACAGATTTGCGGCACGTGACCGTATTTCCCCTAATCCCATACGTAATTTGTTTATCCTTCTTTCTTTTACTTATTTACGGACCGCGCATGGGATTTCATCATGAACTGTGTACGAGGCCTTAGGCTGGGTTCACATTAGACGTGTAAGTTCTGTATGGAAAACCCTAAATAAGTGGAAGAAAGAAGGATAAAAGTTGACGCATGTAGGGGAAATTCGGACACGTGCGCTAATCTTTTCCCTTCTTTGTTTCACTTATTTATGGGTTGTGCACGGGTTTCCGCATGGAATATCCCTTATGTGTGTACACGGCCTAAGTGTGAAGAGCTGAGAGTGAAACTAACTGAGGGGTAATTGCTTAATCATAAACGCGCCATCGCTAAAGGAACAAACAAGGGTGATAGTATCTTAGGGTTAGGGATAGGGTTAGAATTTTAATCATCTGAAAAAGTGTTGTTAAAGACCCCCCCATGTCACGTGTCACATTCCCTCTTGTGCTAGGAAGATTTCTTACTAGCTATAAGAGAGAAAACACGTGAAAACCGTGATTTTGACACGTGACGTGGTGGGTCTTTAATGTTGTTTTTTTTAAAGTGTGAGAGAGAGAACAGATGAGTGTAATAAAACGTAATACTAGAAAAAAATGTTCCTCTTTCCTTTTGACTGGTTTTTGTGGGGGTTTTGTAAATAGTGGATAAAGCAGTCCTGTAGATCTATTTCATAGTATTTGTTCATCATCATTACGACGTAAGTGATGTCTCTGTCCCGTCGTCAACATTTATGATGGCATTATCAATTATTTACGACTTCATGTCACCGTGTCATGTCACGTCTGATTTTAGTTACTCGGAACTCCTCCGAAATCGGGATGTGCTGGCTGTACGCAGCGGGGAGACCATCGAAAACTAAAAACCGAAAGTCGATCAGGCTGGGACCTAACTATTTCTTAGTTAGGCGCGTAACGGCAGCATATGCGCACCTACACTCATTTGACAGGAAACTGTCTGAGCGAATGAAGAACAAGAAGAAGAAAAACAACTGTGTCGGGTGAAGCTGAGCGTCGAAGATGCACAGAAACATTGTTGTCCTCGTCGTCGTTCATCACTCCGACAGCTTCCTGTCACTACGAGCGCAGATGCGTCATGCTGCCGTTATGCGCCTAAAAATAGGCCCAGCATGTCCATCTTTGGCTGCAGAATTTATTTTTTTTTAAATTAGAAAAAAAGGCAGGAGAATGGACCAGCAAAGGCAGAAAAGATTGTAGATGACAGCAAGCAAAGGGAAAAGGCAGAGTCAAAGAGAGTGACAGATTAGAGGAGGTTACAAGCACAGAACTTCCAGAAGGTGGGGGAACTATTTGTACACAAGACCCCCCCGGTATCCCCACGGCGCAGAGAAACAACGCTGAACCGACAAGCACGGGTGCAAATCCCCAGCATGGAAAAAAAACCCTGAAAGTTTTCATCTCGTTCAATCACTGACCGAGTCTCAATCATAGAGCGACGTTTTTCTTTACGTTCGCTCCGTAACTTAGCAGTGTTGGTGCAAGCATGGCAGATGCAATGAATTGAAGAGAATAAGTCGAGAGAAAACGGAAACAGAGCAGCTTCTTAATACAGGGTTTATACAAGGCCCTAAAACTAAGAGCATGGTAGGTGTTAAAAACAAAGTAGTTTATGAACTTACACACACACACACACACTCAGATTCGTGCATTACTCTCTCACACACACACACACTCACATGCCCATACGCACTCACACACATTCGTGCATTACTCTCACACACACACTCACAAACTTCTCACATGTACCTATACACATGCACCTGCTCTCACAAACACACACACACATACATAGTACGCACACACACACAGAGATTCGTGCATTACTCTCACACACACACACACTCATACTCACAAAATTCCCACATGCACCTATACACATGCACATGCTCTCGCAAACACACACACACACACACGCCCGTGCACGCGCACACACAAGCACGCACACTCACAGACACCTCCACACACAAAAGCACTGACTTGCACTCACACATTGTACACACACACACACACACGCCCGTGCACGCGCACACAAGCATGCACACTCACAGACACCTCCACACACAAAAGCACTGACTTACGCTCACGCATTGTACACACACACACACAGAGTGTAAATACATTTTCTCTTCCAAAAGAAGGCTGCTGCGTAGGCTTTGTGTTCCGGCTAAATCACAAAAGTGTGTTGTTAAATCTGTACACGCCTCAACTAAATAATAATATTCAATTGATCAGTCCATGCATCAATTAACCTCCAAATTCAATTGAACCACACAAACTGTGCAGCATTGACATGTTTATCCACAACCACACGCCACACGTAAAAGTTAAAAAAAATTACATCAGCACAGGTATGCACAAAAAATAAATAATTTGTAAATAACGCGACATAACTACACAAGGGAGAAAAAACAAAAAATATAATAACTTTTCTAAATAAGCCAACATTAGCGATTCATTTCTGATAAATCAGTCCATTTCACGCACATAGAATATTTACACAAAATGCACTTATGTCTGCAACAACAACAACAACAAACGATAGAGAATTTTTTTTTATAACTTTCCGTTTCTCACGCATTGCATTACAATATCAACACACATACCAAAAAAATCTCCGCATCTCACGCGTAATATCCAAGATGCACATGCAAGGTCTCGAACCAAACTTTAAACAAAAAATGCAATCTCACTCAAAAGGCAGATCAACTGTTGTTGTTGTTTTGAAGGAAAACTAAATCCATAAATAACATTGATTTCTCAAGAGTCGACAAGTAGTAAATAATAACAAACAACCAGATGAGATAATAACTTTGCGATATGCATGACAATTGTTGAAAAAGAGATACGCTTGACTTTAAAATTAAAAAAAAAGAAGTTATTAAACAGTACACTGGTATTGTTCCCCCCCCCCCCCCCCCGTATGTGTGCGAGTGTGTGTGTGTGTGTGTGTGTGTGTGTGTGTGTGCGTGTGCGTACAAATCAGGTTTTGTGATGTACCAGTAAATATTTTGCGACTTATTTTCGCTTTGGCGTTTTTCATGTTATTTCTCGTATCTATTCATTATTTCGCAAACACTTAGGGCTTTTAAAGATGAAGCGCAAAGAAATGCTTAGCATCATTGTCACATTTCATGTTTAATTTTTCCAACCAATTTATGCTGTTTATTCATCAACTTGATCCGTTTCTTTGTCACTGTGTACACAATACTGGAATAACAGATGGTGAAGTGATAATTTATGCTGTTTATTCGTCAACTTGATCCGTTTCTTTGTCACTGTGTACACAGTGCTGGAATAACAGATGGTGAAGTGATAATTTATGCTGTTTATTCATCAACTTGATCCGTTTCTTTGTCACTGTGTACACAGTACTGGAATAACAGATGGTGAAGTGATAATTTATGCTGTTTATTCGTCAACTTGATCCGTTTCTTTGTCACTGTGTACACAGTGCTGGAATAACAGATGGTGAAGTGATAATTTATGCTGTTTATTCGTCAACTTGATCCGTTTCTTTGTCACTGTGTACACAGTACTGGAATAACAGATGGTGAAGTGATAATTTATGCTGTTTATTCGTCAACTTGATCCGTTTCTTTGTCACTGTGTACACAGTACTGGAATAACAGATGGTGAAGTGATAATTTATGCTGTTTATTCGTCAACTTGATCCGTTTCTTTGTCACTGTGTACACAGTACTGGAATAACAGATGGTGAAGTGATAATTTATGCTGTTTATTCGTCAACTTGATCCGTTTCTTTGTCACTGTGTACACAGTGCTGGAATAACAGATGGTGAAGTGATAATTTATGCTGTTTATTCGTCAACTTGATCCGTTTCTTTGTCACTGTGTACACAGTGCTGGAATAACAGATGGTGAAGTGATAATTTATGCTGTTTATTCGTCAACTTGATCCGTTTCTTTGTCACTGTGTACACAGTACTGGAATAACAGATGGTGAAGTGATAATTTATGCTGTTTATTCGTCAACTTGATCCGTTTCTTTGTCACTGTGTACACAGTACTGGAATAACAGATGGTGAAGTGATAATTTATGCTGTTTATTCGTCAACTTGATCCGTTTCTTTGTCACTGTGTACACAGTACTGGAATAACAGATGGTGAAGTGATAATTTATGCTGTTTATTCGTCAACTTGATCCGTTTCTTTGTCACTGTGTACACAGTACTGGAATAACAGATGGTGAAGTGATAATTTATGCTGTTTATTCATCAACTTGATCCGTTTCTTTGTCACTGTGTACACAGTACTGGAATAACAGATGGTGAAGTGATAATTTATGCTGTTTATTCGTCAACTTGATCCGTTTCTTTGTCACTGTGTACACAGTGCTGGAATAACAGATGGTGAAGTGATAATTTATGCTGTTTATTCGTCAACTTGATCCGTTTCTTTGTCACTGTGTACACAGTACTGGAATAACAGATGGTGAAGTGATAATTTATGCTGTTTATTCGTCAACTTGATCCGTTTCTTTGTCACTGTGTACACAGTACTGGAATAACAGATGGTGAAGTGATAATTTATGCTGTTTATTCGTCAACTTGATCCGTTTCTTTGTCACTGTGTACACAGTACTGGAATAACAGATGGTGAAGTGATAATTTATGCTGTTTATTCGTCAACTTGATCCGTTTCTTTGTCACTGTGTACACAGTACTGGAATAACAGATGGTGAAGTGATAATTTATGCTGTTTATTCGTCAACTTGATCCGTTTCTTTGTCACTGTGTACACAGTACTGGAATAACAGATGGTGAAGTGATAATTTATGCTGTTTATTCGTCAACTTGATCCGTTTCTTTGTCACTGTGTACACAGTACTGGAATAACAGATGGTGAAGTGATAATTTATGCTGTTTATTCGTCAACTTGATCCGTTTCTTTGTCACTGTGTACACAGTACTGGAATAACAGATGGTGAAGTGATAATTTATGCTGTTTATTCGTCAACTTGATCCGTTTCTTTGTCACTGTGTACACAGTACTGGAATAACAGATGGTGAAGTGATAATTTATGCTGTTTATTCGTCAACTTGATCCGTTTCTTTGTCACTGTGTACACAGTACTGGAATAACAGATGGTGAAGTGATAATTTATGAGAGCAAAAAGACAAGTAATTTCTGCATGTTTAGTTTTCCACGAATGTAAGCGTAAACTGAGGAATATTTACTATTCTTCAAACAGTATCAGTGTGTGTGTGTGCGTGCGTGTGTATAGGTATATGTGTGTATGTAGGTGTGTGCGCGCGCATTTGCCTGCGCGCGCGTGTGTGTGTGTGTGTGTGTGTGTGTGTGTGCATTTTGCTATCCAGAACTTAAGTAATCATAAAGACTAACTTAAGTTAAACACAATAACCTTTAAAATTAAAGGAGAGAAACGCTTCTCTCTGCAATCACACAAGAACAGTTACAAACAACCAATTCAATTTAAAAATAATAAAACACAAGAAAACCAAACGTGTCAGCAGTAAAAGCGTAGCCTGTAATCAAGTGGACAGTGTATTAACCATCATCATTTGTATTCGACATTGAATCTTCCTGTAGTGTCTCCTACAATAACTATCAAACAAGTTACAGCATGAGCACACACACACACACACACACACACACACACACACACACACACACACACACACACACACACACACACACTCAACCACACAGCACACGCACAACTGGACCAAACAATTCTTGAAGTTCAAGGCAGTAAAATCTGTGGAACCTCCCTAATTAACCCCTTAACTGCCAGAGAAAATTAAAGAAAACATCATTGGGCAAATCATGCCATTAAAAAGACAACTGATAGAGCCAATCTGGAAAAAAATGGCCTGGGGATATAACTCTCTTGACTGCGTTAGAGCAAAAGCCAGCATATGAGGGTTATTGCTCTTCATCTGATGACATCATCAGTGATGTCATCAGGTCAGTACGTGATACACTGGTGGCAGTCAAGGGGTTAAGACCTTGTGAAATCTGTGCCCCCCCCCCCCTCCACCCCAAAAAAGGTTGTGGACGCTCAATAGTCCAGATATCAAAGGGGGGGGGGGGGGGGGGGGATCAGTGAAAATGTTGTGGGTCACATCTCAGGGAAGGTGTTAACTCCACCCCAGACCTGTTTACCCCTATTTTGCAAAATTGTAATTTCTGAAACAAAAAATAGTAATTTATTTTTAAAAAAACTGCAATCCAACACGCGGACGATTCTTTTTCTTCACAAAACCCGATTAACAAGAAAACTATTTGTAATGACACAATTATGTGCAAGCAGTAGTGCACTGGGAGACCTTGAAAAACATTTGTTTTAACCCTTTCACTGCCAGCCATATTTCAGCCAAAGATTTCCATTAAATTTACCTGGGTAGAGAACAAAATCCATCTGCAGTATTGGGGATTCTTCTGTGACAGATATAAAATAAGGTCTATCCTTACTTCCCAAGACTAAGACAATAGGGTCTTTAGATAATAGACCCGAATTTGATGTCTTTTTTAGTAACATAGAAGTTAAATCATTGTGGTGCTAAAATGCGACTTTGGCGGCGAAAGGGTTAAACCCATGTATTTGCCTTTTCTTTGGTGTCCTTCCATCAGACGTTGGATCATTTGACCTAGAACTCTCACCACGCGGTCGCTTTGACGCCATCTTGAAACAGAGTGAAAAGAAATTGACGCGCGTTGTATGCTGGGAACCGGAATAACGTTTCACCGCATTGCTTCAAAAGCGTCGCTTGCCAACGCAACTGTAGTGGTGTTCTTTTTTTAATGATTTTTTTCGTGGTTTTTTTCGTCGCCGTACTTATCGTAATTTGACTTTTGCTTCGTAAAAATTACGGTAAAATCATAAAGGTAAACAGGTCTGCAATCGCATCCTTCCGCATCAATATATGCGATATGTGACGCCACCATTGAGGGCGAATCCACCTAATTGTATGCAGGGAAAAATACAAAGCTGCCTGTCAGCCTGACGATTTCAATTCAAAGGAGGTAAATCTGTGTGCACGCCGTACTGGTCATTTTCTAAGCTCGTTTAGATCTTACTTTGCGTTTGTAGTGGGAAAACCGATTTCTGTAAAAAGTCTGAACTGCCGTTTTTACTTATGTCTAAACCAGTGAAGTAAAACCTGTATTCCTCTTTTCATTCATGCCCGTTTTGTTTGTGTGTATGGCTGGAGTGATTTGTTGAGATCTTTGAATGACTCAAAATCATGCGATTTTTAGGTTCTCAGCTTAGTGCAATGGCTGTGATGTGATTGAGTTAATAGGGAGCTTCCAATCCATTGTACTATCGAGATCTGTACTACTACTACTACTACTACACAATATGTGTGTGTCTGTCTGTCTGCGTGCGTGCGTTGTGTGTGAATGCACTTGTATGTGTATCCTCCAACGCTTGTGTATGCATGTTGGTCAGTCCGTGCAACTCAGTTGCTATGGCTTACTGAATGAAAGACGAATAATGAGTCAGTGTCGATACATATGTGTGTGTGTGCGTGCGTTGTGTGTGAGTGCACTTGTATGTGTATCCTCTAACGTTTGTGTATGCGTGTTGGTGTGCATGTGGTCAGTCCGTGCAACTCAGTTGCTATGACTTACTGAATGAAAGATGAATAATGAGTCGGTGTCAATAAATGTGTGTGTGTGTGTGTGTGTGTGTGTGTGTGTCAGTGTGTGTGTGTGTGTCAGTGTGTGTGTGTGTGTGAGTTGCTCTGTAGATGCGTTGTTGCTGGTTTGCGTCATACTTAAACACTATTTTTGTTGTCTACTGGTCGATGAATATTCGATTGTAAAGCGCTTTGGGCTCATTTGAGGTAAAGCGCTATATAAATGTACTATTATTATTATGATTATTACTACAATGTACCTGCTACAAATCATAAAATCTGTACTGGGCAAAGCTAAAACAAACAATAACAGTTCTACAAGACAATCATAGTTCTACAAGCTCTGCTCTAAATATAATCCCTTCCCTCGAGATTCAAGCATCCTGAGTGCTATTTCTGACCACCTTTCATCAACGGAGCAAAATATATACACAATCAATGCCTACAATGATCAGATGCGTCATGCTGCCGTTATGCGCCTAAGAAATAGTTAGGTCCAGCATGTCCGTTTTCGGCTACAGAAAATCTTTGAAAGAGTTTCTTGAGAGAGAGAGAAAAAAAAGGGAGGCAGAAGAATGGACCGGTTAAGGCGGAAAGATAGCATAGATGACGGTAAGCAAAGGGAAAAGGCAGAGTCGAAGGGAGTAACTGATTAGACGATGTTACAAGCACAGAACTTCCAGAAGGTGGAGGAACTATTTGTACAAAAGACCCCCCCCCCCCCCCCCCAGCATCCCTACAAGAGTAAAGACACATCTGACCAGGGTGAAAGGGTGAAATGGCATGCCGCATGGGGTGAATTAATTCACCCTCCAAACTGCTGTCAAGTTGCCCCAAATCTACACCCTTTATGTTTCTTTTTCTTTCTTTCTTTTTTGTCCTTTGTTGTGAAGCCAGCATAGGATAGGTCTTTGCCATCATTTGTGGGGAAAACGTTCACACATTTAACCCTTTCATCGCCACTGTCGCCTCTTGGCACCACAATGATTTAACACCCATGTCACTGAAAGGCATCAAATGAGGGTCTGGTATCCAGTGACATTATGTTCTTCATTTTGGGGAGGTAAGGATAGGCCTTATTTTATGCATGTCACAGACGAATCCCCAAAATTGCAGACATAATATTTTCTTTGGCCAGGTAAGCTTAATGGAAAGTTGTGGCTGAAAAATGGCTAGCGTTGAAAGGGTTAAAAAAAAAAAAACACTTGACCCCCACCCCCCCCCCCCAATTATAAATACATCTACATTTCCTAGGCTTTTGAAATATGCCCACCCTCCCTCCACACATACAATGTCACACACACACAACAGCAGATTTAACTCATTCCGGGTATACTCGGAACAGGAGAACGTCAGTCAGGGCCTAATTCCGAGTATTCTCGACACAGCATGTCTAAAACCTGTCTAAATCCATGTATTTTTCAATCCAAACCACATTTTTCGAGTTAGTTCTCTTCATCACTGCTCCAGCTTTCGTTTCACATATATTTGGCAATTCTATCTCCATTTTTAATGTTGAAAATGTCCCCCCCAAAAAAATCGGCCCCTAGACAAGTCTCAGAAAATACTTCAATATTTTGCCATCAACAGTGATAGTAAAAAGGAGACTTTTTTTATTTTTTTTATTTTTAAGGAGACTTAACGATTCAGATTTTACTGCAAGTAACAACGATTTCAAAGCCAAAAATAAACTCGGATCAACCAGTAATGTCAAAACTGAATCATTGACAGTGTGAGTTTTGTTGCACTTCTTGTTTTCTTTAATAATTATTCTCTCTAGGCAGCCCCCAGGCCAGTAATGAAGTTTGTGTAAGGCAGTGACGTCCTGAAGGGTTTAACAAAAGGAATAGCACACACAAAAAAACACAACTGCAAGCTAGTCAGCACTGACAAACGCGTCACAATTTGTTAAAAATTCTTCAAATGATCTGGTACATGGATGAATTTGTGTTGCGGTGTATAATGAAATGCACAACACCGACCGACTATTCCGTAACATCACACCCACTCACACACGCGACATTATTTTTTAGTAACAGGTCTCCTTTCATTCGCACGAAGAAGATACAGTGCCGCGCCGGACCATAAGTCCTAAGCCAATCAAATCGTTTGTTTTTAAAAAAAAGAAAAAAAAAGCAGCAGGCAAGCGCACAGCCAAGCCAATCAAAAATCACATGACAAAGCTGGCAGTGAAAAAAGAAACGACCAACCAATCGATTCGAAGCACACATCACAGCTTGGGATAGGGCAGGGCAAGAGAGGAGAGGAGAGGAGAGAGGTGGGAGTCGACCAAATAAATCGTTCATCACAGGAATGCCCCCCGCCCCTTCGGGGTGACCAATGAAATCGCATCACAGTCACCGCACAAACAACCAGTTTGAACATCCCCCCCCCCTGTCTCTTTTCTCGGAGTTCTCCCAGTTTTCACAACACGTCGAAGAAGAAACAAGTCAAACCCACAGTGGCGTTCCAGCACATGCCCAGTCAGTGTTTGACGCACTTGAGAATCATTCCACACAGTACCCCCCCAACCCTCACCCCCACCCCCTCCTTTCATCTGTCTCAACAGGACTGCAATTCGCCTCGTTATCGGACACTTGGTCGACGCTTGCTGTAGATTCTTTACCCCTTCTGTATTATAAGTGAAGCAAGACTACAAGACTTGGATACTAGGATAAATAGCTATGCGCGATACAATATTTGCAATACAAGGCAAAAAACAAAAATAATATGCCATATTCTTCAGTTTTTCGCAGCAGTACTTGGCTAAGGCTAGTTTACCAAAGAGCACCCCACCCCACCCCACCCCCCCCACCCCCCACCTCCCTCCATGCGGACATTGTAACAGCAGCAGTAGACAAATAATAGAGAGAGATTGGCACAGGTACTACTTCTCAGCTCCGCGAGTGTGCGCACGCGAGCACGAACGCACACTTATATATGCACGCATCTACACACACAAACACACACTCTCTCCTTTCACAACCCATTTTTATTGTTTACAAACACATCGCCTTGGAAAAAGTGTTTTTTAAGACGAAAATTTAGTGGGGTTTTTTAATGCTTAACTTCGCTTCTTTTCCCAACTTCACCTGTTTGAGTTAATGTGTAGCATTGTGAAGTTGTTTTTTTAGTTCAGTTATAAAGTTGTAGAGATGGATAATTAACTCATTCAAGTCGTTCCGGCCATATATGTCCGGAATTAATAGATAGCTGTTAATCTGATGCATTTGCTTCAGTTAAAGGGGAGTAAATCTGAGTGTACACCATACCTTGGTCACTTCTAAACTCGCTTCGCTCCCTTACACCACAACTTTGCCTCTGACTTTGCTTTTGTAGTGGTTTGCTGTGGGGGAACCAATCGGTGTACAGTTTTTCTATATAAAGTCTATATATAAAAGAGTCTGATCTACCGCTTCCCTATGTCTAAACCTGAAGTAGAAACCCGTAATCTTCTTTCATTTCTCCTTTTGTTTATGTATGCTTTGTTTGTGTGTATGGCTGGAGTGATTTGTGAGCTTTGTTAATTATTCAAAGTCATTGCGATGCGAATGTGTTAAGGGAAACACGACTGATTTCTGAAGCGCTTTTTTTTAACATGATGTTTAGGCAGCTTTCAAGCGCGGGAAGTTACCTCTCACTACGCACACTGCTGTGGTAGTATGTAAATCCCACGCAACAGTATTTCCCCCCGTCCACTTTGACATAAACATTTCCTATCACCTGTGATACTTTCCTTTTCCTGCGTCGATGATTCTTACTGTCCACAGCGACAATATTTCTCCCCCCCCGCCCCCAATCGCCGTGACAAGGTTTCACGTCCACTTGCGCAAAACATATTGCAGCCAGATTCTTATTGTTGTCCTGATGACAGCGACTTTATGGTTAGTGATCAATAGTAAATCCTCTAAATCCTCAGTGATAGTAAATCCTCTAAAATCTTCATGGATAGTAAATCCTCACCGATAGCAAATTCTCTAAATCCTCACTGATAGCAAATCCTCTAAATCCTCACCGATAGCAAATCCCCTAAATCCTCACTGATAGTAAATCCTCTAAATCCTCACTGATAGTAAATCCCCTAAATCTTCAATGATAGAAAATCCTCTCAATCTTCACAGACGGTAAAATCCTCGAAATATCCCATTTTCTTCCGTCCCAGCCTCGCACACGACGACATAAAACGTACGACACAGTTAGAAAAGGTCACAGACAACCCCCAGTGTCATCATCATCATCATCACCACAAACCAACGCACCAGCAGAGGTACGTCCAAACAATCCAAAGGCAGGTAACATCAGAACAGCGACAGGCTGGCAGAAATTTGCCTGATCAACAATGCAAGGCAATCAACTGCAAAGCCAGGGTATATTGCTTCATTAAGGGAGAGAAAACAAAAACGCCTGCAAAACTCCCGTTCTTTCGATGAATGAGAGCACAGGGTCTGTATCCCGCTCTCCGTTAAAGTCCCCCCCCCTCCCCCCCCCCTCCCACACACACACACATTTCTATCAACGAGAGAGTCGAGGGTCTGTGTCTTTTTTTTGTGTGTGTAGTTATTGGTAAAGTCACGACGACGGATTTTTCTTCCGCAAAACCACCACAAAACTCAGGGCACAGCTTACGCTTCCGAGGACGCGAATGAGAGGATGAAGGAAGATGTGTGCGAGAGTGTGTGTGTGTGTGTGTGATTCCAAGAAAGGTTTCGTAACCTTCAAAATCCTGGAAAATGTTCACGATTTTTTAATGGGACACCAGTTGCGGCTACTCTATGAAGAAAACAAACTAAGCCCAGTTCGTCTCTATGTATAGACAACAAACTATGCCCAGTTCATCTCTATGTGTAGACAACAAAACTAAGCTCAGTTCGTCTCTATGTCGACAACAAAACTAAGCCCAGTTCGTCTCTATGTCGGCAACAAAACTAAGCCCAGTTCATCTCTATGTGTAGACAACAAAACTAAGCCCAGTTCGTCTCTATGTATAGACAACAAACTATGCCCAGTTCATCTCTATGTGTAGACAACAAAACTAAGCTCAGTTCGTCTCTATGTCGACAACAAAACTAAGCCCAGTTCGTCTCTATGTCGACAACAAAACTAAGCCCAGTTCATCTCTATGTGTAGACAACAAAACTAAGCTCAGTTCGTCTCTATGTCGACAACAAAACTAAGCTCAGTTCATCTCTATGTGTAGACAACAAAACTAAGCTCAGTTCGTCTCTATGTCGACAACAAAACTAAGCCCAGTTCGTCTCTATGTGTAGACAACAAAACTAAGCCCAGTTCATCTCTATGTCGACAACAAAACTAACACAGTTCACAATTTGTCCATGGAAAAAAAGAAAGAAAAGGAAAACAAGTTTTTCAAGTCAAAAGCAGATTTTTCTATCACTTACGGCCGAGAACGACACAGGAATCTTAGCTATCTCTCTCTCTGCCCTTTACGTTTCTCTTTGCGCACGTGTGTATCCAAGGCGGGGGAACAGAAAGCGGCAAACAAGAGAGGACAACTCTCATGCTACGCACAGTACCGAGCGTACTAAGCTAAGGACGGGGTTGGTCGGTTGAAAGGAAAACAATGATGGTGGTGGTGTTGTTGGTTGGTTGGTTCGTTCTCCTGTTTGTTCATTTCATTTCTTGTCTCTTTTCTTGGGCGGGGGGGGGGGGGGGGGGGGGGGGGGGGGGGGGACCTTTTTCTTCTTCTTTTCTTGTTCTCCTTTCCACGGTTGTCAGAATTCCCTTGTCCATTTTCACCACACATCAAAAACCAACAACGAAAGAAGAAGAAAGGAAAAGATCCTTCGCTCTTCAGACTAAAGGAAGCTTGGGTAAGGTATAGCGGGGGGCGGGGGGGGGGAAGAATGGACGAACGCAAAGGAAGGCAGCATCACGGGCGTATACATGCATGCATGCATGCACTGACCCTAACTTTTGTCCCAAACTTTCCCTGTCGCCGGAGAACCCCCCCGATGTTAAAACAACAAACGTTTTTTCCACACTGGAAGCGCTTCGCCTTCTCTTTCAGCCAGTCAGCTTGGTTTCACACTGGAAGAGCCTTATCTTTCAGCCAGTCAGCTTGGTTTCACACTCTCTTTCAGCCAGCCAGCTTGGTTTCACACTGGAAGAGCCTTCTCTTTCAGCCAGCCAGCTTGGTTTCACACTGGAAGAGCCTTCTCTTTCAGCCAGCCAGCTTGGTTTCACACTGGAAGAGCCTTCTCTTTCAGCCAGTCAGCTTGGTTTCACACTGGAAGAGCCTTCTCTTTCAGCCAGCCAGCTTGGTTTCACACTGGAAGAGCCTTCTCTTTCAGCCAGCCAGCTTGGTTTCACACTGGAAGAGCCTTATCTTTCAGCCAGTCAGCTTGGTTTCACACTCTCTTTCAGCCAGCCAGCTTGGTTTCACACTGGAAGAGCCTTCTCTTTCAGCCAGTCAACTTGGTTTCACACTGGAAGAGCCTTCTCTTTCAGCCAGCCAGCTTGGTTTCACACTGGAAGAGCCTTCTCTTTCAGCCAGTCAGCTTGGTTTCACACTGGAAGAGCCTTCTCTTTCAGCCAGCCAGCTTGGTTTCACACTGGAAGCCTTCTCTTTCAGCCAGTCAACTTGGTTTCACACTGGAAGAGCCTCCTCTTTCAGCCAGCCAGCTTGGTTTCACACTGGAAGAGCCTTCTCTTTCATTCAGTCAGCTTGCCTGAAACTAACTGCTATCCAATTTTCCCCGCGCTAATTCAGGCACATACACTCACAACCCCCCCACCCACCCCCGGAACACGAATTTAAAAACCAACGAAAAGAAAAAAGAAAGCGGTTTGCTAGATCTCTATGGGGTTGGTGAGTTCCGAGCCCTGACTGTTACTACTATTATCACCTCCAGCGTTATTACTGCTGCTGTTGTTGTTGTTGACACCGTCGTCGTCATGAACATCATCATCGTGACTTATGTGCTGCGTCGTCGCGTGGTTACTCTCCCCCCCCGTCGTCGTTCTGGAAGCTGAGGCGGCCGAGGAGGAGTCGCACAGCGTCGTGATGCTGTCCCTGTCACCATCATCCTCATCCCCGACGACCCCTCCCCCCACACCACCACCGCCACTCTCCGAAGCGGACGACAGCGAAGGCGTGGGCGTAGTTCTCCCCCCTTCCTCCTCTCCCGCTCCTCCTCCTCCTCCTCCCCCACCTTCGTCGAGATCCGTCATCATCTCGGGCGACGATCTCCTCACGGACGTGGAGGACGACGTGGACGATACTGACGATGACGATGAAACCTGCATCATCGTCGTCGTCGTCGTCATCGACACCATGGACTGCTGCTGCTGCTGCGCGGCCCGCACGCTGCGCTCATCGGGCAGGGGCAGGTTCTCGGGGATCATGTCGTAGTTATCGTCGCTGTCCTCGTCCCCTCCCCCCAGTGGGGTGGGGGAGGAGGCGGAGTGGATGGTGGTGGTGGTGGTGGAGGAGGAGGAGGAGGAGGAGGGGGTGGGGGTGGTGAGCTGCTGCACCGTCTCCTCCTGCATGGCGTGAGTCACCTCTCGCGTCTGGGCCACCTTCAGTTCCCTCCCCTCACCGCCACCGCCGCCGCCGCCGACCCCCCCAGTCACTTCTGAAAAGAATCATTACCAAAATAATTAAATAAAAACGAAAGGCCAAGCCTTCAAGGCTCACTCGAACAGGAGCATGTGGGATCAGAACAAAGATTGAGGGGGGTGCCTAAAGTACAAGATTGCCAATAAAATGTTCAAGTACAAATGAAACTATCGTTAATGGATACAACTTTTAAAAAAAAAATCTTTAAAAAAATGAGTAAAATGATCAATTTGTTTTAGAAAACGGGGCCTGAAAGCGGTAAGTTCGTTCTTTCCATAGTAGTAGCAAGTTGTGTCGTTTGGTCTGCATATCTGTCTGACAAACACACAAACACACAAACATGCACACAAACACACACACACACAAACACACGCACACACACACACAAAAACACGCACACTCACACACAAACATACACGCACACAAACACACACACCCACACACATCAAACCTGGTTACCCCATACACAAGTCTTTAGTCTGGATAGCTGAAATGCGTAGTTTGGGCTAAAAAATGTGTAGTTTTATTCATTAAACCATCAAACAAAGTTCATTGAAAATGAGTAATAAGAGATTAATTTTCAATTTTGAAGACTAGTAGAGGTCCAAATTGAGTAGAATACTACTCGAAAAGAGTCAACAGGTCTGACACACATACATACAGGGAAACCCATTTAGTACGAGTACGGTTTAAACGAGAGCCCGTGTTTAACGAGTGGTTTCAAAATTCCCGACCACAAGCCTTCTTTTTCCTTGTTAAATAATTCTGCATACAACGAGCTCGCTACAACGAGCAACTTGCATATAACGTACAATTTATTGACTCCCAAAGTCAAGCTTTTATGCAAAAACTACGCGGTTAGAACGAGAACGCACTTACAACCACACCGCCATCCCAAAGTCAAGCTTTCTTGCACAACTACCTGGCTAGAACGAGAACACACTGACAACAACATCGCCATCTTGACTGACCCCTCGATATGTAAGCGGCATTCTGATTGGCCGATATAACAACTTGGGTGTCTGCAGCGCAAGCAGACGACACTGGACTCACTCTTTGCGCACTGATCTTGTGACTTCCGGGAAATTTTAACTTTCTCTTAAAGCGCGTGTGTGGATTTTATGTTTTTGATGTTATCGTGTGTTAATAAACTGTTTTAAAGTGTATGTAATCGGCATTAAAAAACCTATGGATACAGGATACTGGGCTTACAACCATGCTTTGTTGGGTAAGTGTGTTGTTTCCGTTTTTCTGTCTTTTTCACACTTTACCAACACGCACATCACAGTAGATGTGAGGACCGATTGATAGGTTCGTCAGGGTTGCCAAAATCGATAAAATGGTTTGAACGAGCAATGCTTACAACGAGTAAATTGGCCCTCTCCCCTGGAATTCGTACTAAACGGGTTTCACTGTACACACACTTCTCTCTTCTTCTTCTGCGTTCCCAGGCCATATGGCCATAATGGGTATACGTATGTGTCCGGTTTTCAGTTTTCACTGGTCTCCCCGCTGCGTACAGCCGACACATTCTGATTTCGGAGGAGCTCAATGGAAAAAAAAATATTTGTAAGATTTTTTTGAAAAAAGGCAGGAGAATGGGCCAATAAGTCACAAGCACAGAACTTCCAGAAGGTGGGGGAACTATTATACAAAAGACCCACGGGGGGACACACACACACACACAAACTCACCTTCCTCCTGACGGTCGCTGTCCCCGCTCTCTGAAGTGACAGACGCCAAGGACAAAGGCCTGGACTGGGGGGTGGAGGGGGTGGGGGAGGAGGTGGAGGAGGAACCCTGGTTCATCATCTGACGCTGGATTGCCTTCAGCATTTCTAGCTGGTCCTGCGCTGCCTGGAGCTCAGTACGCAGGGACTTACGCTCCTCTCCCTTGGACCCCATCACACTCTGTGCATCATAGAATGACAAAGCTTTTAAAAACCGCAAAAATCTACATTTTCAGCATTTCTAGCCAATCCTGCGCCGCTTGGAGCTCAGTACGCAGGGACTTACGCTCCTCTCCCTTGGACCCCATCACACTCTGTGCATCATAGAATGACAAAGCTTTTAAAAACCGCAAAAATCTACATTTTCAGCATTTCTAGCCAATCCTGCGCAGTTTGGAGCTCAGTATGCAGGGACTTACGCTCCTCTCCCTTGGACCCCATCACACTCTGTGCATCATAGAATGACAAAGCTTCTAAAACCGCAAAAATCTACATTTTCAGCAGATCCTGCACAGCTTGGAGTTCCTGACGCAGGGACTTACGCTCCTCTCCCTTGGACCCCATCACACTCTGTGCATCATACAATGATAACCCGTAAAAATGTACATGTTCAGCATTTCTAGCTGCAGACCTGTTTACCCCCTACACAGAGTCTTGAGCAGCTTGGGTGCAAAATGTGTAGTTTTATTCATTAAACCATCAAACATATGTTCACTGAAAATGAGTAATTAGAGCATTATTTTCAGTTTTGAAGAGTAGTAGAGGTCCAAATCGAGTAGAATACTACTCGAAAAGACAGGCATGAAAGTGGATGAAGATCAAAAAAGAGGAGATTTTTTCAGCCGAGAAATCCTTCCACCCGGATTTTCACCTACGTCCGAAGTTTTGTTGAGCGGGGGGAGGGGGGGGGGGGGGGGGCTGCAGAACGTTCCACAAAATTTGTTTCCAACCACCTTTTCACCTATCTAGTCCGAAAATTTGGTCGGCACAAATATCCTTCCACCCACATTTTCAGCTAACATCGCTACTTTTGTTGAGCGGGAGCTACTCGTTTCGCCTTCCTTCACACAAATGAAGCGAGTGAGCTAAAGCGACTTCCGGTTAACCAGTTTCAGAATCGCCAAATAGAGACTTGTAGATGTAAGAATACGGCAAGATCGGTCCTTTACGCGGAATTGTTTTTTTCCCGCAGAAGTTTTGAAAAAATTCTGCGAATTCTTTCATGCCTGAAAACAGTAGAATAAACAGGTCTGTAGCAGATCCTGCGCCGCTTGGAGCTCATTACGCAGGGACTTACGCTCCTCTCCCTTGGACCCCATCACACTCTGTGCATCATCATAGAAGGATAAACCGCAAAAATCTATATTGATCCTATTATGATCTCCCCCTATTTTGTGTTTATTTCGACACTCGGTTGTGTGTCTTTTGTTTATTTTGATTGAAGCATGTATTATTGAAATCCGTCAATACTGTTTGATATACATTTTCTTTAATACTGAGCACGCCATAAGCCTAGCTCGTTGTTGCTTCAGTTTTGTTGCTTTGTATGTTTGTTATGTAAAGACAATAAAAACGTTTAAACCAGAGTGCTTACAATGTTGTTCCCAATAACAAAGTTATATGTCTCGACGTATTATGCGTCCTTACAGCACTTCACCGTCTGCCAGTTGGTCCCAAAACGGCCGAACGTCCCTGACACAGAGATTTACGCCCCTGTTCTTTAAAGACACCCCACGTCACGTGTCACATTCCCTCTTATGCTTGGAAGATTTCTTAAGATACCGGCAGGAATTATGCACATTAACCCAATCCCTCACTCCATTATTGCCGCTGTGATATCATGCAGGTGGCAGAATTACCTAAGCACTTGTAGATTTACCACACACCCCCACCCCAATACCCCCCCCCAAAAAAAAAACACCACACAAAAACCACACCCTCACCCCCTGAAAAAAATACAATGCCAGCGGGACCAAAATTATTATATTTGCAATTTCTCCAACAATTCCAATGTCTGCATATTACAAAGATGGTGTGTGTGTGTGTGTGTGTGTGTGTGTGTGTGTGTGGGAGGGGTGCGTGTGGGAGGGGGGTGTGTGTGTGTGTGTGGGGGGGGGGTGCGTGTGGAGGGGTGTGTGTGGGGGGGGTGCGTGTGGAGGGGGGGTGGGGGTGGTAGGGGGTAGGCTGTGACTTTTATTTTTGGGTGGGTTTTTTTCTCTCCACGTACCATGAGGTTGGACAGTATGGAGTTCATCTCGTTGGCCATGCCCCTCAGCTGCTCCATGGGCACGGGCATGTTGGGGTTGATGCCCGCCGCCCCCTTCATCGCCTGCAGGCTCTGCGTCGTCTGCTGCAGCTGGGCTGTTGGCAGAACAACAACCGCCACGCCGCCGACAGCGCGACACGTCAACGTCATCAGCATAATAACGATTTACGGCACTTCGTTTTAATCTTGAAGAAATCCTAACCACTTTAGCCACAAACGATAAGTATAAAGTACATGAATGAATAATGAAATTGAAATACGTGGATCATAAAAATCCTTGTCCATGGATGCAACTGGAGAAAATCCAAAAACAGGCAAGGCAGGGGTCCAGGGGCTGCCCAGGCCCCTGGCAGGGTACAGAAGCTGAAGAAAAAGCAAAATCATACTCAATTTGAAGCTTATTCCAGGCTTGTAAATTGAGAATTCAACACTTTTTTCCCCTTGAACTTTGAATCAATTTTTTTTTTTGGGGGGGTCAAAATTTTGAAGAACAGGCGCCGCCTGGTATCCGAGGCAAGGTTGCATCCATGTTTGTTGTGTGTGTGTGTGTGTGTGTGTGTGTGAGTGTGTGTGTGTGTGTGTGTGTGAGAGTGTGTGTGTGTGTGTTGCACCAGTGCTGCCTGTTTGCTACGTCATCGGCACTGAAGCGGTTAGTCAGTTGTACTTACGTTGATACATGTATATATCAACAACTACTTCTAATTCTAATTTTGTGCCACGCTTGATGCTTACTTATACAACCAGTCATCTGTGCTCGCTACAAGTTCTCCATATCAAAGGCATATCATACAGACGAATGTGTTAATGGAAGGGGGGTGGGGGGGGTGGGCAAGGAAGGCCCATAGATTCTAAAAGGAATCATCATTGTTATCCACACCCATACACACCATCATTTCCCCCATGCATTTAATGATTTCTACACCCAAAGTGAAACCCAAATGCACGTACGTTATTGTTCAAGATTACCCACATGTTAGCCTTGTGATTTCATAATACAGCAAATTGTCAGTGAAGTTCACAAACCTTGTTATCTTGATTTTGGTAGTTTTGAGAAAAACGAAAGAAAAAAAAAACTTTTAAAAATTAACCGCGTTTACCACAATTTATGATCTATGATGAATATGTTGTTCAAGACATTGCAAGCTTAGACATTGCAAGCTTAAAAATTTTTAAAAAAAAATTCAGATATACTCGAAAAGCTCGAAGATACGAGGTTTTTGTCCTTAAGTATCATGTGAATTTGGGACTTAAAGAGTTTTTCTTCTATTTACACAACCTCATTTACCCCAGATAGAAAGTCGTTAGGTGTGGCGGGAAAAATGAGAAAGCTGACTATGTATCTAATCTAACTAAAATTTTTTAAAAATTCGAGATACGAGGTTTGTGAATTTCACTGACTATATGCAGATTAAAACAATGAGGTAATATAGTGCATGCACAATACATTCATACAACTGGATGCACAATACATTCATTGGTGAATTCAAACTACAGTTATTCTACTCAATACGAGCTACATAGCATTGGATACAAAACAGTCACTACCGCATTTTGCGCACTATAAGGCAGTATCCAAGAATGAAACAGTGAGGCCAAGAGAGGAGATGACGAAATTGAACAAAGGGTAATTACTCTCTTTTTCTAATTAACTCCCCTCCACCAAAGTTGATTACGATACCATTCACCTAGCAGTGCGTGGGTCAGAACCAAAGTGAGACAAGCAAAGCATCATTCTTAAAAAGTGAGGGTGAGGGTCATAAAGGCGAGCTTGGCACATTCTTTTTTTAAGAATGATGCTTTACTTGTCTCACTTTGGTTCTGACCCACGCACTGCTAGGTGAATGGTATCGTAATCAACTTTGGTGGAGGGGAGTTAATCAAAAAAAGAAAGTAATTACCCTTTGTTCAATTTCATATAAGGCAGTACTTTTTTTTTTCTCCCAGACTGAGACCCCTGCACTTTATAATTAAAGTGAATGACAATGCATAGCTGCTAACTTTTCCCAAACAAAATCCTGGAGGGGGATTGGTGATCTTTGATTGCCGTCCTCCCTTCATACGACACGTTTACTGTGCAGCGGCAAACTGCGCAAAAAGCACAGTATTTGTCCTGTGGACAGCTGTCGATGAAGTCACATTTTTTGTATTCGTCTGAAAAGACGGTCTTCCATTTCTTCGTCTTCTCCTTTGCCTTCAGCTTCGTGGTGAGGCTACTTCAATGGCGGCCGTGAGACAGGCCTAAAGACCGCCAAACAAAGGACTGCAGGAGGAAGTAGCCCCCGCTTCCGACATGCGCAGTACGAACTCTGCTCCGCGAAGCTTCCTGAAACCGTTTCGGCTTTCATAACACTCGTTTCTGAGGTCATCTAAGCTGGAAATTTCGAAATCCGGCAGTTTCACGTGGATTCTGGGAGAGGTAACAAAATCCGGGAAGCTCCCGGATTTACCGGGAGGGTTGCCAAGTATGCAATATAGTAAGAAAGTATTAGTAACAAAATCTGATTTTTGGGGGTGGTAAAATTTGTGCGCCTTATAGTCCCAGAAAATACGGTAATGATTTCTACTACATGTGTACTACAGCTGTTCTACTGAATACAATACACAGCTGGCTAAAAAAAAAAGAAGAAAAAAACCAACCTCATAACTACTTTTCTACGGCAATCTACAGTTATTGTCATATTATATAACACAAGAGAGTTATATCCCCCAGACCATTTTTGCCAGATTGGCTCTATCGGTTGTCTTTTTCATGGCATGGTTTGCCCAACGATTTTTTTCTTTGATTTTCTCTGGCAGTCAAGGGGTTAACACTGAAATGTACAACAGAGAAATGAACGAACAAACGAATAAATACATACATAACGGCATACTGGTCCAAAAAAAAGAAAGAAAGGGAAAAAAAAAAAAAAAAAAAAAGGGAAAAAAGACAACAGAAACTTTTCTTTAAAAAAAAAATTAAGGATCAAGAAAGCAAACCATTAAAAAAAACACCAAAAAACAGGATCAAGGAAGAGACGAGAATCAAACCCACACCACACAAAGACACAACAATAAAAAGTGTTCAGAAAAGGAGACTTAACGGGGAAAAAAGAGTCTGGACTCGTCCTACATACGACACAAATTTAACCCATTCCAGCTAAGCTCTTTTTTTTCTTCTATTGCACGATCCATGCTTTGTATATATGCGTTGTCGCTGGTTTGTCCTTAAAAACATTTAAGTTAAATACTATTTTTGCTATCTACTTGTTGATGAATAATTGATTGTAAAACGCTTTGGGCTCATTTGAGGTAAAGCGCTATATAAATGTACTATTACTTACTTACTTACTTACGATCCAACACCACACAGTCTACTCTAAGAACACCCGGAAGTTTCATCCCCCCCCCCCCCCAGCAAACACTAGCAGTAGACAGTCTCACGACAACCGTACCACAGCGCATGCTCCGAGTGATATATACACCGCACATTCATAGTCACTCGCAAAAAACATTCCCGGCAACACAACACTTCTGGCCATGCACACACCAACACATTCCCGGCAACACAACACACAACACTTCTGGCCGTGCACACCACACATTCCCGGCAACACACAACACTTCTGGCCGTGCACACCAAAACATTCCCGGCAACACTATACACAACACTTCTGGCCGTGCACACCAACACATTCCTGGCAACACAACACTTCTGGCCGTGCACACACCAACACATTCCTGGCAACACAACATTCCCGGCAGTGTACACCAACACATTCCCGGCAACACAACATTCCTGAGTGCATACCAACACATTCCTGGCAACACAACATTCCCGGCAGTGCACACAACACATTCCTGGCAACACAACAGCTGGCAGTGCATACCAACACATTCCTGGCAACACAACATAAACATATTCCCAGCAAAACGCTTCAATAATGCCCCAGCACAAAACCTAGGTCCCGTGTGCGAACGCATGCACAAGATCTTGCACGCACGCTAAAGCCCATCCCACTATTCGGTATGAGTAGGCCGTGTGTGCCGGTGGAATGGATGACACGAACTCACAAAGCATGCATCCTGTGCGCCAATAGCAGTCTAAACGAAGACTTTGTGTGTGGGGCAGGATAAACATCCCCAATCAAAAGAAGAACAACAACACCAACAACAACTAACATTCGTGTCAATAAGCACCATACATTCCAGGACAACACACACGCACGCATGCACACACACACAAACCTAATTCAAAGTACTGCGAAGCTCAGTATTCACTACTGCTAGAAACTAGCATAGTTACAATTTTAGCCAACTATCCACCACATATATATATATATATATATATATATATACAGAAAAGTTTTATTAAAGCAAACTATATATATATATATATATATACACCACGAAAAGAAAGCTGCAAAACGGTCGGCAGAATCTGAATAATCTGAATGGGGATAAACTGAACCCATGCAAAGCACATAAGGTGTGGGTGAGTGGGTGGGTGGGTGCGGGGTGAGGTAGGATACAGAATACAGAACACAAAATAAACAGACAACAAAGAGATAAATCAAACAACAAGAAAAAAAAACAAGAAAAAAGAAGAAGAAGAAGAAAAACGGGAAAAGAAAAAAGAGCACTAAAATATTGACCAAATTTATACATTTAAAACAAAAAACTTTAACATAAAAGAAATAGAAAGCTATAAATATAATAACTAACAACATCAAAAACAACAAATCCCCCCCCCCCCCCACCCCTTTCACTTATCCCCCCACCCCCCACCTCACCCTCTTTTTATCTCTTAATTTTAGAAACGCAACAAAAAAACGAAACAATAATGGTTGATAAAAAAACCTACATGAGCCAGACTGGGGGGTGGTAGTAGTAGAAGTAGTAGTAGTAGACGACTCAACAACGGAGGAAGCCAAGGTCAATGACCCTGACCTTGACCCCGAACCTTCGACCTTGGGATCAGAGGCGGGTGGAGGAGGAGGAGGAGGAGGGTGAGAAAGGGGTGTAGCAGTAGTGGTGGTGGTGGTGGTGGTGGTTTGGAGACTAGAGGCGGTTCGGTGGGCGATAAGCTGAAGCAGGTGGCTATTGGTTTGCATGCACGAGTTCACCAGCGACTGTTCATCCTCCTGCCACACCTCCGAACACAGCATCTTCCGCTTGTCCTGGTGTTTCAACGCAGCGTTGGAGAGAGAGAGAGAGAGAGACAGAGAGAGAGAGAGAGAGATAGGGGGACAGAGAGAGAGAGAGAGAAAGACACATACAACGTGGAGAGTTAGTCAGATGATGCGGGGTTAGTGAGAGCTGCTTAATTTACGGTGACCATAGTCTAAGCCCTACCCTTCACTCCTCTATAACCAGAGATGAGATTCTCAGGAAACCAAAAGAAAGCGAGTGAAAAAGCAGGGGGTCTGGGGCCCGGTGCAGGCTACATCAGCGAATGGATAACTTCCGCTTTCAGCTTTGCAAACCGCAGAGTCATGATAAAACAGAGCAGTCTCGGCGGCCCCCCGAGCAGTAACCGGAAAATGTCCATTTTGAGAATGAACCGATCGAGAAACAAAGTATCAATCAAACTTCTCGACGCATTTATGCTTCAACACAAAACCTAACGCTCCTCCCACCTTATTTTCTCAATGGATTTACACTCATCTCAAAAATGACCCCTGGGGCCATCAAAAAGGAGGAAATCCTCCAATCGGAGGGAAAATCTCATCTCTGACATTGATTAACATGCGCGCGCATACGATCAAACGTGCGAACGTCACACTCTTCTGCATAGACGGCACACACACACACACACACACTCACACATGAGAAACCTTCACAATCTATTCTTCACTCATTCCTCCCACCACTCCTCTCCCTTCTTCCCCCACCCACCTCGTCCACTCCTCGTGCCCCACCAAATTTATTTTCCTTCATTAGTCAACTGCTGAACCATCCGTTATTCTTTTTTGCCTCGTCTTTGGGCACAACAACAATATTTGCCCACAGGGCTGCCAACCCTCTGTTGCAGTTTCCAGGGACAAACCACAGAAAAACCAGGGACACAGACTTATTTCCAGGGACAAACATCGCAATGTCATGCATCAGGGTCAAAACGAGCATTAACTTCCAATTATTTCATGATCTAGCAACATTTCTGTGACTTTTTTTCTCTGTATTCTTGTTGTTTTTTGGTGCCAATGTGCTTCAATATTCAAGGTCCCTTGGTGTTCAGTAACCTATGTGCAACACGCATGTTAGGAAAGATTTTAAGCGTTGTGTTGGGTGTTCCTGTGTTCAATAGCAAGGCCAGCAAACAAGACAAGTGATTGTTCTACAATTGTTTTCATTCTACTCAGTTTCCAGGGACACCAGACAGAAAAGTGGATTCCAGGGACAGGGTGCCATTATTGACTGTTTCCAGGGACAAATACCCCTTGGGGGGGGGGGGGGACGGTTGGCAGCCCTGTGCCCATCATCATCATCATCATCATCATAAACAATCAGCTGGGGTATCTCTAATCCAGATACTTTCCAATTGGCCCAAGGAGCAATAGATTAATCTGACACAAAATTTGCCTTTGTAAGTTTTTTTTGGGGGGGTTTAAAGATCGAAAAAGCTTGACATCAATGACTTTTCAAATTCTGATCGCTTCTCGGCCTTTTGGCTAAGACAGTGATTCAGGAACATAAATATTTGTTTATATCATGGTTGGTTTGTTCAGCCCGTCGTACATGGCGAAAGCCGATACGCGACGTTAAACTGAACTTCCATCAATGACTTGATTTTTTTTCCAATTGTCTCTTCATCAACATTTTCTTTTTTTCCCTCATTGCAAAACCAAGAAATTTACCACTATTTTTAGTCACTGGTTGTTGTTGTGTGTGTGTGTGTGTGCGTGTGTGTGTGTGTGCGTGTGCGTTGTGTGCGTGTGTGTGTGTTTGTACGCATGTGGGGCGCACGCATGTGCATGCACACATGCGTGTGCGCATTCCGTCTTCAAATCTTCCACCATAAACAAATCTCAATGTTGAGCTGACCCGCAATCTTAACAGTCAGTGACTTGAACATTTTGTTCGTTGGTTTTACCTTGTGCCGTATGAAAATAATTTGCAAGAATCGGCATACAAAAAAAATATAATGCGTACCAGCATGGAATACTCTCACACAATTCATGCCACCTGATTGATTTTTGTCACCTTAATTTGGAAACCAAGACTCTACATAAGCTTTCTCACTCTAAAGAAGCTTTGTTTAAGATTGCGAGCAATGTGTGTCTTTCGTGTTTTAAGACTGTTGCGATTCTGGAGAATGAAACATCCCCCCTCATCTATCCCTCGTTCTCATCATCCAGACAAATAATAAAACCTGTCACCTATGGAGTACATTTCAGTCCAAACGAGAATTATTGATGCGTAAAACCTATCATTCTATATTAAAAAATACGTCGAATTTCGATCATCCAGCCTTCCCCACAACATGCTCTCCTCTCCTCTCTCCCTCCTCCTCCCAAAATCTCCTTACGCTTGTTTTGTTTCCCCCACCCCACCCCCCTCCTTTACACCCACACAGACACACACTTTATTTCTACCTCTGTGTGATCAGATGTACACATATTTCCTTCTATCCCGAACTTGCCAATTTCTCAATGTTAATACCTGGAGAGAAAAAAACTGTTTTGAACCGACTGTGTTTTCCTTTAAATTCTCATTCTCTTTTCCCCTCTCTTTGTCTCTCTCTCTCTCTCTCTCTCTCTCACACACATACAGACACACACACAGAGACACGGACACACACACACACCTGGTTAGCTAAGTGATGGTGGTGACCCAGAGTCAAGTGCAGCATCTCAGCCACAATCTCCTCCTTCTCTCTCAGGGCCTGAGCTATGGCCTGGTCCGTCCGCCTCAAACGCTCTGGTTATCATCATCATCACCATCCATCTTCATTATCGACGCCAGCACAGACAATTGAATTTACCCAGGCAACCCTTACACACACAGACGCTAAACTTTCTATCTCCATCTCCTCTTAGTCTCTTTCCCTTCCGCTTTAGTCGCTCCAGTAACCGTCATCTTCGACACAGGGATCGGTACTACGAAGTACTAACATTCTAAAGGACCCTCTCAAAGAATGTGCAGGGGGTCTAGTCTAGTCCCAGGGATGCACTAGAAACATTCTTTTTAGCATTTGGGCAATGCCGCTGGGACCCTCTATCCCCCCCGCCTCTAGGACCCTCTGCGCTGTAAGCGAAGGAGTCCCTAGGACCCCTTGCTTTGCGGGACGATTGGGAGCCCTGCGATATCATTGATTTTTTATCGTGGTTGCCTGCACAGATAATCGAATTACTCCCCCACCCCACTCCCACCTCCCCCTCACTTAACACTGCTCCCTTCCTGAATGGAGAGAGAGAGAGATGGAGGGAGGGAGGGAAGGAGGGGGAAGAGAGGAGGGAGGGAGGGAGGGAGGGAGGGTGGGAGGGAGGGAGAGAGAGGGAGAGACTCCTAATGGAACAAGAAAGACAAGAGACTAAGAGAGAGAGAAACGGAGAGAGGCAGACTGACTGACGAAGACGGACACACAGACAGACAGACGGACACACAGACAGACAGACGGACACACAGACGGACGGACACACAACATAAACGCGGATGTGAGATGATAAGCAAAGAACAATGGAAAGGGGGGGGGGGGGGGAGTACGAGCAAAGGACGTCGTCATGACGAGGAAAAAAGTTTTCGATTCTCAATCTCGAGACAAACACCACAAGGGAGCAAGCACAGGCTAGAAACCACCATCTGGCTTCTAACAAGGTTATAATATCAATAAGTAATAATAATAAAATAAAATAAAAAGTGGTAAAGGTAAGTGAAAAGAAGGGTTAAGTCAGTGGTGGTTACAATCTGCAGGAATATTATCGAGGGAAGCTGGAAAGAGATAGTTTAATTACAAAATTAAAAAAAGGTCTGGTTAAATACGTTATACAGGCCAAGGTTCCCCCGCAAATGCCACCATTTCAGAGATGCCAAAAGATCCGGATTAGACTACAGTGGAAAGAACTTTAAAAAAATTAAAAAAAACAATGGGAAAATTCAATCATTATTTTGGTCCCAATTTAATGTTCTTGGTTTTTTTATGGCAAAAAGTCTTTTTATGTCAAAATACTCAGCTATCTGAAAATAAAGTCCCTTCAATTTTGACTTTATCCAACCTCCGCCATATTATTTTAAAACTTTATAATTCGAAAAACTCAAGAAGATTTCATTTAACAAGACGTATTTCACATTATTTTATATTGGATGTTCATTTGAACTCTACTTTTTTTTAAAATATACATTACTGTAAAACATCATAAACGAAATTGTCCGATCTTTTAACCCTTTCACCGCCAGCCATTTTTCAGCCAAAATATACCATGAAACTTAACTGGGCAGAGAAAATAAAATAACTGCAATATTGTGAATTCCTCTGCAACATATTTAACATTACCTCCCAAAATTAAGAAAATAGGATCTTTGGATAACAGGCCCTGATTTGATGCCTTTTAGTGACATGGGTGTTAAACCATTGTGGTGCTAAAATGCGACGTTGGTGGTGAAAGGGTTAAAATGATATTTGCCAGATTATTAAAAAAAAATAAAAAAAATGCCCATCTTTTTCGATCGTGATAAATCCGGTCCAAAAGAAAAGATCTTGTAAATCTGTGCCTTTCCAAGGTCGCTTTCTCCCGGACTCCAAAAACACGTTTTACTGAAGCCACAAAAACGGTACACGCAGTACGTTTCTTCGTCAGCACAACGCTCGTCTAATCACAAGGGTCATTAGCATCTCTGATATGCCGGCATTATGAAAATATTACATCAAATAAACAAACAGAAGAAAAACAAAAAAGCATAATGTCACATCTTTACAGCATTTTGCACCCACATGACAATTGATTTTTTTTATATTTATCGTAATTTGTGACGGTGCATGGAAAAAACAGACATAATGGAATTTTGGCATAAATTGAGATTTTAATTTTTCATGGTGGAGCAAAGATTCCTTGTTGATGCACAGAAAACCGAACTGAGTTATCTTGTCTAGTTTTAATTCTATAATTATTTGAAGTTTGGCATTCGAAATAGATCATTTGCAGAAACTGGGCATCGAAGACACAACTTTGCCTCTTTGTTTCTGTTGACTTGATTTAGAAAACAATCAAATTAACAAAGAAATCATTCAACATTGTCTTTCATGTTGTGGATACTGGTAGAATACATAAAAACACACAGATATGCCCTAAATAGAAAATTAATATTTTGCGGGTTGTTGACTATTTTTGGCTTTTGCTCAAACCAGTCAGTGACTTATGTAGGTTTTTTCCATGCACCATCACACATATATAATTCAAGGATTCGCCTTGGATCCTATTTGAGCATTCGTCAATCTCATAAATATCTTACACGTAGCTTGTCAATGTTTTCTTCTTCTTCTTTTCTTTCTTTTAATATATCAAGAATCTACATAAGCTTCCTCACTCTAAAGAAGCCTTGCTTAAGATTGCGAGCAAAGTCGGTGTGTCTTTCGTGTTTTAAGACTGTTGCGATTCTGGAGAATGAAACATCCCTGCGTGCATCACAAAGTCTAAAGTCTCATATTAAACAAAAAGGTCCTTCAATAAACTGCTAACTGCCACCTCGACATTCCTGAAAACTGTACAAAGATATGTAATTGTAGCATCATACAGACACAAAGACTCTACAATAATTATCACATTTCAATTACAGGCAAAACCTTTTCTTTTTTCTCTTTTCTTCACACACACACACGCAAGCACGCACACACACACACACACACACACGCATGTACGCGCACACACACACTAAACAACACACACAAAAACAGAGACTTACACATTCACGAGACGCATAGTCACAGACAAGTGCACACACACACACACACACAACAAACACACACACACGCATGTACGCGCACACACACACTAAACAACACACACAAAAACAGAGACTTACACATTCACGAGGTACATAGTCACAGACAAGTGCACACACACACACACACACACACGCATGTACGCGCACACACACACTCACTAAACAACACACACAAAAACAGAGACTTACACATTCACGAGACGCATAGTCACAGACAAGTGCACACACACACACACACTAAACAACACACACACGCATGTACGCGCACACACACACTAAACAACACACACAAAAACAGAGACTTACACATTCAC
>CM065713.1:21742098-21752098 GCA_017654935.2 Phymorhynchus buccinoides
TGGCATTTCACTTAATACATACAATAACTGCATTTTGATTTTTTATTGAATTGACAAAAGCTAAGATACTGTTTCCCTGTCATTTATGATATTATGCACAAAACTGTATGGCGGCCATCTTGTTTCAGTTAAACTTATATCAAACTGGAGACCTAAATTCAATAGCATAAGGCGGATCTATATTCAGCAGTCACTGAGCTTTCCAAAACTACCACATGCCAACTTTTTCTCAAAAATGCCTACAGGGTTACGGAAATTTGAAAGTTTTGTCTAGAGTAACGTTCTCATCCGTAGCTGATGCACTTGTACCATAGTGTTCAAGTGCTTCCGCTGTTAGGATCATCCCCGGAGGTTTCTTTAGGCAGGGTACGCAAACAACAACAACTCACGTTTTCCTGGCGTCCTGTGTCTGGGCTACTAGTTCGTAGATCTGAGGCCCCGTGTCCGACGTGTTGATCACGAAAAACGCCTTCTTGTCTGAAACGATAATCAATGCACACAACATCGTCACGGATTCTTCCTCCCCCAAAATGTCCTGAAAATGAGCCGCTAGCAAAAAGAAATTGTAATCCTTTTTTTTATTATTGAATTTTGTTTTCCATTTTACATATTTAGCAATGCAATTCGTTGGTGAAATTCAAAAACCTCGCAACTCGATTTTTTTTATATTTTTAACCCCTTCCCTGCCTGGCTACGAGACGGTCTCGTACTTAATGATGTCATTGATGATGTCATAACTTATGATATCATAAGCCTGGGATGATGGTTTTTGGCTTTGATAAGCCAGAAAGGATATATCTCTAGACCATTTTCTCAGATTGAGTCTAACAGATTTTTAAAAACTTTATAATAAAAAAAATCGATAATTTCTATGTTTTCCTCTGGCAGTGAAGGGGTTAATTAATTTAGATACATAGTTGGCTCTCTAATTTTTCCTGCCGCCTTCCACCAAAACCTCGTATGTCTAACGACTTTCTATCTGGGGTAAATGAGGTGAATGTGGAAGGCAGCGGGGAAAATTAGAGAGCTGACTATGCATCTAACTCCAAAAACGAGATACGAGGTTTCTGAATTTCACAGACGATATAATATAAAGATAACCAACACACACCCGTGGCGACATTTCTGGTCAGCAAATTCTGCAGTATGAGCACGGGGCTGTGCATGTACTTGTAGTCGTTGCCGATGGCCTGGAGGTTTGTTCAACGTTTACAATACAGACAAACCCCTATTTTATGACCCTCTGTTAAGCGACCACCTCTCATTTGAGACCGGATTTGTTGGCACAGATGCATTTTACTATGTAAACGACCTCTCTTAACTCTTTCAATCCTGCAGACCGGTTTTCCGGTTTCAAGGCTTAATACCTTTCAATCCTGGAGAACGGAAAACCGTTCTGGAAGAAATAACTCCTTTCAATCCGAGAGACCGGTATTCCGGGATCGTACTTTGGACTTACCGCAATTCGCGCCATCAAAGTACGTCATTTACCCTTGACCCAGCCCTAACGGGACTGTTTATGAATGGAATGTGATGCCAGACCCCCCAGCCGTTTACCCTTCCCTTTCCCCCACCACCTCCTCCTTCCAGCTCTGTGGGAAAGGGGTCGTTTTGAGTGAATGCGTGTAGTAGGTGTGTACTGTGCACGTGGCAGTTTTTGTTGGTAGTGAAAATAGAAGGTGAAGAAAATTCTGATTCTGACCAATTTGACAGAAGAAGAGTGAGTTTAGTTCGTGGCAGCTATTGAAGCGCATGTAGGTGGTGATGATGCTAGTGGTGAGGAGTTAGATTATCAAAACTTACATTTGTTCTACACTCGACCGAGTTTTGAGGATTAGGGGGAATTATGTCACACCAAAACCGAAACTAGGACGGAATTCAAACATCGATCAGGGCCTGTGTGTGTGTTAGACACATCAATGAAAGCGCAAGATTATTTTCAGTTATATTACTCTGATGAAGTGATCAGTTCTCTGCTAGAATATACCAACAATAACACCTAAAAAACCGCACCGAGGAGCCAGAGAAAAACAAAGGTGTATGTGACAAGCACAACACACACGGCACGACACCCCAAGTATAAGCATGCACACACTGGTGTCAGCTATACCGACACCCCTTCAAAACGTGTCAAACTACAATGATGTGTGAAAAGTGTGATATCTGTGCTCCAAACAGCGTCAGTGACTGCTGCAAGGTGTGTCACACACGTGTCACCTATGTGTGACATGTGATGTGATGACTGTGACAGGGGTACATACATGCGTAGATAGGGAACGTGAAAATATTATCTGTGTAAATAAAGTGTGCAAAATAGTGTGGTGCTTGTCCTCTATATATTTGTGTTGTATCCATACATAATCGTCAAAACAGACAATAAACTGTTGATGTGTTGGGGACAATTATGGTGACAATGGTGACACTTATCCGTGGAGTAATGACAAGCACAATACATGGGGATGTACAGGAGGCATCGCTTGGTGAGTGCGTGCATGAAATATACAATTTGCTTTAAAAACACTGACCTGCATGTATGGCATGATGGTATGTTTTATGTTAAATTGTAAACTTACCTGTTTTACACCTGTGTGTCATCTGTCATGTCACCATAATGTGTCAACATGGTCACAAACAGCTTCTCACATCAATTCCCTACACAACGGTATATGACATTCTTAGGTTCGTGTAATGTGGGTTACTACCGTAAGTCTCTAAAATAAGTACCTCATTATCACATTTTCAACCCTCTATAAATCCAGGAATGAAGGGAATAGATAGATAATAGAAACATAGGAATAAGGGGAAGTAACAGTTAGTGTAAAACCAGGAATGAAAGAGTTAAACGACTTCCTCTAAAACGCGACTTACGACCGCCATTTTGTTGGTTTTTACGACCGTTGTGGTCGTCTGCATAGACTTCGAGCAAAGGGAAACAACCACGGTCAAGGGCCTGAAAGCAGTCGCTTCCCTTGTTGTAGAAAAGATGGAGAGCGTAGGAAAATCCTATGGAGTTGGAAAGACCCAAATCCAGTTTTAATATGTCATTGTATGTGTGCATGAAGAAGAGAGTATGAACTGTGCTGAACTTTTTCTTTCTACGGCTGCCAGTGAAAACCTCCGTAATACGACCCCTCCAATTTACGACCGATTTTTCCGGACATTTTGGAAGTCTTAAAATAGAGGTTTGTCTGTACTCCTTTGTACATCTTTCTCCTTTTGGAAGTCTTAAAATAGAGGTTTGTCTGTACTCTGTACATCTTTCTCCTTTTGGAAGTCTTAAAATAGAGGTTTGTCTGTACTCCTTTCTACATCTTTCTCATTTTGGAAGTCTTAAAATAGAGGTTTGTCTGTACTAACAGAATATGACAGAGTATATAATATACAGAAAACCAACACACCTGTGGCGACATTTCTGGCCAGCAAGTTCTGCAGTTTGAGGACGGGGCTGTGCGTGTACTTGTAGACGTTGCCGATGGCCTGGAGGTTTGTTGAACGCTTACAGTACTAACAGAATACAACAGAGTAATATATAAAGATAACATACCCGTGGCGACATTTCTGGCCAGCAAGTTCTGTAGATTCAGCACAGGGCTGTGGGTGTGTTTGTAGTCGTTGCCGAGGTTGGCAGAACGTTTACAGTACTAACAGAATATAATAGCGTATATAATATAAAGATAACTAACATACCCGTGGCTACATTTCTGGCCAGCAAGTTCTGCAGTTTCAGCACAGGGCTGTGGGTGTGTTTGTAGTCGCTGGAGGTTGGTAGAACGCTTACAGTACTAACATATTTTTTATGGTTGGTTTTACGTCCCATTAGGCGTTGCCTCTTATGGACAGTACTACTAACAGAATACAACAGAGTAATATATAAAGATAACATACCCGTGGCCACATTTCTGGCCAGCAAGTTCTGCAGTTTCAGCACGGGGCTGTGCGTGTACTTGTAGTCGTTGCTGATGGCCTGGAGGTTGGTAGAACGCTTACAGTACTAACAGAATATAACAGAGTATATAATATAAAGATAACATACCCGTGGCCACATTTCTGGCCAGCAAATTCTGCAGTTTGAGCACGGGGCTGTGCGTGTAGTCGTTGCCGAGGTTGGCAGAATGTTTACAGTACTAACAGAATATAACAGAGTACATAATATAAAAATAACACACCTGTGGCCACATTTCTGGCCAGCAAGTTCTGCAGTTTCAGCACGGGGCTGTGGGTGTACTTGTAGTCGTTGCCGATGGCCTGGAGGTTGGTGGACTGGCACTTGAGCACCAGGCGGTCGTCGGCCCGCTGCAGCAGCACCAACAAGCCCTCCATCAGCAACACGTGGAGCTCAATCTGACGGTGGGACCGCAGCCGCCACACCAGGGGGCCGTCGTAGACCAGCTTGTGCTGAGTCAGGTCCAGTTTCTGGTAGAATTGACGACAGAGGAACATTGGTGGTGTTGCAACACTCCTTACTAATATAACAATTTCTGGCAGAATTAACAACAACACTCCTTACTAATATAACAATTTCTGGCAGAATTAACAACACTCCTTACTAATATAACAATTTCTGGCAGAATTAACAACAACACTCCTTACTAATATAACAATTTCTGGCAGAATTAACCAACAACACTCCTTACTAATATAACAATTTCTGGCAGAATTAACAACAACACTCCTTACTAATATAACAATTTCTGGCAGAATTAACCAACAACACTCCTTACTAATATAACAATTTCTGGCCAAATTAACAACACTCCTTACTAATATAACAATTTCTGGCAGAATTAACAACAACACTCCTTACTAATATAACAATTTCTGGTAAATTAACAACAAAGGAACATTGGTGACGTTGCAACACTCCTTACTAATACAGTGGAACCTCCCTTATAAGACCTCCCATTATAAGACTCCCTCCCATATAAGACCTACTTCTCTGAGACATTGCCCTTCTTTGTAAGTATCAAAACATTACCTCCCTTATAAGACCCCTCCCTTATAAGACCCCCCCAAAAAAAACCACACCCAAAAAAACCCCAAAAAGTTAGGGGTCCAGGGGCCCGCCCGGGGCCCCGGCGGGGTACAGGGGCAGAGCCCCGTTGGACGATTCAGGGGGGCAATGCAAGAGAAGAGAGATAACGAGATAGACAGACAGTTAAAATGATAGACAGAGACAGTTTGAGTATGATAAGCCTTGTAAGGATGGAAGTTCAGTTTAACGTCGCGTATCGGCTTTCGCCATGTACGACGGGCTGAACAAACAAACCAAGGTATAAACAAAAATTTATGTTCCTGAATCACTGTCTTAGCCAAAAGGCCGAGAAGCGATCAGTATTCTTGATAAGCCTTGTAAAATTATTACATTTGCCTTTGTAAACTTCCAAGATAGAACCACTAAGCTCAAACTGCCCCAAACCGCTTGTGGTCAAACATTTTTGTTGTTGATGAGTTTGTGGTCAAATAAAAAATACTGAAATCAGTGTAAAAATGAAAGAGTAGCACCCATGTCTCCAAAATGAAAAAAAATGAAAAAACAGTAAAAGTTAAGGGTCCAGGGTCCCCCGGCAGGGCACAGGGGCAAAGCCCCGTTAGATAATTAAGGGGGGGGGGGGGGACAATGCAAGAGAGAGAGATAACGAGACAAACAGACAGTTAAAACGATGGACTGAGACAGTAGTCCGATAAACCTTGAAAAAATGATTTAATCGCCTTTGAAAACAATATGGCATCACTGTGCTCTTTTAAAGATTCCCCGAGAGAGACTTCTGGGACACAACAACCAAGTTCAAAACGCCCCAAATCGCTTCTGGTTGACTTTCTGTGGGATGCATTTAAAAACAACAACTGAAGTTCATTTTTTGGTCAAATGAAAAAGAACTGAGGGACCGCCGTAGACCAGCATGTGTTGAGTCAGGTCCAATTTCTAGCAGAAAGAGTGTAGAGTGGCACAGTGGTAGCGCGTTCGCTTCGTGTCAAGTAAACCCGAGTTCGAACCTGGGTACAGGGGATTTTCACTCTCACTTTGCACTAGGCCTTGCGGTCTGAACGTGGAGTCTTTCGTTTGAGACGATAAAACCGGGGTCCCGTGTGCTCATGCACTTAGCACACGTTAAACCCAGTGGCAACGAAACAGTTGTCATTTGGTCAAAATTTACCCCCCTCCCTTTCTTCCTCATCAGCCACACAAAAATCGCATGCAAATTTTTTTTTTAAAATTGGGTGGCGCGCCTCTGGCTGCTCTCCAGGTGGGAGCAACCCGAATTTCACAGAGACGCCTCAGACTGACCGACTAACTGACTGATCTGACACGACTGACTGACCTTGATCTCGATGAGGCTGGGGTCAGCGGACACGTCGATGGCACGCTTGTCCAGCTTCTTCTGCATGTCCTTCAGCTTGTGGTAGTTCTCGCACTCCCGCACCGCCGTGTTCACGTAGGCCAGGATGTGCTTGCTGCGCTCCAGGGCACGCTCCAGGTTCTTGTACTCCACAGAGTCTGCGAGAAGAAGAAAACACACACAGTGCACATCACCAAAATCACTGGGATTCTTCTTCTTCTTCTTCTGCGCTCCAGGGCACGCTCCAGGTTCTTGTACTCCACAGAGTCTGGAAGGAGAAGAAGAAAACGCACACAGTGCACATCACCAAAATCACGGGGGTTCTTCTTCTTCTTCTTCTTCTTGTTGCGTTCCAGGTTCTTGTACTCCACAGAGTCTGGAAGGAGAAAACGCACACAGTGCACATCACCAAAATCACAGGGATTCTTCTTCTTGCTGCGCTCCAGGTTCTTGTACTCCACAGAGTCTGGAAGGAGAAAACGCACACAGTGCACATCACCCAAATCACAGGGGTTCTTCTTCTTGCTGCGTTCCAGGTTCTGGTACTCCACAGAGTCTGGAAGAAGAAAACGCACACAGTGCACATCACCAAAATCACAGGGGTTCTTCTCCTTGCTGCGTTCCAGGTTCTGGTACTCCACAGAGTCTGGAAGAAGAAAACGCACACAGTGCACATCACCCAAATCACAGGGGTTCTTCTCCTTGCTGCGTTCCAGGTTCTGGTACTCCACAGAGTCTGGAAGAAGAAAACGCACACAGTGCACATCACCCAAATCACAGGGGTTCTTCTCCTTGCTGCGTTCCAGGTTCTGGTACTCCACAGAGTCTGGAAGAAGAAAACGCACACAGTGCACATCACCAAAATCACAGGGGTTCTTCTCCTTGCTGCGTTCCAGGTTCTGGTACTCCACAGAGTCTGGAAGAAGAAAACGCACACAGTGCACATCACCAAAATCACGGGGATTCTTCTTCTTCTTCTTCTGCGTTCCCAGACCATATGGCCAGAATAGATGAGCTATGTACGTATGTGTTCCGGTTTTCGGTTTTCAACGGCCTCCCCGCTGCATTCAGTCGACACATTCCGATTTGGGAGAAGCTCAAGGGAGAAAATTATATAAAATAAAATAAAAATTTAAAGGCAGGAGAATGGACCAGTAAGGCAGAAACATAGTAGATGACAGAAAGCGAAGCGAAAAAGGCAGAGTCAAAGAGAGGGACAGATTACAAGAAGTTGCAAGCACAGAACTTCCAGAAGGCGGGGGGACCATTTATACAGAGCTGATTCTAGGATTTTGAAAAAGTGGGGGCGTTCCCCCCCTAAGAATTAAAAAAGGGGGGCAGGTCCAATGGATACGAGGGGAAGGAGGGGGGGGGGACATTTCACTGTAAAGTAGTTGATTTTTCACTGTGAAGTAGCTGATATTTCACTGAAAAATAGCTGAGATTTCACTGTAAAACAGCTGATATTTCACTGTAAAGTAGTTGATTTTTCACTGTAAGGTAGCTGAATTTTCACTGTATACAGCATAACAAGAGGAAAGACAGGACACATACTGTTCTGTGAGTGTCGGAGGAGGTTCTCTATCAACAGGGGGTACTTGGTCAGACGCTGCATCTGGCATGGCACGTGGTCCTTCAGCTCCAGTTTCCGACACAACTTGTCTGCTTCCGCGTCCTGCACACACACACACACACACATAGACACACATACACATAGACACACACACACATAGACACACATACACAGTACACACAACAGACGCGCACCAACAAACACAAGATTTGAGAACAGGCTAAATATATTTTTTTGCTTTAGCCAACCTGTTTGTTCAAATTACATTTTCAAATGTAATTTCGGGTGGGGTGGTGGGTAAGTCTTTTGTAGAAATAGTTCCCCACTTTCTCCGTCATTCCTTATCTGACACTCCTACCCCCCCCCCCCCCCCCAACACACACCCTCTCCGATCACTCTTACCGCCAGGAACTGCCAGTCTCTGGTTTTTCAGCCTCGAGAGTGAAAACTGGTCATTGCAGTATTCCGCGCACCTTTACCCCCCCTCTCTCCACACTCTCACCCTTTCCCTCCACACCCCCCTCTCCAATCACTCTTAGGCCATGTGGAAACCCCTGCGCAATCCGTAAACAAGTGAAACAAAAGAAGGGAAAAGATTTGCGCACGTGTCCGAATTTCCCCTATAATTATGCGTGAACTTTTATCCTTCTTTCTTCCACTTACTTAGGGTTTTCCCGTACGGAACTTGCGCGTCTAATAATAATAATAATGGGTATTTGTTGCGCTCTTTCTCCAAAGAGCTCACGGCGCTTACAAAGTTAACTTTAGACAACAACAATAACAATAGTAATAAGCACAAAACATTCAGAAATATATATATTAAATACAAATCTGATCCTTCACATGTGCACGCGCACACACGCACACACACACAAACACACAGCACACACACAGAAAAGACATTCTTACCCAAAGGCTACTTTACATCAGACCTGCCTACTTGGAATTTTCCCAATCAGTAGCCCAGCCATCAATTTTCAGTAGCATGGCAAACTTTTCCGTAGCATCCACAAACGACGGCAATCGATTTGTTCTCTTCCTGAGCCGAAACGCACTGCTTAATATGTTTCGCTGATTGAACGTGTTGACGGCAATCGTCTCTACCGCCATGATTCACAGAGAAGTCCGCATGGCAGAGGTTGCACTGCAGCGAGCATGGTTCGCACCGAGTCAACTTCTGACGATGCAAGGCCACTCCTCCGTGTAAGCTATTTTAAAAACTTGTGCGGCAGGCCGATGTTGTTGTTTTTAGAACAAGATGGTGTGCCAGATGATTTTCGTTTTCTGGTTTGGGTTCGTTTTTCTTCGTTTGAAACATCTCCCGAATCGCTACTGCTGCTGGAGTCCGCCATTTTTTTCAGAGAAAGTAATAAGAACGCATGTGCAGTCACTTTGATAAAAACGGAAGTGACTAGGTTATCGCGTATCTGCTCTTGGAAACAGACAAAACCGGGAACGGCACAAGCAAAAATAAAATGCATCTGCAATTTTTTTTCTTCCCCGTAACAACATTAAGGTTGACGTAGCTCCGTAGCAAAGCTTTATTTTTCGTAGCTGCTACGCCCAAATCGTAGCAGTAGGCAGGTCTGCTAGTCCAACCCACATCACACCACCCACATCAACCGCCCAAGACGCACCCACGACCACGGCACCAGGACCAAACATGTGCACCCGGCCTTACCGTCAGGAACTGGGACAGTCGCTGGTCCTTCCTTCGATGTCGTTTCAAGGCCTCCAGGGCGAAGGACTGGTTACGGCAGTACTCCACACACGCTTTACGGAAATCGTCCCCCGCATCGCCGTCAAACTGAAAAAAAGACGGAGGAAATGCAATGGGCGTGGTACAAGGGTGCAACTCCCCAAAATGAAAAATACTGAAAGGCTGGGGTCCAGGGTCCAGGGACCCGTGACCCCGGCAGGGTACAGGGGCACAGCCCCGTCGGACGATTCAGGGGGGGCAACTTAAGAGAGAAATAACGAGACAGACAGACAGTTAAAATGATAGACAGCAGACAGTTTGAGTCTGATAAGCCTTGTAAAATTATTACATTGCCTTTGCAAACTTCCAAGTTAGAACAACTCAGACTAA
>CM065713.1:21754598-21847098 GCA_017654935.2 Phymorhynchus buccinoides
GAGCCTCCTAGGTCAAATGTTATTGCGTTAACATAGTCAGAGTCAGTCAAGGGAAGTAAATCTGTGTGACCTTGGTCACTTCTAAACTCGCTTCGCTCCCTTAGACCACAATTTTGCCTCTGACTTTGCTTTTGTAGTGGTTTGTTGTGGGGAAACCAATCGGTGTAGAGTGTTTTTCTATAATGTCTAAACCTGAAGAAAAAACATGTAATCTTCTTTCATTTCTCATTTTGCTTATGTATGTTTTGTTTGTTTGAGAGTGACTTGTGAGTTTGTTTTCAAAACCCCTTCCGACATTCATTTTTCTGCAATTCGCTTTTTCTCCGACACGCTCTCCAGGTGGGAGCAACCTGAATTTCACAGAGACACCTCTGTGACTATCATGTACGTAACCTAACCTAACCTAACCGACCACGCGGTCAAACAATCACAAAGCGAACAACACGGTTCCACGTAATCGAAACTGACCGTGCTGTCGGATGACCTCCTCCATGTTGGGGAAGAGGGCCCTGGCCAGCTCCGTCATCACCCCTCCCCCCTCCCCCACCATGGGCCGGTAGAACAGCAGGTCCAGAACCTTGAGGTTCCGCAGGTGAGCCCTCTCCGTGTGGAACAGCTCTGCACAGAGTACAGTGATAACTAACGCAGGGATGTGAGAGGGACCCCCCACCCAACGACAAAAAAGCGTAGCCGATGGTATCAACTTTAATCATCCTGGTGGAAATTAAAGTGTGCAATCACAGGCTCGATGAACAATACTACAAACATTCAGATTACATAAATCGAAAACACCACCATTAACCCCTTGGCTGCCAGATAAAATTGAAGAAAAAATCGTCAGGCAAATCATAACATGAAAAAGACAACTGATATAGCCAATCTGAAAAAATGGTCTGGGGATATTACTCTCTTGATCATGTTAGAGCAAAAGCCAGCATATCAGGGTTATTCCTCTTCATCTGATGACATCATCAGTGATGTAATCAGGTCAGTATGTAATACGTTGGTGGCAGTCAAGGGGTTAAGACAATAAGATGCATTATAAACGTCATCAAGGAATTATAAGAGGGAGAGAATTTGATTAGAATTTTGTGAAGAACTTGAAAACACAGTCATATGAAAACTAATATGTCCTCAACCCTTCCATCACCAGTCACCTCTTGGCACCACAATGATTTGACACCCATGCCACTGAAAGGCATCAAATGAGGGTCTGGTATCCAGTGACCTTATGTTCCTCATTTGGGGAAATAAGGATAGGCCCTATTTTATGCATGTCACAGAGGAGTCCCCAATGTTGCAGATGAAATCTTTTCTCTACCCAGGTAAGTAATGGAAAGTTTTAGCTGAAAAATGGCTGGCGTTGAAAGGGTTAAAATAGATTAATCAATTAAGATTAGGTATCACAGCCCTGTCGGCGACCAGGGCCATGACAGGGCTGTCACCACGTTAAACTTCACCACAAATCAATTAACGAATTAATCAATTATAATATATACATAAGTATCACAAATTAAAAAACAATGCATAGCATCGAATCTGTTTATATTCACACACACACACACACACACACACACACGCGCATGCACACCCAAAGGCAAATTAAGACAGCAAAGTATTCAATTCATCAAAGTAATTAAAACTTTGCCTGCGACGTCACTTTTTTTTTTCAAGGTTCGCCGTTACACGGATCTTACTGTCCGACACAGTTTCATCCGACCGAGCCCTGTCAAATTTGTGTTGGCATCCAGGGCTCCCAATCGTCCCGCAAAACAAGGGGTCCCAAGGACTCCTTCACTTACAGAATAGAGGGTCCTAGAGGCAAGATAGAGGGTCCCAGTGGCATTGTGAATGCTAAAAATAATTTTTCTAGTGCATCCCTGGGACCCCCTGCACATTCTTTTAGAGGGTCCTTTAGAATTTTAGTGCTTCATAGACCCCCAAATGGGGGTCCCTGGGATCCCTGGCACCCTTTGTCGATCTCCTCTTTCTTCACATCTATCATAATGGTGTGATGTACAAGTTTCCTTTCTCTCAACAGCTACAGTGGAATCCGTTTAATTGGCCATCGGATAATCGGCCAAAGCCGCTTAATCGGCCAATTTCCTCTGGAACGGAATTTTTTCTTCTTAAGCATGTGTTATTTTGTTCGTTTTTACGGCCAAAGCTGAAATCTTCAATTTCGCTTTATTGGCCACTTTTTCTCTCTAATTTTTCCTCTTTACCCCTTTTTGAGAGGGAGAACAACAGAGGCAGACAAACTGACAACACGCTTTTGACGTTTACATGGTTGAGTGTGAATTTGGAAGGTGAGCTGTTGTCAATTGAAAGACCCTGCATGGCGTTAAAATCACTCAAGAAAACAAAATCATTGTCTTTTACTCGTGCTTCTGTCAAGTTGCAGGATTAATAAACACACACACACACACACACACACACACACACACATCACAAAAAGAGAAAGAATTTGAATTTGAACTGCAACATTTAATTTTGACGTCATTGCTTTTGACTTGCATAATTGCGTCATACAGTATCTCGATGTTCGTTTTATCGGCCGATTCGCTTTATCGGCCATATTTTTCCTGGTCCCAAAAGTGGCCTATTAAGCGGATTCCACTGTATTTGAAAACATCCCAAATTCTCCAATCGAAATGACACGGAGGAAGCAGCCGAACAGATGAAAACAGCGCATCGCCTTAACTGCGAGTTGTGAGTAGGAATTGTTGGGAAATAATTAAGGGGAGTACTTTCATGGTGTGTGGGAGTGATCTCGCCTATTTCAATCTGTCAAAGATGGGGAATTACTCTACCATCAGGTCAATCCCCAGCCCTCGCTTCGTGCGTTTGAGGGGAGACACAGCATGCAGAACGCAGTGCGTCATTCTGAAATTGATGTCGTTTATATTTTTACGTCACACTTTGCAAGTTCTATCACTTTGCAGCAACAGGCCACCCCTTATTTTTCTATAAAAAAAATTTTGCAAGTCGCCGACTGGCATCCTGCGATTTCAAGCTTCGACGCCATGGTTGCATTGTTGTTATGGTATCTGACCGAGTAATGGAGGTAAACAACTCTAATTTTCACGAAGTGTTTTTCCGAAAATCGTCTATTGTGGCCGCGAGCTGGGGACTCGGAATGAGCGCCGAGGTGGGAGCAACACCACTGAAGATGGGACAGCAAAAATAAATAAATAAAAAATATTAAAAAATGTCAGTTTTCTCTCACCGTTAACGACCTCCTGTCGTTTCTTCTCCTTCGGTTTCAGTTTCTTCAGCACGTCCTCGCCCAGAACCTGCTTCAAGGGGGGCAACTCCTCCACTTCCAGGTCGGAGTCGTACGCCGTTGTCATCGTGGTGGTGGTGGCGGCGCCACCGGAGCTCAGCGCCTCGTTGACGTGTTCCGACGACGCTACGGGACTCTCTCCGCTCCTGGCGGGGGACACATTGAAAAAGAGAGAGAGAATGGTTAGCATGTACAATTGTTGTGCTGTGCTGTGTTGTGGGAGGAGGAGGAGCTAAAATTAGAACATATGCCCTCTCCGGGGGGTCTGTTGTATAAATAGTTCCCCCACCTTCTGGAAGTTCTGTGCTTGTAACTTCCTCTAATCTGTCACTCTCTTTGACTCTGCCTTTTCCCTTTGCTTTACTGTCACTTTCTGCCGTACCGGTCCATTCTCCTGCCCTTTTTTCATGAAACACTTTCAAAAAGATTTCCTCCAGCCGAAGTCGGACTTGCTGGGACTAACTATTTCTTAGTTAGGCGCATAACGATAGCATGACGCATCTGCACACATAATTGACAGGAAACTCTGAGCGATCGAAGAAGAAGAAGAAGAAGAAGAACATATGCATTCTGACCAATCAAACAGGCCGACAGACGAGAACTGCCTGCTCTAAGCAGTAAGGGGCTCACCGATTGGACAGACTGGAGGCGGAGGAGCTAAAAATAGAACGTATGCATTCTGACCAATCAAAAAGGCTGACAGATGAGAACTGCCTGCTCTGAGCAGTAAGGGGCTCACCGATTGGACAGACTGGAGGCGGAGGAGCTAAAATTAGAACATATGCATTCTGACCAATCAAAAAGGCCGACAGACGAGAACTGCCTGCTCTAAGCAGTAAGGGGCTCACCGATTGGACAGACTGGAGGCGGAGGAGCTAAAATTAGAACGTATGCATTCTGACCAATCAAAAAGGCCGACAGACGAGAACTGCCTGCTCTAAGCAGTAAGGGGCTCACCGATTGGACAGACTGGAGGCGGAGGAGCTAAAAATAGAACGTATGCATTCTGACCAATCAAAAAGGCCGACAGACGAGAACTGCCTGCTCTAAGCAGTAAGGGACTCACCGATTGGACAGACTGGAGGCGGAGGAGCTGCCTGACTGTTGGCTGAGGGCCCGGAACATGTCATCTCTGTCCACATCGCTGCAAGGGAAAAAAGAAAGAAAAACAATAACAATACAGTGGAACCTCCCTTATAAGACCTCCCACTATAAGACTCCCTCCCACATAAGACCTACTTCTCCGAGACATTGCCCTTCTTTGTGTCAAAATTACCTCCTTTGTAAGACCCCTCCCTTATAAGACCCCATTATAAGACTCCCTCTCACATCATAAGACCTACTTCTCCGAGACATTGCCCTTCTTTACAAGTATTAAAAGTACCTCCCTTTTAAGACCCCCCCCTTATAAGACCTCACATTATAAGACTCCCTCCCACATCATAAGACCTACTTCTCCGAGACATTGCCCTTCTTTCTAAGTATTAAAAGTACCTCCTTTATAAGACCCCTCCCTTATAAGACCTCCCACTATAAGACTCCCTCCCACATCATAAGACCTACTTCTCCAAGACATTGCCCTTCTTTGTAAGTGTTAAAATTACCTCCTTTGTAAGACCCCTCCCTTATAAGACCTCACATTATAAGACTCCCTCCCATCATAAGACCTACTTCTCCGAGACATTGCCCTTCTTTGTAAGTATTAAAAGTACCTCCTTTATAAGACCCCTCCCTAATAAGACCTCCCACTATAAGACTCCCTCCCACATCATAAGACCTACTTCTCCAAGACATTGCCCTTCTTTGTAAGTGTTAAAATTACCTCCTTTGTAAGACCCCTCCCTTATAAGACCTCCCACTATAAGACTCCCTCCCACATCATAAGATCTACTTCTCTGAGACATTGCCCTTCCTTGTAAGTGTTAAAATTACCTCCTTTGTAAGGCCCCTCCCTTATAAGACCTCCCACTATAAGACTCCCTCCCATATAAGACCTACTTCTCTGAAACATTGCCCTTCTTTGTAAGTGTTAAAATTACCTCCTTTGTAAGACCCCTCCCTTATAAGACCTCCCATAATAAGACCCTCCCACATCATAAGACCTACTTCTCCGAGACATTGCCCTTCTTTGTAAGTATTAAAAGTACCTCCCTTATAAGACCCCTCCCTTATAAGACCTCATTTTGGATGATTTTTGAAGGTCTTATAAGGGAGGTTCCACTGTAGTAGGGGTGCTTCTACAAAATAATAATAATAATAATAATAATAATGCCCCCACCCTCCCTTGGGGATACTGGGGTTTTTTTCTCGTACAAATAGTTCCCCCACCTTCTGGAAGTTCTGTGCTTGTAGCTTCCTCTAATTCTGTCACTCGCTTTGACTCTGCCTTTTCCCTTCTCTTACTGTCTCATCTGCTATCTTTCTATCTCACTGGTCCATTCTCCTGCCTTTTTTTTTCTCTCTGTAAATTCTTACGAAGATTTCTTCAGCCGAAGTCGGGGACATGCTGGGCCTAACTGTTTCTTAGTATGGCGCATAACAGCAGCATGACGCATCTGCGCTCACATGACAGGAAACTGTCCTGGGCGATCATAGAAGAAGAAGGCTGTGGCGATTACAGCACATCTTAACCCTTTAACCGCCAATGTCGTATTTACATAGGTGTCAACCCAATTTTCCTTTTTACAAAACTTCCCTTATTGAAAAATAATTTCCCCCTTATTTCAAGCCTGAAAACCGTATACATTTCAGAACACGCAAAACCATGAAAACGTTGCCGTGAATACATTATATTCAGACATCGTTTTCATGTAGTTTTGTTATATATATTGAAAAATGGGCAGGGGAGCGTACCTTCCTTTCTCAAAGGACAGGTTTTCCCATTCTTTCAAGCGTCTCCCACTCCCAACTCGTGCCTTTTTGGCCACAGGGGGGTTCGCAGAACTGGAAGAATTAGCGTCAGCCATTTTCGATTCAAACAACGCTCACGTGGAAGTTCTGAAGAAACCACGCATGCGCAGATTACCAGAACAAATTGAACAAATCGCTCTCTGTGCATGACCGATCATCTAGCCTACTGCTTTCGTTTTCCTGTTCGGCTGCTTGGCGTCCGCGTTTTGTCATCTGCTATCACAAAATTCTATCACTTCGCGGTTTGTCTCTGATTTCTGATCTGCCCTGATCTGCCCGTATAAATCAGTTTTACCCGTATTGAAACTGTTACACAACCGTACAGACCCAAAATCATGGTTTTCCCATACAGCAATACGAGAAAACTGTATAGGTTGACACCTATGCATTTATGCACCACAATGGTTTAACACTCATATCACTAAAAGGCATCAAATCAGGGCCTGTTATCTGAAGACCACACCTTCTTCATTTTGAGAGGTAAGGATAGGCCTAATGTTATACGGGGCATAGAGGAATTCCCAATATTGCAAGATAACTTTTTTTTCTCTACCCAGTTAAGTTTAACCCTTTCACCGCCAAAGTCGCACTTTAGCACCACAGTGATTTAACACCCATGTCACTAAAAGGCAACAAATTGGGGTCTGTTATCCAAAGACCCTATTGTCTTACTAGTTTTGGGAAGTAAGGATAGACCTTATTTTATATATGTCACAGAAGAATCCACAATACTGCAGATGGATTTTGTCCCCTACCCAGGTAAATTTAATGGGAATGTTTGGCTGAAATATGGCAGGCGGTGAAAGGGTTAATGGTATTATTTTTAGCTAAAAAATGGCTGGCTGTGAAAGGGTTAAAGATCTGGGAGCATAAAAAGTTACTATAAAATAGGGTAAAATCCATTATCATTATTAAAGTAATGCAACTGTTTAACATACACGCACACACACACATTCCACTTGGTTTTTAAAAATAAAATTCAGCTAACCTTTTGGCTCTTCGGGCAGGGCGCTCGGTTTTCTGAAACATGCAAAACATTCATGAAATCCCCCAAAGTCGGAGGGTGGCTGCCCACATGGCTGGGTAATCAAAAACGGTCACTTATTAAAAAAATTTGAGCACAAAGTGCTTTACAATCAGCATTCAAACACTCACATACACACACACGTACAACAGACACACACGCACGTACGTGCACGCACGCGAGTAATGTTCTCATCCCTAGCTGGTGCATTTGAACCATAGTGTTCAAGTGCTTCGGCTGTCGGGATGATCCCTGGAGTCTTTTAGCCAGGGTACGAAAACAAACAAACAACCAACATTCATGAATGAAGACAAACTTGACGCAGTGGGAACAAATTGCTAAATTCTTAGAATGAGGTGTTTTAGGGGTTGTTTTTTTCTTTTCGCATGACCTAAACATCTCACAAATAGGTCACACAGTGACTGTGCTTCACACTGCTTCTTCCTTCAGTATTATGCAGGGCTCCCTGGGACCCTCATTTGGGGGTCTATGAAGCACTAAAATTCTAAAGGACCCTCTAAAAGAATGTGCAGGGGGTCCCAGGGATGCACTATAAAAATTCTTTTTAGCATTCGCAATGCCACTGGGACCCTCTATCCCTCCTCTAGGACCCCCTATGCTGTAAGTAAAGGAGTCCCTGGGACCCCTTGTTTTGCGGGAGGATTGGGAGCCCTAATTATGGCTTTTTTTTTAAAAATGTGCTAGAAAAGAGAGAGAAAGAGAGAAGAGAGAGAGAGAGAGAGAGAGAGAGAGAGAGAGAGAGAGAGAGAGAGAGAGAGAGAGAGAGAGAGAGAGAGAGAGAGAGAGAGAGAGAGAGAGAGCGAACGAATGTTGTTTTTTATTGAGGGAAAGCAGAATAAGCACAATAACCGGCTTTTTTTCATCCGGCCCTCTGAACAAAAAGAAAATAAATTTAAACAATACAAATAGAAAAAAAAAAGACATTGCAAAATACAAGAAAAACCAACAACCTTAAATTAAGGCCGCACCATGCAAGGAGAGAGAGAGAGAGAGAGAGAGAGAGAGAGAGAGAGAGAGAGAGAGAGAGAGAGAGAGAGAGAGAGAACAAGAGAGAACAATGAACTTTAATGACCAGGCCATCTGACCATGTTATGGGGTGGGATGTCAGGGGGAGTAACCCTCGGCTGATATCAGGTAGTAGGCCTAGGTCGAGGGCTACTTTCGTTTTCTTATATACTATGGTATAAACCCAGGTCGATTAAGGCTAATGCAGTTGTTTCAGGTGTTGGCAATGTATGGATAGAATAGAATGAACTGTTTAATGACCAGGCCATCTGACCATGTTATGGGGTGGGGGGTGGGGGTGGAGAGAGACAGACAGACAGAGAGAGAGACAGATAGAGACAGAGAGAAAGCGGCTTAGCGTAGCAGCAGTGAACACTTACGTCTCCTTTGCCCTTTAGACTTTCCGACCGACTGAGATCAACACTGGGTCTCCTGAAAGCAAACGCAAACGAGAAAATATCGCCTCACTTATACAGTCGAACCTCCCTTATAAGACTCCCTCCCACATAAGACCTACTTCTCTGAGACATTGCCCTTCTTTGTAAGCATTAAAATTACCTCCCTTATAAGACCCCTCCCTTATAAGACCTCATTTTGGGCGATTTTTGAAGGTCTTATAAGGGAGGTTCCACTGTATTGACAGACATAATATGTGCGCTCTCACGCACATACGCACAGAGCGAGTTCATTGCTACGTTTTCTGAAAGCAAAACACATAGAAAATATCACCACAGTAACATTAACAGACATATGCCAGACCTGTGTACCACCTACACAAATCTTCAGTAGTCTGGATAGCTGAAATGAGTAATTTGGGTGCAAAATGTGTAGTTTTATTCATTAAACCATCAATGTTCACTGAAAATGAGTAATCTGAGCATTTTTTTTCATTTTTCAAGAGTAGTAGAGGTCCAAATTGAGTAGAATACTACTCGGGAAAAGAGTAGAGTAAACAGGTCTGCACTGTCTATGCAGCGAGAAATCACCTTAAAACGCTATTTAACAGAAAGTGAAAACCTCTGACAGCAGAAGCCAATCCTCTTGTCAGAAATTCTTAACCCTTTCGCCGCCAGCCATTTTTCAACAAAAAAATACTATTATAGTTAACGGAGTGGAGAAGAAAAAAAATACCTGCAATATTGGGAATTCCTCTGTGGCATGTCTAACATTAGGCCCATCCTTGCCTCCCGACATTAAGAAAATGGGGTCTTTGGATAACAGGCCCTGATTTGATGCCTTTTAGTAACATGGGTGTTAAACCATTGTGGTGCATAAATACGACATTGGCGGTGAAAGGGTTAATCCTCTGAAGTTTGCAAATCCTCTGACAATTCTGATGCCTGTTCCTCAGCAAGATTATCTCCATGTTGAAGGAGGAATTCCAGCAAAGTTTTCTAGGATAGCGAGTTGCTTCGTCTGCTGTTTGAAGGAAGGCCTTGTTGGACATAGCGGACTGGCACTCACACACGAATGTAAGCAACACACACACGCGCGCACACGCACACTCATGCACAAGTTTGCATGCGCGCGCACACACACACACACATGCACTCACACACACACAAAGCCCCTCTCCCCAGACCTGCTTACCCCCTACACAAGTCTTGAGTAGTCTGGATGGCTGAAATGAGTAGTTTTGGGCTTAAAATGTGTAGTTTTATTCATTAAACCATCAAACAATGTTCACTGAAAATGAGTATTAGAGTCAGTTTTTGAAGAGTAGTAGAGGTCCAAACTGAGTAGAATATTACTCGAAAAGAGTAGAGTAAACAGGTCTGAAGTCCCCCGTGGGGATACCGGGGGGGGGGGGGGTGTCTTTTGTACAGATAGTTCCCCCACCTTCTGGAAGCTTTGTGCTTGTAACTTCCTCTAATCTGTCACTCTCTTTGACTCTGCCTTTTCCCTTTGCTTAACTGTCATCTGCTATCTTTCTATCTTACCGGTCCATTCTACTGCCTTTTTTCTATAAATTCTTACGAAGATTTCCTCCAAGCCGAAGTTGGACATGCTGGCCCCCAACTATTTCTCAGTTAGGCGCATAACGCCAGCATGACGCATCTACGCTCATGTGACAGGAAACTGTCTGAGCGAACGAAGAAGAAGAAGAAGAGGTCTGAAGCCCCCTTTCCACCCACCTGTTTTCAGAGCCAGCGGCGGGAGCCTCGCCCTCCTCCCCCCCAGGCCCCGGCCCCGTGGGGTAGGCCAGCTCGTGGTAGCGGTTCACAATGGACTTGACTGAGTGCTCTGTCGGCAGCCCCGCTATCAGATTAAGGGTAAACACTGGTCAGTCCATTTGCCATCGGTAGGGGGAGTTGGTTGGTTGCAGGTTGGTTGGTTGGTTGGTTGGTTGGTTGGTTGGTTGGTTGATTGGTTGGTTGGCCAGGGGACCGGGAGAGGGATAGGGGTGATGATGGTGGTGATGGGGATAGATGGATGGAAGGAAGGATGAAGAGAGAAAGAGAAGGAGCGAGAAGGCGGCGGATTAATAATTAGACAAGCCCACTCACCGACTTTGGGTCAGGCAATACAAAAATGACAAAGCATGCATGACTAGCGTTAAGATACGGATATACACACAATATACACGGCACACACGGCAACACCCACCTTTTACCCTCGTAAGAACAGTAATGCATCGGTGGAGAGAAACAAATCAGGGGGCCGTTTCACAAGGGCTAACGTTACGTTGCGCTCGCTCAAATCGGCAAAAACGGTCTAAGAAACACCCTTCGTTTGCCGATAGTTCGCATGGCGATTTGTTCTTGCCAAACACCGAGCAAGCCGCGAACTATCCGGAACTAGTAGGGGTTAATACGTTTCTTGTTGTTGACTGGTCCATTAAAGTTTGTTTCAAATAATACTCTTGTAACATTCTTCCGCAAACGTTTACTAAAGTGTTTCTTAGACCCCTTTTTTGGCGTAGCAGTTATACGCGCTGGCGACCGTCATCTGGAGAAACTCGACCCTGAGGTGATGTTCAGTCTCTTTCTGTCGATGTCTGACTTACACCGTTCTTTGGGGGATAAAGGTGAGCACTGCCGTGCAAACAAACTTTTTCACTCAAAAAGTCTGCGCTCAAGATTCGAAACAATCAGAAGCTTGTGGTTTGCAAAGCTGGACAAACAACCTCCGTGATTATCATTCATTATTAATTATTTAACATTTGAAAGTGGGGGGTTTTCTGCTTTATCTTTCACAGCATTAACCCCTTCCCTCAGGCATGAGATTGAGAAATTGTGATTTAGGCTGAAAAGCATCCAAAAAAGGCTGAAAAAAAGGCTGAAGCCCCCCTGAAACTGGAGCCTTTTAGCAATCTAAGCCTCAAAAACAGCATTAAAAGTGGAATTGATCCATTTAGTTCATTTCTATTCACTCATAAGAAGTATTTCTACACTCCGCTGATCTCTTTTCGATCTAAAAATTGACCTCTGAGGCCATCAAAAAGCCTGAAATCAGGCTTAAGGCTGAACAATCTCTTGCCTGTCCCTGCCTGCTAGGAGATAGTCTCCTAGTGTATGATGTCGTCATTGATGATGTCATCAGGGCTCCCAATCCTCCCACAAAACAAGGGCTTCACTTACAGCATAGAGGGTCTTAGAGGCGGGATAGAGGGTCCCAGTGGCATTGCGAATGCTAAAAAGAATGTTTCTAGTGCATCCCTGGGACCCCCTGCACATTCTTTTAGAGGGTCCTTTAGAATGTTAGTACTTCATAGACCCCCAAATGGGGGTCCCTGGGAGCCCTGATGCCATAGTCCTGGGATGATGGTCTTTGGTTTAGATAAGCCAGGAAAGATATATCCTCTAGACCATTTTCTCAGATTGAGTCTAACAGATTTGTTTTAAACTTTAGAATAAGAAAATCAATAGTTTCTCAGTTTTCCTGTGGCAGTGAAAGGGTTAAGTTAAATGATTGCTCAAAAGCTGTAAAGCCGCAACACGGGGGAGAAAAAAAAAGCTTTTACAGTTTTATTTTTACAGCAAAATCACACAGGGGGATAATCAAATGAACAAAAAAATAAATCATATTTGCATAATATTAAAAATAAATTCTGGAAGAAAATAGTAGTAGTAGTAGTAATTTGGGCTAGAAGTGGGCCTCGCAACCCTTTTACGCCCTTTCTCGTTTGTGACTTTGATTTGTTTCAAGGTGGCTTGCTTTCTACAGCTAAACTATGAGAGAAAATGGAGTGTTACGTCCTCTTGGTCTGAATCAGACACATATGGGACATTTGTAAATACAAATATGGTGGGAACAATACTGGAGGCAATGCCCGGAGGCAGTACGAAACCAGTAAAGTCCCGATTTTTTAAAAATTAATACAGATAGCTGTAGCGGTGACCACGCCTCGGTTAAACCTCATCGGCTATGGCACCGCCACAAATAAAGGTACAAAGGTAGTCGAAAAATATGGAATGGACTTTTTCTTATTTTATTTATTCATCGAACATGAATTTATCGAAAATAAATCTAAGTCAACTGTACATATTAATAAACAAAAATAATAATAATGAAAGGTAGCTATTTGTCCAACTTTTTTTGTTGTAATCTATATAATTTAAAAGCTACAAACTCAACAAAACCAGTGCAGCTTTTGAGAGATAATGTCTACTTCAAGAATTTGAACTCAAACCAAACAAGGGAGTTAACAATTTAACAAAAATTTGTGCCAATATAAATTCAAACAGACAGAAAAAAAAAGTCCCTCAAAATAAAAATTCAAGATAAAATGAACACGTTTTACCTTTTTAAAAAAAGAAGCCTCTTTATACCTCTACAGCTTTATTCATTGAGTAAAACAAATATTTGATGTAAAAACAAATTCATACTTCAGCATCATCATTTCTATATCACCTACTTAATTTTTATCAAATTTCCGTTACACATTATTCTTATTATTATCATTATCATTATGTACAAAGTTTATATTGTGTATCATGTGTATGTTGAAAGGCGTATTACGCTCATTTATTTGTGTTCATTATAATTGCTGTTTGTAATGTTTGTATCGATAGGTGCTTCTTTACATGTTTATAGCTCATTTATTAATTATTGTTTTGTTGACTGATGCTTGTTTTCATGTTGATTATTATTCACTTATTCTTGGATTGTGCTCAATGTATATGCTTACTCATTTGTATTCTAGTGTTCAGTTCTTTGTACAGCGCTTTGAGCTCCCTGCCCGGGAGTAAAGCGCTTTACAAGCGTCCAGTATTATTATTATTACAGACAAACCCCTATTTTACGACCCTCTGTTAAGCGACCACCTCTCATTTGAGACCGGATTTGTTGGCACAGATGCATTTTACTATGTAAACGACCTCTCTTAAACGACTTCCTCTAAAACGCGACTTACGACCGCCATTTTGTTGGTTTTTACGACCGTTGCTGTCGTCTGCATAGACTTCGAGCAAAGGGAGACAACCACGGTCAAGGGCCTGAAAGCGGAGTCGCTTCCCTTGTTGTAGAAAAGATGGCGGAGAGCGTAGGAAAAGCACGAAAACCACTGACTTTGAAAAAGAAAACCACTGACTTTGGACGAGAGTGGAGGTGATTAAAAGAAGTCGGCAAAGTGAAACTGTAATATCGATTGCACAATCCTATGGAGTTGGAAAGACCCAAATCCAGTTTTAATAATGTGTGCATGAAGAAGAGAGTATGAACTGTGCTGAACTTTTTCTTTCTACGGCTGCCAGTGAAAACCTCCGTCATACGACCCCTCCAATTTACGACCGATTTTTCCGGACATTTTGGAAGTCTAAAAATAGAGGTTTGTCTGTATTATCATTGATTGCCTAACAGCAACATTTTTCAAAGGTTAACGACATATCACATGAACGACATATCTTTAATCATTTACACTGACATTATTTGGGGTTAATTAAAAGTACAGTTTTGGTTAATAATGGGACATACATATGTATTCCGATATGGTTTATTACAAATAATACACACACAATACACACTACAATTACGAATAGAGAAACAAGACATACAAGTTACTGTAGAAATACAAAGGTGCAGGTTAATGTTTTTAACGTAAACACCAGCATTACACACACACACGCACACACACACACACACACATGCACGCCCATGCACATTCAATGAGGCCTTACACTACTCCTTGCCAACACAAAAGGGCGATAATTTTATACCCGAACTGCCGATGACCCCTGGTGACGAGTCAGGAGCAGATAATTTTACTGGCTATATACTACTAGTTCCTGACAGGCAAGGGTGATAATCTTAAGTAGGGGGCGTTCGCATCTCAGGTCACGAGACAGGGGCAGAGAATTTTCGGTAATAAAGACTCATCATCTTCTCTAAAGAAAGGAGGGGAAAAAAGGTTTATTAAAAATAAAAACCATGACTAAATACACATACAAATTTTTTAAAAATCACTGAACAAAATAGATTCTATTAAAAAACTGTACAGCATGAAAAAAACATACATATTAAATACAAAAAGTACCAAAAACGCCCACCAAAAAAGCAAACAAAATCCTACACAGACACACACAAAGGTTAAAACAAATCCTTAAAAATGAGAAAATTATTTGAAAGTAACCAACCCCTAACCCCAAGAAAACAAAAAGTCCAATAGTATTTCTTACATTTTTGTTGTTGTAAATATCATTTTGTAAACGCATTTCACGATCGGAAAATCAACACAAAAGTATTAAGATTAACATTAAAAGCATAGCCCCCGTCGACAACCAAGGCCATGTCAGGGCTGTCACCACGTTAAATCTTACCACGCATTACAAAAAAAGGATAAAAACACAAGGTAAAAAAAATAGTCAAAGTGTGGTAGTTAAAATACTTAGCTAATAGTTACAAAAAGTATTCCATTTTCATTAAAAGAAAAGAAAATTTTAAAAAACGAACGGAAATTCAACACAAAACAAAACCGATCCAATGCAAATTAAAACAGCCCACGTGCGGCGTCATTATTTTTATTATTATTATTTCACACACAACACACACTGAAGAAGCGTGTAGCAGTGCTGGGTTAGTTTGAAGGTACACAGGTACACTGGGGGGAAAAAAACTTTCACTCACACGGGGGAGGGAGAGAAGAAAAAAAGGGAGAGGGGGGGGGGAATATTTATAAAAAAACAACAGAAAAAAGCAGCAGCAAATGAGCAAATTTTTCTTTAACCTGAAGCGCTCTTCAGGTCTTCCCGTCCCCCAATAAAAATGATAAGAAAAAGGGTGTAAAAAAAAAGGGTTGTAGAATGACTATAGAGTAACAGAGGAAAGAAATGTAACGAGGGGGAAAGGAGGTGGGGAGGGGGGGTAGGGTGGTGGTGGTGGTGTTGAAGCCAAAATGGGGGTCAAACTAATTTCTATTTCCCTCTCCCCTATAATCTAACTACAACGGTTCATTATTTCAAACATTACTTTGGTTTCCCTCTCAAATAACCTCCGCCCCACCCCTCCCCCTCCCCCAATTCCTAATGGAGCTAACACACACATACAACCACACACACACACACATGCATACACACACACACACACACACACACACATACACACACACACACACACACACACACACACACACACACACACACACACACACACACACACACAACAACACACACACACACACACACACACACACACACACACACACACACACACACACACACACACACACACACACACACACACACACACATACACACACACACACACACACACACACACACACACACACACACACACACACACACACACACACACACACACACACACACACACACACACACAACACACACACACACACATACACACACACACACACACACACACACACACACACACACACACACACACACACACATACAACACACACACACACATACAACTAAGTGTGGAAAATCGACAACAACAAAATCTTTAACTTCTCATTTTTCTGTGCTGCACTCCTCACGCAACCCCCCACACATACTACCGCAAAGTTCTCCGATAGCTCGACAATCTAAGTTCTACCTTGCAAATCTCGACAGCCACGCTCTGTCTTGAAACTACGGGAAGGTCAGCTGGGAGTGGGCTGGGTAGGGTTGCCAACACGAGAATGGAAGTATATACAGTGGAACCTCCCTTATAAGACCCCTCCCTTATAAGACCTTCAAAAATCATCCAAAATGGGGTCTTATAAGGGAGGGGTCTTATAAGGGAGGTAATTTTAATGCTTACAAAGAAGGGCAATGTCTCAGAGAAGTAGGTCTTATATGGGAGGGAGTCTTATAAGGGAGGTTCCACTGTATATAGTAAAAGTTTGAAATGCTAAAAGTTCAAAGATTCCACAAGAGAAAGTTAATAAACGGAGCCCACTTTCCCACGGTCGGATACAGTCCACCGCATACACCAGGGTCTGTATTCACGTTGAGATAGCATGAGACTTAGCATCATGCTAACTTAGAAGCTCTTCCAAAAGTCCTATTAAATCCTACAGGACATTGGAAGAGCTTCTAAGTTAGCATCATGCTAAGTCTCATGCTATCTCAACGTGAATACAGGCCCTGTTTTTTTTCTTCTAGAAGTGCAGGACACTAGAGCTAAACTTTTAGTGTTAACCCCCTGACTGCCAAAGAAAATTAAAGAAAAAAATAATTGGGCAAATCATGCCATGAAAAAGACAACTGACAGAGCCAATCTGGCAAAATGGTCTGGGGGTATAACTCTCTTGACTGTGTCAGACCAAAAAGCCGGCGTATCAGGGTTATTCCTCTTCATCTGATGACATCATCAGTGATGTAATCAGGTCAGTACGTGATACCTTGGTGGTAGTCAAGGGGTTAAAATGGTGACGAAACTCCAGTTTTAGGGACTTTTTTTTTTTTTAAATAACTAGGGACACATTTTTGAATCACTGCTTTACTTTTTTTTTAAAACCGTTGGTCCACTCTTTCTCATCTTTCTCAAGACAACACAAAATGATGCAACCATGCTGAGGGTCTTCAGACAGTTCTACAGCTTCAGCAAAGCCTATCAGAAATCACGTGACTGTCCAACTTTCAGCCCTACTTTCTTGGCACAAGACGTAACAGCTTTTGCCTAAGGAACTGCCCCACCAATTAACCTGATTTTTTAAAAATTGTGATTGAGTATAGTGACAGTAATGTCTTTCATAACATTTGTAACCTCTATGACGTCATTGTTTACTTCTGAGGGCGAAATGCGCGTTTTGGGGTAAAATCTTTGGATTTCTTTTACGCGCAAATGACAGTGAGTGGGTTGAAAATTAAGGGCGCAGTTATCTTTATTAATCATGTCTGAACACTCCTAAACCATTTAATGTTATCGGCACAATGTGCAAGTGCGTCACATTTGACCATTTCACTCAAACGTCACGTACCGTCTTAACCGGTCTCCCATCGGCACATTTGTTCTGCTGTGCGAGATATTTTCATAGCGCATCAGCGTTCAGACACACTGGGCTACGAGATTACTTCATCACAAAAATCATAAACAATAGGTTAAGCACTGAAAACAGCGCTTGAAATTTTCACCTTTCAGTAGCGTTTCTTTTGCCCTTGAGTTTATATGTAAAAAAAAAAAGAAGAGGCAACTACATAATCAAAGTTATTCGTTTTTAATACGACGGTTTACGACACATTGCAGCGAGATAAAGTGGAACCTCCCTAATAAGACCTCCCATTATAAGACTCCCTCCCACATAGCACCTACTTCTCTGAGACATTGCCCTTCTTTGAAAGTATTAAAATTACCTCCCTTATAAGACCCCTCCCTTAAAAAATCATCCAAAATGAGGTCTATAAGGGAGGGGTCTTAAAGGGAGGGGTCTTATAAGGGAGGTAATTTTAATACTTACAAAGAAGGGCAATGTCTCAGAGAAGTAGGTCTTATGTGGGAGGGAGTCTTATAAGGGAGGGAGTCTTATAAGGGAGGTTCCACTGTACAGCGAAATAAACGGGGCAAGACTAAAACGAGAAATGTCCCTCAATTATTAACTGGAGTTTCGACACCTTCAGTTCTTCCACTATCGTACTCACGTTGTCAGATCACCCCAATATCAGAGAAGTTAATAGCGATGATGAGAGAGGAACACGAAGGGAAGGTATGTGGGGGTGTGGAAAGGTAATGTTGGCATTTGGTGGGAAGGGAAGGGAGAACGGGAGGTGAGGGAGGAGGAGGGCACAGACGAGAGGGATGAATATGCAAATTGTAGAAATGATGACGCATGATGGAACGATGACAGAGGTGCATAGGGTAGGGGGGGGGGGGGGGGGGGGGTGGAGTCAGGAGCAGTTCCTTGGTGTGTGTGTGTGTGTGTGTGTGTGTGTGTGTGTGTGTGTGTGTGTGTGTGTGTGTGTATGTATGTATGTATGTATGTGTGTGTGTGTGTGTGTGTGTGTGCGTGTGTGCGTGTATGTGTGTGTGTGTGTGTGTGTGTGTGTGTGTGTTGTTTTGTTTGTCTTTGTATTTTCTTGCTTTTAATGGCAATGATAGAGATCTTTAAAAAAACAATGTCATGACATAAGGGTAGGCCGACTTAAAAACTAAACAAATGACAAACACAATCGTGGATAAAACACAAGTCAATGGCATGAAGATTGTGTCAATATTGCTAATTCCTCTGTGACATGTATATAACATCATGCCTATTCTTACCTCCCAAAATTACGAAAACAGGGTCTTCAGATAACAGGCCCTGATTTGATGCTTTTTATTGACATGGGTGTTAAACCATTGTGGTGCAAAAACGCGACGTTGGCGGTGAAAGGGTTAATCAGTATTGCGAGTATGTGTGTAAACTGAAAGCAGCGTTCAGGCACCAAAACTAAAACTCTGGGGAGAGAAAAAAAAGTGATAGGGGAAGTGGGGAGAGAAAAAAAGTGATAGGGGAAGTGGGGAGAGAAAAAAAGTGATAGGGGAAGTGGGGAAAGAAAAAAAAGTGATAGGGGAAGTGGGGAAAGAAAAAAAAGTGATAGGGGAAGTGGGGAGAGAAAAAAAAGTGATAGGGGAAGTGGGGAGAGAAAAAAAAGTGATAGGGGAAGTGGGGAAAGAAAAAAAAGTGATAGGGGAAGTGGGGAAAAAAAAAAGTGATAGGGGAAGTGGGGAAAGAGCAAAAAAGTGATAGGGGAAGTGGGGAGAGAAAAAAAAGTGATAGGGGAAGTGGGGAGAGAAAAAAAAGTGATAGGGGAAGTGGGGAGAGAAAAACAAGTGATAGGGGAAGTGGGGAAAGAAAAAAAAACTGATAGGGGAAGTGGGGACTTGAAGCAAAGTGATAGGGGAAGTGGGGAAAGAAAAAAAAGTGATAGGGGAAGTGGGGAGAGAAAAAAAGTGATAGGGGAAGTGGGGAGAGAAAAAAAAGTGATAGGGGAAGTGGGGAGAGAAAAAAAGTGATAGGGGAAGTGGGGAGAGAAAAAAAGTGATAGGGGAAGTGGGGAATAGAAAAAAAAGTGATAGGGGAAGTGGGGAGAGAAAAAAAGTGATAGGGGAAGTGGGGAGAGAAAAAAAGTGATAGGGGAAGTGGGGAGAGAAAAAAAGTGATAGGGGAAGTGGGGAGAGAAAAAAAAGTGATAGGGGAAGTGGGGAAAGAAAAAAAGTGATAGGGGAAGTGGGGAGAGAAAAAAAGTGATAGGGGAAGTGGGGAGAGAAAAAAAAGTGATAGGGGAAGTGGGGAAAGAAAAAAAAAGTGATAGGGGAAGTGGGGAAAGAAAAAAAGTGATAGGGGAAGTGGGGAGAGAAAAAAAAGTGATAGGGGAAGTGGGGAGAGAAAAAGTGATAGGGGAAGTGGGGAGAAGAAAAAAAAGTGATAGGGGAAGTGGGGAAAGAAAAAAAAGTGATAGGGGAAGTGGGGAAAGAAAAAAAAGTGATAGGGGAAGTGGGGAAAAAAAAAAGAAAGAACTGAATCAAAGAGCAGGAAGTGCGGGGAAACAGTGCTGCCAAAAACCTGAACTTTAAAAAATAATGTTTTTAAATATCCCGGATTAAACTTATTTCAATCCCATGATGCACTGAAAATCAAACTGAATGTCGAGTCCTTCGGATGGGGACTTGAAGCAAGCCTGACCCAAGCACTATAACCCTTTCACCACCAGCCATATTTCAGCCAAACATTTCCATTAAATTGACAAATTCCGTCGGCAGAATTGCGGATTCTTCCGCGACGTATATAAAATAAGGTCTATCTTTACTTCCCCAAACTGAGACAACAGGGTCTTTGGATAATAGACCCCAATTTGATGCCTTTTAGTGGCATAGGTGTTAAATCACTGTGGTGCTAAAATGCGACTTTGGCGGTGAAAGGGTTAAGCCCGTAAAAAAAAAAAATCCATGGCAGTTAAAAAGTCGACAAGAGCAGAGAGATATCCTGCTAACTGCTACGTAACAAACTGATAGCTAGGATTTCCCAGTCAGCCCTCCTCCCCCCTCCTCATCCAGACAAGATTCTCAGAAAACCATAAAAGGAAAAAAAACCGAAGCCAGATCCGTGGCCCGGTGTAGGCTACATCAACAAATGGAAAACGTTCCGCTTTAACCCTTTCACCGCCGATGTCGCATTTTTGCACCATAATGATTTAATACTCATGCAGGGATGCATCTAGAAATTTCTAAACTGGGGGGCATTGCCCCCCTTGGTGTGGAAATTTGGGGGGATCTGGAAATAGTTAGGGGGGCGGGGGTAAATCAATGCCAGTTAACGTGTCGATCAAGGGATGTAGTGCGGAAATTTTTACAACCTGTGGTGAACGCATTGTTCTTTTTGATTTGTAAGCACCAGTCACAAAACATTGCTTTTGATTCGCTGTCAAATTCTAGCCAAGGTCTGCTTTTTTTCCAACTTTCCATGAACTCATGCTTTCGCTTTTTGAAAGGTGGTGGAGCGACACTACTAGCAATGGGATCGTCGGTGACATCACAGTCCTGATCCGATGCTTCGTCATTCGATGAACTTTCCCCGTTGTCATCACTAACTGCCGATGAGGAACAACAAGGTTGTTGATCAATGTTGCACTCCACAGTCGCACTGTTTTCTTTCTTTTTAGAAGTCACAGTAAAATAATCCAGAAGCGATGCCATTTTGGAGCGGGCTCGCTTACACTGCGCCCGGAAATAGTAAATGAAAGAGAAAGCCGTTGATTGTCTATGCTATTTTTAAGACCCAATCAAAATGCTCGTTCTTTACTGTCGAAAGGAAATGCAGACTCAGTACAGCCCACGCAATCTAGGCCTAGTGCCGAACAAGTTATTTTCAAACGATTTTTCCGTTTGCGGGATTTCACAAAATTGGGGGGGATTTTCCCGCAGCATATTTTTATTTTTGCGGGAACATCAACAATTTTGCGGCAATGCAGCGCTCTAGATGCATCCCTGCCCATGTCATAAAAAGCCTTGAAATCTGGGTCTGTTATCCAATGATCTTGTGTTCTTGATTTTAAGAAGTAAGGATAGGCCTTATTTAGACACGTCACACAGGAATTCCCAATATTGCAATCAAAATCTTTTCTCTACCCATGTAAGTTTAATGGAAAACTTAGGCTAAAAAATGGCTGGCGGTGAAAGGGTTAAGCTCTGCGAACTGCAAAGTAATGCTAATCAGAGCAGTCTTGGCGGCCCCAAGCAGTAACCGGAAATGTCCATTTCGTCGCTACAATGCCAGAAAGCGTTATCTTAATAGGGATAAAGGAGGCTTATACTAGTTATAGTACTTTATGGCTTTCAAACAACGAATTTTGAGAATGGACCGATCGAGAAACCAACTATCAATCGAACTTCTAGCCGCATTTACGATTCACAGGGTTCCCACATATCTCTGAAAGAAACATTCAAGGACTTTTCCAGGACCATGCTGGTAAATTTCAAGGACTGAAAATACTGCTTGTAATAATGGATAATAAGCATTAACGTAGGAGGTGTGCTAATATCGAACTGTTCTAATTACTTGAAACTACAAAACCTGCACACACCAAAAGTCCACATGCAGTAGCATGGTCGTCTGCTGTCAGGCGGTCAAAAGTCTGAATTTAAAAAAAAAAAAGTGCTAACTTTCAGTTTTACTATATATATCTTCAAAGAGATCGAGTGTTGGCTTTGCTTGCTTGAAACTTGAGAATCTGGTAAGCAAATTAAGAAAATTCCAGGACTTTTCCAGGAGCTTTAGGGCCTGTGCTGTTTTTCCAGTACTTTTCAAGCCCTGGAAAAGGCCTTGCTAGTTTTCCAGGACTTTTCAAGGACTTGTGGGAACCCTGGATTCAACGCAAAACCTAACCCCCCTACCCCCCACCGCCCAATTTTCTCAACAGATTTACACTGATCTCAAAAAATGACCCCCGGGGCCATCAAAAAGGAGGAAATCCTCCAATCGGAGGGAAAATCTCAACTCTGTGACATCCCCTCCCCCACAAAAATGGGGGATGGCAACGCGCTCTCTTCCTTGGAACAGCACGAATTTCACAGTGACAAGGAAATACAAAACAAAAATTAAATAAAAATACAGCACCTGTCCAATTTCAATCCCCCCCCCCCCCCCCCCCCCCCCCCCCCCCCTAGTAAGTTGCTACGATGCTGCTCCAGAGGCTATAGAAGCTGAATCCTGCTTTGTATCATCAGTAGTGTTTGTTATTTGGTTTAAACAAAACATCTTTATTCAAAAACTTCCAAATAAAGGTTTCTCATTTGTGATGTTGTCACATCAGCAGATCATCAACAACAACAAATAAGGTTAATAAAGCGTCTCTCCAGATTGACACACACACACCCAAAACACAGTGCTGTGCCAACCAAAAATAAAACAATTGTCGTTTCAGAAAGACAATGGTAAAACAAACAATTTCAAACATAACTTCTTTTTTTAAAATATTTTTGAGGTTGTTGTTTTTTTAATATTCAAAGTCACACTAAATTATTCATATATCAGAGCAATGATATCGTTTCTCAAGTCAATCCCCAAAATATAAAAAAAAACAACAACACATTTAATTTCCAATTACCTTCTTTCACCCTTCAAACACAAAAAGACAATTTATTTATTTTTTTTTTTTTTTTTTTTCATAGCCGAAATCAGCAAATTCGCTCAAAAGTTTGGGCCCTGGCATACGCATATGCCTGGACAATTCATTAAAACCTTACGTGCGAACAAACGCACAGAAAAGAAGAAACAAAACAAAAACACAAAAAAACTAACACAACCACAAAAGCTTCTTTGTCATCCGAATGTTCGTCTTCTTGGTGGGGGATTTTTTTCAAAGACAGAACACGACACGCTTTAATTATTTTGCATCGTCATGAAACCCTTACACAAGACATCATGTTGTTGCCTGTCTGTCGTTTCCGACAATGACTGCCAGATAGCAGAGAGGGCAGATACTATTCTGGCAGGCTGGGTGAGAATTAAGTTTATAGTGGAGATGCCTTGCCCAGGGTACATCCCCACTCTCTTGGGCCAAAGGGATTTGAGGACGAAAGTTGCCGTTGGGGAAGGTCCAAAACATCAACACCCAGACCTGTTTACCCCTATTTTGCAAATTTTCCATTTCTGAAATAAAAAATAGTAATTTTGAAGGAAAAAAACCTGTAATCCAACGCGCGGCCGGTTCTTTTTCTTCACAAAACCCGATTAACAAGAAAACTATTTGTAATTACACAATTATATGCAAGCAATAGTGCACTGGGAGACCTTTAAAAACACTTTTTAAACCATGTATTTGCCTTTTCTTTGGTGTCTTTCCATCAGATTTTGGATCATTTGACCTAGAACTCTCACCACGCAGTCGCTTTGACGCCATCTTGAAACAGAATGAAAAGAAATTGACGCGCGTTGTATGCTGGGAACCGGAATGACTTTTCACCGCATTGTTTCAAAAGCATCGCTTGCCGACGCAACTGTAGTGGTGGGTTGTTGTTTTTTAGGATTTTGTTTTCGGGTCGTTTTTTTCCTCGCCGTAATTCTCGTAATTTGACTTTTGTTTCGTAACAATTCCTGCAAAATCGCAACACCACACATAAATTCCCCCCCAAACAACAAAGCTCACCTAAATCGGCGTCCTCCTCTTTTCTCAGCGGCTGGGTGATCGAGGCCCCTGGATTCTCGGCGAGGGTGTAGGGGGGGCTGCGACTGTCGGCGGCCAAGGCCTGCCCCAGGGCCTCCGACACTGAATAAGAACGTTCGCCTGTGAAACACACACGCCACCGCCGCCACAACACGCAGGCAGGCGGCGCCTAGCTAACATTAGTCGAGGGTAGGGGAGGGCAGCAAGACACAGGGGGGAGAGAACAAACACAACACAACACGGCAAGGGCAAGTAAGCACACTTGAGTCCCAGACCTGCTTACCCCCTACACCACAAGTCTTGAGTAGTCTGGATAGCTGAAATGAGTAGTTTTGGTGTGAAATGTATAGTCCTATTCCAGGCATGGGAATTGTCAGAGACAAAAAACTCTGAAAAGCCCCCCAACTGAAGTATTTTAGTAACAAAAACGAAGTATTTAGTAACAATTTCAATTTTTTTTAACAATTCCCATGCCTGTATTCATTAGAACCACCAAACACTGCTCATTGAAAATGAGTAGCAATCAAGAATTAAAGAGAATTGTTATCAATTTTGAAGAGTAGTAGAGGTCCAAATTGAGTAGAATACTACTCGAAAAGAGTAAACAGGTCTGCTTGACTAAACCTAAGTCTTCAAGCTAGCGGAAAAAAAGTTGTAAGCATTTGTCTTCAAACTACCCACACACAAAAAAGGGTTTTAGTCTTCAAACAGAGGAAAAAAAGGATTTTAAGCATTGAAATGAACATGGGTGCTCTTGGAAAATTAAAAACATCCTGCAGGCCCTGGCGGAGTACAGGGACAGTGCCCCTCCTGGGGGTTCCGGGGGGCAATGACCCCTGCAAGCTGAAGGGAAACAACAGTCTCCAATGTAACTGACAGGCTCTCGTTGCACTTTCACTTCTGGCTAAACTTCATGACCTCTATGACCAGCAAAATTCATCTTCTCAAATTCTCATAATCCGGCGACGCCGGCTCCAAGCAATTTTTTAAAAATCCTGAACTTCAGGACATCCTGAAAGCAGTAGCACCCATGGATTAATTATTAATCTTCAAACAGCTCAAAAAGAACCCACCCACAGACCTGTTTACCCTTATAATGAAAAACCCGGAATTTGCCACAAAAAACCTCGGAATTTGAGAACAAAAACCGGAATTCACATGATCTGTACACGACTCGCGATAAAGCGGTTTCTTCTTCTTCTCCTTTCCGCGAACATCGGCGTCGATTTTCAATATTGTGATGATTTCTTGGCTCAATTTCGCCAGAAAAGTTTTATTAGTAAATTCAGTCACTAATTCTTAGTCAATTTTAGTATAAAACAAGCTGGAAAAAGCAAAATACCTGGAAATGTCCACGATCGGACAGAGAAAAATCACTCAGCCGCGGATCGGCGGATGCTAAGTTGCAACTCGGCGCCATCGCGATCAATTTTCACTTCATTTTCCGTTGAAAATTTCAAAATTCTCACATCATCGTATTTTCCAGTGATAATATCATCTAAATTGACTCATTTCAAGCCCTAATTACAATCTCTACCATTAAAAAAACTGCCTGGAAAGCTCTTCGAATCGACAGTAAAAGTCTGACCGCCATTTCCTCAGTCCCGAAATAGATCGACCAAAATAAAAACATTATTTCACCCCTTTAACCAATGAAAATGCAGCATTTAATGCATGTGACGTCAAGAACAACCCCTTTTCTGATGACGTAGTGTGTTAGGTACACGTTTCGGTCAACCCTTGCGTCTTTTCATACGAACGGAAACAAATAATAGACGTTTTTTCGAAATCCGGAATTTTCAGTGTTCACCCGGAATTTACTATTTTACCCGGAATTTTAGCAAATTTCCGGAATAATTCCGGCTAAACCGGAATGGTAAACAGGTCTGCACCCACCCAAAAATAAAGAAAAAGAAAAAAAAAGGTTTTAAGCATTAACCCAACAAAAACGTGTTTTCCACTGAAAGATTAAACGTAAACATACAATGCTTCCATCAAAAGTTTTGGCAAAGGTAAAGATGTGCCCCCCCCCCCCCCCCCCCCCCCTGCATTTCTCGGTTAATTGTATTTTTCCGTTTTTGCCTTTCTTACCATACATAAAGCTGTATTTTAGGAACATTTTCAGCTAATTCTCTTTTTGGAATACTAGCCCTAACCCTAACCCTAGCCCTAAACCTAACCCTACCCCCCACTATGTACTGCAGTACACCGCGATTTGTCACAGTTGTAGTTCGTTGCGTTTTTCCGTCTTATAGGGTGGGGGGTAGGGTTAGGGTTAGGGCTAGAGTTAGGGATAGGGTTAGTATTCCAAAAAGGTTATTAGCTAAAAAGGTTCCTAAAATACAGCTTTATGTATGGTAAGAAAGGCAAAAACGGAAAAATACAATTAACCGACAAATGTAGGGGGGTGGGCACATCTTGACCTTTACCAAAGTTTTCATCACATTGATTAAACAGAAGAAAACAACAAACGTATTAAAGCAACTACGGTACACGCTTCACCTTCACTCCCAAAACACAATCATGATCATTCAGAAGGTAAATCTAACATACACATCGAAGAAGAAAAGAAAAGAAAGATGAACCGAACAGCGAATGTGATTGCTTTCTGTTGATCAAGGGGCGAAAATGGTGTTTTACGTCCTCTTGGTCTGAATCAGACACATATGGGACATTTGTAAATACAAATATGGTGGGAACAATACTGGAGGCAATGCCCGGAGGCAGTTCGAAACCAGTAAAGTCCCGATTTTTTGAATTAATACAGATAGGTGTAGCGGTAACCACGCCTCGGTTAAACCTCATCGGCTATGGCATCGCTACAAGTATGTATATGCTGTGATAGAACAAATTCTTTCTGTTGATCAAACCTCCAAAATGTGTTCAAATAAAAGAAGGGAAGGGATGGGGTGGGGTGGAGTATGATTTACTTTTCACAAATTTCAAACCGTTTAATAAAATTACAAGTGGCAAACCATCCCAGGCTTTCTCTTGAAAAAAAAAAGATAAATGCAAGGTATGTCGAGTTCTTCTTACTTACACCCCCTATCCCGTTCTTCTATCACTCAAAATCTAAGGACAAAACTTTAAAAAAACAAAAAAAACAGCAGACCTGTTTACCCCCTACACAAGTCTTGAGTAGTCTGGATAACTGAAATGAGTAGTTTTGGTGCGAAATGTGTCGTTTTATTAATTAAACCATCAAACAATGTTCACTGAAAATGAGTAGAATCTAGCATTGTTATCAATTTTGAAGAGTAGTAGAGGTCCAAATTGGGTAGAATACTACTCGAAAAGAGCATAGTAAACAGGTCTGTCACACCAAAAACAACACATAATTTATAGTCTGCCGCACATGCTGTTTTGCACACAAGAATTAGAACCAAAATCAACAGGATGCCGAAGGTTTCAAACCAATTCACATTCTAACTTCCACATTTAAAGCTCACAGACATGCAGTTGTAAACGTCTTCAGATACGCTTGGCTTTGATTGCGTTGTTCAGATGAGCATACATTTATGCCATAAATGCAGTGAAAGGGATAATTTTCTGGATTTCTATTTTGCTTTTGAAATAAAAAGATGCTCAGAAATGAAAAAAAAATGTCTGCAAAACGAGACTTTGAACTGAGTCGAACTAGGAAATGATGACACAGACCGATGCCGATGTCAATGCGCTCATGTCGGACGCATGAACCGCACACAGATGTGTCAAACTGTACCTTTCATTCATTTCCTCTGCAAGACTCTGTATACTTAAAAATGGCTGCGAAAGTCAAAAGACTGAACTCCAACAATCACAAAAACTCTCAGAACAACAAGAATGACGGACGGTCGTGCCCCAATCACTATTCGAACTAGTTCTTGAGTTGACGTCAGAGTTTTTGTCTTCTGCGTCACAAGTAACAACGTCACAAGTCCAACATTTTCTCGATTACATTCCGACTCGAGACTTGAGACGACATCAAATCCCGCACTTCAAATAAAATATTCTGTCAATTGCGGCTTCAGGTGATTTGGAGACAATAAAACTTTTAGCTTTTAAAAAGACAGTGAGAGAACAAAGTTATTCTTTTCAAACTACATGTTGTCAACAAAAGCTGGGGGAGGGAAGATAAATGCGGCTGCACGGATGAGGTAGCCGATTTAAAACGATTTTTCAGCAATGCCAGAGGCTGTCTGTGCAAAACAAGACACATAAACTCATTCTACCGCATTTACGAAGGACTCCAGTAAACTCCTTCGCAAACAATAACATATTTTCTGCCCTCCTTTAGGCGCTACGAGGTAAAAGAGATTATAAAAAAACCCATCTTCAGATCAAAATGAAGCGTCTGGGTGTGAGTATGAGTGTGTTTGTACGCCTATGAGAGAGAGAGAGAATGCCTGTGTGCACTTCTGGGTGTGAGTATGAGTGTGTTTGTACGCCTATGAGAGAGAGAGAATGCCTGTGTGCGTGTGTCTGGGTGTGAGTATGAGTGTGTTTGTACGCCTATGAGAGAGAGAGAATGCCTGTGTGCATGTCTGGGTAGTATGAGTGTGTTTGTACGCCTATGAGAGCAGAGAGAGAATGCCTGTGTGCATGTGTCTGGGTGTGAGTGAGTGTGTTTGTACGCCTATGATGAGAGAGAATGCCTGTGTGTGTGTCTGGGTGTGAGTATGAGTGTGTTTGTACGCCTATGAGAGAAAGAGAATGCCTGTGTGCACGTGTCTGGATGTGAGTTAAGTGTGTTTGTACGCCTATGAGAAAAAGAATGCCTGTGTGCACGTGTCTGGGTATATGAGTGTGTTTGTACGCCTATGAGAGAGAGAGAATGCCTGTGTGCACTGTCTTGTGAGTATCAGTGTGTTTGTACATATGAGAGAGAGAAACAGCCTGTGTGTCTATATTACTGTTTTTACGTGTGTAGAAGAGTGCCTGTATGCACGTGTTTTAGTAAGTGTGTTTGTACATGAGAGAGTAGAGAATGCCTGTGTGCATTGTCTGGGTGAAACTGTGTTTGTACGCCTTTGAAAACAGAGAATTGTGTGCACGTGTCTGGGTGTGAAATGAGTTTTTGTACGCCTATAGAGAGAGAGAGAATGCCTGTTGCACGTGTCTGGGTGTGAAAGTTGTACGCATGATTTTGCACGTGTCTAAGTGTGATTGTTTTGTAGCCTATGAGAGAGAGAGAATCCTGTGTGCACGTGTCTGGGTGTGAGGAGAAGATAAATGAGAGAGAGAATGCCTGTGTGCACGGATCTGGGTGTAGAAGTGTGTTTGTACGATAGAGAAAGAGACCCTGTTGCAGCCTGGGTGTGAGTGTGTTTGTACGCCTATGAGAGAGAGAGAGATGCCTGTGTGCAAAACAAGGTGTGATAAAGTGTGTTTGTACGCCTAATTAGAGAAGGACACCAGCTGCACGCTCCATATGAGTGTGTTTGTACGCAAACAATAACATATTTCCTTCCCCTCCTCATTTTTGTACTGAGAGAGAGAGAATGCCTGTGTGCAGTGTCTGGGTGTATAAATAAAACACGCCTATGAGAGAGAGAGAAATGCCTGTGTGCATGTGTCTGGGTGTGAGTATGAGTGTGTTTGTACGCCTATGAGAGAGAGAGAGAATGCCTGTGTGCACGTGTCTGGGTGTGAGTATGAGTGTGTTTGTACGCCTATGAGAGAGAGAGAATGCCTGTGTGCACATGTCTGGGTGTGAGTATGAGTGTGTTTGTACGCCTATGAGAGAGAGAGAATGCCTGTGTGCACGTGTCTGGGTGTGAGTATGAGTGTGTTTGTACGCCTATGAGAGAGAGAGAATGCCTGTGTGCACGTGTCTGGGTGTGAGTATGAGTGTTTGTACGCCTATGAGAGAGAGAGAGAATGCCTGTGTGCACGTGTCTGGGTGTGAGTATGAGTGTGTTTGTACGCCTATGAGAGAGAGAGAATGCCTGTGTGCACGTGTCTGGGTGTGAGTATGAGTGTGTTTGTACGCCTATGAGAGAGAGAGAATGCCTGTGTGCACGTGTCTGGGTGTGAGTATGAGTGTGTTTGTACGCCTATGAGAGAGAGAGAATGCCTGTGTGCACGTGTCTGGGTGTGAGTATGAGTGTGTTTGTACGCCTATGAGAGAGAGAGAATGCCTGTGTGCACGTGTCTGGGTGTGAGTATGAGTGTGTTTGTACGCCTATGAGAGAGAGAGAGAGAGAGAATGCCTGTGTGCACATGTCTGGGTGTGAGTATGAGTGTGTTTGTACGCCTATGAGAGAGAGAGAGAATGCCTGTGTGCACGTGTCTGGGTGTGAGTACCAGTGTGTTTGTACGCCTATGAGAGAGAGAGAATGCCTGTGTGCACGTGTCTGGGTGTGAGTATGAGTGTGTTTGTACGCCTATGAGAGAGAGAGAATGCCTGTGTGCACGTGTCTGGGTGTGAGTATGAGTGTGTTTGTACGCCTATGAGAGAGAGAGAATGCCTGTGTGCACGTGTCTGGGTGTGAGTATGAGTGTGTTTGTACGCCTATGAGAGAGAGAGAATGCCTGTGTGCACGTGTCTGGGTGTGAGTATGAGTGTGTTTGTACACCTATGAGAGAGAGAGAATGCCTGTGTGCACGTGTCTGGGTGTGAGTATGAGTGTGTTTGTACGCCTATGAGAGAGAGAGAATGCCTGTGTGCACATGTCTGGGTGTGAGTATGAGTGTGTTTGTACGCCTATGAGAGAGAGAGAATGCCTGTGTGCACGTGTCTGGGTGTGAGTATGAGTGTGTTTGTACGCCTATGAGAGAGAGAGAATGCCTGTGTGCACGTGTCTGGGTGTGAGTACCAGTGTGTTTGTACGCCTATGAGAGAGAGAGAATGCCTGTGTGCACGTGTCTGGGTGTGAGTATGAGTGTGTTTGTACGCCTATGAGAGAGAGAGAATGCCTGTGTGCACGTGTCTGGGTGTGAGTATGAGTGTGTTTGTACGCCTATGAGAGAGAGAGAATGCCTGTGTGCACGTGTCTGGGTGTGAGTATGAGTGTGTTTGTACGCCTATGAGAGAGAGAGAATGCCTGTGTGCACGTGTCTGGGTGTGAGTATGAGTGTGTTTGTACGCCTATGAGAGAGAGAGAATGCCTGTGTGCACGTGTGTGTCCATGTTGTAATCCCAAATTGCTTTTTCACCTTTATATTTCGGCTCAATTTATTTACACAATTGTGATGGTGCGTGGGAAAAGTGTGTACACCTAGTCGCTCAGAATGTTTTGAGCAAAAGCCAAAAATAGTCAACAACCCCCAAAATATAGAATTTTCTATTCTGGGCATATTGTTTGTCTATGAGAGATGTGTTCTACCAGTATCCACAACATGAAAGACAAATTTGTGCAATGATTTCTTTGTTTATTTGATTGTTTTCTAAATCAAGTCAATAGAAACAAACGAGAGAGAAAGAATTGTATCTTCTGGGTGTGAGTACCATTTCTGCAAATGATCTATTTCGAATGCCAAACTTCAAATACGCCTATAAAATAGAAGAACTAGACAAGTGTAACTCAATTCGGTTTTCTGTGCCTATGAACAAGGAAATCTTGTGCTCCACCATGAAAAAGTTACGCCTAAATCTCAATTTATGCCAAAATGGGTGTGAGTATGTGTGTTTGTACCCATGCACTGTCACATATGATAACTATTCATTATCTGCGCAATATCAGCACAATCGCTTTCAACCCTCGTGCATTCACATTTGTACGCCTATTGAAAATTCTCTCCTACTCTTTAAGGTGGGTTTTTCTCTCCACATTTTTGAGAAAATCTGTCTTATGAAGAGCACTGAGCCTATGAGCTCATACGCTGAGCACAGGGATGAATGCGGAGGCCCTCTTGCCACGCTTGTTGCCGGTAGTGAAAAACTCGTTCATAGTGCATGCATAATAGGAAAGAAGAATGCTTTGTGTGTGTGATGGAGCGTGTTTGTACGCCTATGAGAGAGAGAGAATGCTAGGTGGGGGTGTCTGGGTGTGAGTATGAGTGTGTTTGTACGCCTATGAGAGAGAGAGAATGCCTGTGTGCAGTATGTGTCCATGTTGTAATCCCAAATTGCTTTTTCACCTTTTTTCGGCCGACATGAATACAAGGAGGCAACTTCCAGCTGGCAAGCTTTGGCCGACTTGAATGCAAGAGGGTTAACTCAATTGAGTCGCATACAAAATGTGCCTAGTTTCTCCCTCAAATTGCATTATTTTTTTTACCATTTTCTAAAAATAGCCAAAAAATCAAATGTACACACACAAACACAGACCTGTTTACCCCCTACACAAGTCTTGAGTAGTCTGGAATCTTTGCTCCACCAAATGAGTCTCAAGTTTATGGTGCAAAATGTGTAGTTTGCACTATTCTATTCATTAACCATCAGCACAATGTTTCAACCCTGAAAATGATTAAAATTCTCTCCTACTCTTTATGGGTTTTTCTCTCCAATTTTTGAAAAATCTGTCTTATGAAGCGCACTGAGCCTATGAGCTCATACGCTGAGCACAGGGATGAAGGCGGAGGCCCTCTTGCCACGCTTGTTGCCGGTAGTGAAAAACTCGTTCATAGTGCATGCATAATAAACTTTGTGTGTGATGGAAATGCCAAACAGAGGAGAGGAGGGGGGGCACAAGTGGGGAGCAAACATACGGCCGGTTTTGGCCGACATGAATACAAGGAGGCAACTTCCAGCTGGCAAGCTTTGGCCGACTTGAATGCAAGAGGGTTAACTCAATTGAGTCGTACAAAATGACGTAAGATTGCATTATTTTTTTTATCATTTTCTAAAAATAGCCAAAAAATCAAATGTACACACACAAACATGCAACGTGTACCGAGTGAAAGATAAAAAAAAATAATTATTTTTAAAGACTTCTTACTTCGAACGAGTGAGCCGCGTATATTTGACGGATGTAAACAATCTGATGAAATGCGCTTCGTCGGGAAAACAAAAACTTCCAACTCCACGGGCTGACCACTCTGCTATGATCTTGATCTAGCATCACAAAGCCACTCAGGTTTTGATCGACTCGGTAGACCCACCCCCAGTTTCTTAACCCTTTCAGCGCCAACGTCGCATTTTTGCACCACAATGATTTAACACCCATGTCACTAAAAGGCATCAAATCAGGGTCTGTTATCCAAAGACCCTGTTCTCTTAATTTTGGGAGCTAAGGATAGGCCTTACTTTAAATATGTCACAGAAGAATCCCCAATATTACAGACATAATTTTTTTTCTACCCAGGTAAGTTTAATGGAATTTTTTTCCTGAAAAATGGCTGGCGGCGAAAGGGTTAATGGATTTACACTTATCTCAAGAACAGCCCTGCTGGCTTAACCCTTTCACCGCCAATGTCGCATTTCTGCACCACATTGGCTTACCATCCAGGGCCTGCATTCACGTTGAGATAGCATGAGACTTAGCATGAAGCTCTTCCAAAACTCCTATTAAATCCTACAGGACATTGGAAGAGCTTCTAAAATAGCATCATGCCAAGTTTCATGCTATCTCAACGTGAATACAGGCCCAGGTCACTAAAAGGCATCAAATGAGGGCTTGCTATACAAAGACCCTATTTTCTTAATTTTGGGAGGTAAGGATAGGCCTAATGTTATACATGTCACAGAGGAATTCCCAATATTGTTGATAATTTGTTTTTCTCTACCCAGACAAGTTTAATGGTATTATTGGCTGAAAATGGTTGGCGGTGAAAGGGTTAAAGACACACTGACGCACCACGATTAAGTCCCTTGTTTTTTTCTGGGTAGCTGTGACCAACATACAAATGCCCCCAACTTCAAATTGAAGCTGCTCTTTTAAATGATGCTTCGTTTTCAATTTGGGGGCATTTGTAAGGGAGTCAAACCTGGTCAAAACAAGATTTCTTACCAGCTATAAGAGGGAAAACACGTGAAACCCGTGATTTTGACACGTGATCTGGTGGGTCTTGAAGAATTTCTTGAAATCGGGAAATTTCCTCAAAAATTTTTAATGTCTGCTTTGTTACTTGACATAAAATTTTGACGGTTTGTTGTTATTTCAATACCTTACGACTCGTTTTCTATCTTGTCGTTCCGAAGCGCATAGAGAATTTTCAATGGATCACTGCACTATATAAATAAATCTACTATGATTAGGATTCTCCCCTTTAGGGAAAATACTATTGCATTCGTCAAAATTCTTCTTTTTTCTTGTTTTTTTCCCTTTTTCTTCCCCTTTTTTTGTCCGATTTGGCTGACATTATCAGAAAACTTGCAGGACCTTATGGGTATATGAAATTTGAAATATTAAATGATTAGGCTGAATTTTCGGCAAAATATGGCAGAAAAAGCGAGAAATTGGTGAAATTTCAATCTTGACTATCTCAAAAACGGTTGAACAGATTTCGTTCATATTTTCAGAATTTACTACAAAGTAGATTTGCAACACTTCCGGTATAACACTGAACCGGAAGTACGAACCGGAAGTGCCCCAGCTATGGTCAGGCAGCTTTTATTTGGTTCACGGAATAGCCAAAACCGGAAGTGACGTCACAAAACTAACTACTCACCGGCCTGGGGGTTGGGGTTGCTGATTTTCCGCGACGTGCTGAGCACAGGGATGAAGGCGGAAGCCCTCTTGCCACGCTTTTTGCCGGTACACGTCTCTGGCACGTCTTCCACACACTGTTTGTGTACCCCCATATCACAGCCTGCGTGAAGATAGAGCAGACATAGAGCACTGTTTGTGTACCCCCATATCACAGCCTGCGTGAAGATAGAGCAGACATAGAGCACTGTTTGTGTAGGTACCCCATATCACAGCCTGCGTGAAGATAGAGCAGACATAGAGCACTGTTTGTGTTCCCCCATATCACAGCCTGCGTGAAGATAGAGCAGACATAGAGCACTGTTTGTGTAGGTACCCCATATCACAGCCTGCGTGAAGATAGAGCAGACATAGAGCACTGTTTGTGTAGGTACCCCATATCACAGCCTGCGTGAAGATAGAGCAGACATAGAGCACTGTTTGTGTAGGTACCCCATATCACAGCCTGCGTGAAGATAGAGAAGACATAGAGCACTGTTTGTGTTCCCCCATATCACAGCCTGCGTGGAGATAGAGCAGACATAGAGCACTGTTTGTGTAGGTACCCCATATCACAGCCTGCGTGAAGATAGAGCAGACATAGAGCACTGTTTGTGTTCCCCCATATCACAGCCTGCGTGAAGATAGAGCAGACATAGAGCACTGTTTGTGTAGGTACCCCATATCACAGCCTGCGTGAAGATAGAGAAGACATAGAGCACTGTTTGTGTTCCCCCATATCACAGCCTGCGTGGAGATAGAGCAGACATAGAGCACTGTTTGTGTAGGTACCCCATATCACAGCCTGCGTGAAGATAGAGCAGACATAGAGCACTGTTTGTGTACCCCCATATCACAGCCTGCGTGAAGAAGACAAACATTTTTTATTGTTCAGCTCAGGACAGGCTCTTAGGGTTCTTCTTCTCCCATCGAACAACCTCCGTGACCTTGTTGATGGTTCTGTTGTTATATCAAGAACTGGGGGACTAACCCACTCCCAAATTCAGATATACTTAAGGACAAAAACCTCGTATCTTCGTTCTTTTCAAGTATTACAACAACAAAAAAAAAAGAAAAAAAGGAATTTTAACAAAATTCAGAACTGAAGTTAACAAAATTCAGGGTGAAAGCGACAGAGTTTGAAAATAAGGAAAAGGTGCATTGGGTTCCTGGGGCCTAATTTCCGGAGGCCTCTGCCTTGCCCCCCAAATCTGACAAGAATGTGCAGATAAATTATCATGAGCTTAAGGTCTTTCATTCACTTTACGTGGCAACGTAAATGTTCTAGCGGGCCTATGAAAATCAATTAAAATTTGAAAATTTTCCTTATTTTCTGATTTTAAAATGAAGGAAATCCTTGCTGAGAAGGAAACCACCCATTGAGATACAATAACTTGTTTGTGAATTTTTAAAACACCGAGGTTTGTGAATTCCACCGACAATACGTTACTCACTATACAAAGATGATGATGATGATGACGACAACGATGATGATGATGATGATGACATGACAATAAGATGATGACGATGACATACTACTCACTCTGACAGAGGAATCCCTGGTAGCCCACGCCCCATATCAACGCCTCGCACTTGGAACACATGGTGGGGACGTAAAAATGCTGAAGGTTGAACTGGTGTCCTTTCACCGTCTGCTAAAAAACAACAACAACATATGTGACCCAGGACGTTAAGGGACATTAAGAGTCAAACTGACCATTCTGAGATAATTATACATTTGAAAACTTCAGACAATTCCCGTTCTAATGATACAAGAACCGTTCTTGTATCTTTTTCCATTCCAGTGTTATGAACATTCAAAGTTAGTAGGGTGAGCGTCAGCCATTTTGAGAAAACACAGTCTAAAGTCTAGCTTAGCTGAAGAAAATGCATCGACCTACTCGTCTTGAAGCACTTAAAAGACCATTTAGAGACCACATTAAAGGTTGTCCTTTATGGATATGAAAGATAAGATGTTGGAGAACACAAAAATACCCATAACTCAAAATGGACAAAAAGTGAGATTTTTGACTTTGCAAGCCTGTTGTGAGAAACTAGCCCAGCGACTTAATGTCCCTTTCGTGGTGCTGGGTCACATATAGTAATGCTTCTTCTTCATCAGTCGCTCATTATCCTGTCAATTATGAGTGCAGATGCGTCATGCTGAGTTATAATAATGCGCCTAACTAAGAAATCAAATAAGTTAGGCGCAGCATGTCTGTCTTCGGCTGGAGAAAATCTTTGTAAGAATTTCTTATAAAAATCAAAAGGCAAGAGAATGAACCAGTAAGGCAGAAAGATAGTAAAAGACAGTCAGCAAAGGGAAAAGGCAAAGTCAAAGAGAGTGACAGGTTAGTAGGAAGTCACAAGCACAGAACTTCCAGAAGGTGGAAGAATCGTTTGTACGATAGACACTTCAAAGAAACCTGCTTTACTTCAAAGAAAGCCACATCAAGAAACATTAGCCATGATCAAACACTGCACCTGCTCCTCCCTTGTCCTTCATGATGTAATTGTACACACACCCTCTCCCTGCCAGTACCACCCCCCCCCCCCCCCCCTTGTCCTTCATGATCGCGAATTGGGATCACACACACACCCCCCTCTCCCTTCATGATGACAACCCCCCACCCCCCCCCCACACACACCTTGGATTTGGAGGATCGCGACCCTGGGATCTTGAGGCCCCGCTCGTCCTTCATGATGACAACACCCCACCCCCCATCCACACACACCTTGGATTTGGAGGATCGCGACCCTGGGATCTTGAGGCCCCGCTCGTCCTTCATGATGACAACACCCCACCCCCCATCCACACACCCCCACCCTTGGATTTGGAGGATCGCGACCCTGGGATCTTGAGGCCCCGCTCGTCCTTCATGATGACAACACCCCACCACCCCCCACCAATCCACACACACCACACACACCTGGATTTGGAGGATCGCGACCCTGGGATCTTGAGGCCCCGCTCGTCCTTCATGATGACAACACCCCCCCCCCCCCCCCACACACACCCCTTGGATTTTGAGGATCGCGACCCAGGGATCTTGAACCCCCGCTTATCCTTCATGATGACAACCCCCCCACCCCCCCCAATCTAAACACACACACACCTTGGATTTGGCGGATCGCGACCCTGGGATCTTGAGGCCCCGCTTGTCCTTCATCATGAAGCTCTGGACCCGCTCCAGGATGGACCCCGAACTGGAGGCCTTGGACACCCCGACCTGCCTGAAGAACGTGGCCAGGGCCCACCCCATGGCTAGGTCCCTGTCTGACAGCTTGCGCCCACTCCTCCTGAGTGCTGCACACACACACCCACGATTTGTTATAAACACTACACATTATACCACACACTGTACATTATATCACACGCTGTGCAGTAGTGAAGGATGTAGCTAGGGCCCACCCCATGGCCAGGTCCCTGTCTGACAGCTTGCGCCCTGACTCCTCCTGAGTGCTGCACAACCACACCCACGATGATGTTATAAACACTACACATTATACCACACACTGTACATTATATCACACGCTGTGCAGTAGTGAAGGATGTAGCTAGGGCCCACCCCATGGCCAGGTCCCTGTCTGACAGCTTGCGCCCTGACTCCTCCTGAGTGCTGCACAACCACACCCACGATGATGTTATAAACACTACACATTATACCACACACTGTACATTATGGCACACGCTGTGCAGTAGTGAAGGATGTAGCTAGGGCCCACAACATGGCTAACTCCCTGTCCGACAGCTTGCATCCTGACTCCTCCTGAGTGCTGCACACCCACACCCAGATATTATGCAATAATAGTGAATTATTGTCAATATGAAACAAAATTACGCAATAATAATTATGCATTGTCAATATTAAACACATTAGTGACCCTGGTGATCTTGAAGCCCCGCTTGTCCTTCATCATGAAGCTCTGGACTCGCTCCAGGATGGACCCCGAACTGGAGGCCTTGGACACCCCGACCTGCCTGAAGAACGTGGCCAGGGCCCACCCCATGGCTAGGTCCCTGTCCGACAGCTTGCGTCCTGACTCCTCTTGAGTGCTGCACACCCACACCCACGATGATGTTAAAAGCACTACACATTATACCACACACTGTAGTGAAGGTGGTGGCCAGAGGCCCACCCCAAAAGTCTAGGTCCCTGTCTGACAAAATCGATTGAAAATTGCGACTTTAGCCTCCAAATGAAGTGCTGAACACTTTCCCTGAGCGAACACACACCAGAAAGGATTTTATGCAATAATAATGATGCGCTACGGCCGTCTGCCCGATACTTTATTGAAGAACGCAATACAGTGGATCCTCCCTATTAACCCTTTCAACGCTAGCCATTTTTTAGCCAAAACTGTCCATTAAACTTACCTGGACAGAGAAAAGATTCTGTCTGCAATATTTGGGGATTCCTCTGTGGTATGCATAAAATAAGGCCTCTCCTTAACTCCCAAAATTAAGAACATAATGTCAATGGATACTAGACCCTCATTTGATGCCATTCAGTGACATGGATGTTACATCATTGTGGTGCCAAGAGGCGACAGTGGCGATGAAAGGGTTAAGATCTTTCCTATTAAGACTCTCTAAGATGTACCCGGCGTAATAATTGCACTCCACAATTTCGAAGTTTCAAATTTCTCTACTTCGCAGTTTTATTTTCCCTGAATCCGGGCTTCAGGCAAAACCTGTGGCATGCATAACCCCCCCCCCACACACACACACACACCCCCCTGTGGACTCACCAGTGCAACAGGTGGGGCATGAGGTACTTGTCGATCATCTTCAGCTCAGAGCTCTTGTCCATGCTCTCCCTCAGTTCATGGACGCCAAAGATGTTCCCCAGACCTGACACACAGAGAAACAGAAGACAGGCATCAGAATACTCCAGAGTCCAATCCGCGGACGAACACTACTCGCCATGACTCGGAGTCGACATCAAGTCGGACCCCACAAAACTCTAGTCTGTAGTCGGCATCATTCGCTACCCGATTTCTCGCGGCAAAGTTCAAAGTTCTCACATCATCGTAGTCTCCCGCGGCGATCATATCCTCTAAATCGACTCATTTAAAACCCAAATCACAATCACTGTCATCAAAACAAACTCTAAAACAGTGAAAGTAAGAGTCTAGAGAGCTCTAAACTCGGAAGAAAAAACAAACATGGCCGCGATTTTTCGTTTCCGAAGGCGCAGTATGAAAACAAATCGCTTAAGAATACCATTTGAGAATAAGATCGCGCTGCCTCATGAAGTACAAACCACGGCCGGCAGTGCCAAAACCGCAGCCAGTGGATACCAAAACCGCGGAAATCCGCGGATCCGCAGGACGTTCTGATGCCTGAGAAGATCATCTTCAGCTGGGAGCTCTTGTCCATGCTCTCAATCTTCGCTGGCCATGCATGGCCACTTCTTCAGCCACTCGTCTTGGAACCGGTGTTCCCTCGCACTAGTGCCGTTATCTTCGGGCTGCTTCTCCGAGACTGTTGATGCAGTAGCTGTTTCTGCAACATCTTCTGCACACTCGTTTGGCAGAGGATTTCTTTTTTTTACTTTGCCGCCACAAAAATCAAAGTCGAAGAGCGTCGTTGTGCGCTTCATTTTGAAGAAAATTCAACATGGCGGGTAGGACTCTTCTTGTCGGTAATATGAGATGAACGTGATTGGTGGATTTACACTAACATTGTAAAGGAACCAATGAAATGTCGAGAAATCATTCATTCCTGCTCAATGCTTTCGGTTTGTGCAGACGACGGATTTAGCAGACGACGAAGGAATTCCCGCAGCGATCGGAAAAAAATGCGGGCAGTTCTGCAAATATGCGGGCGTCGGCCCGCGCTTAGACCCGATTATTGCGGGAAGGAACAGATTTGGGGGGTGATTGTACCAATCCCGCGCCCTAGAATCAGCTCTAAGGATACACAGCACTTACCCAGATCTCTCTTGTTCCTGAAGTCGGCCAGCTGCTCTGCAATCTCAGGGCTGAGGGCGGCCCTCACCCCGTCGAACAACGCCCGCAGGATAGGCTCCGTGTCTGTGCGCGAGTTGGCCGCCACCAGCACGTCGTTGGCCTGAGCCACCAACGATTCGCTCACCTCCACACGCAACGGCTGTAACAACAAACAACAATGAATGTCAACAAGATGGTATCGCAATATAAAAGTTCTCCCAGTTCAAACAAGGTGTGTGAAGTTGGCCGCCCACTAAACACGTCGTTGGCCCGAGTCACCAACGATTCGCTGACCTCCACACGCAACGGCTGTGAACAACAACAACCATAATGAATGCTAACAGGATAGCACAGCCATATAAAAGTTCTCCCAGCTCCAACAAGGTGCCGCCACAAACACATCGTTAGCCTGAGTCACAACAACAACTGTGAACAACAACAACCATAACGAATGTCACATGGGTGTAACTACACAAAATGAAAAAACCCTGAAAGGCCGGGGTCCAGGGGTAATGTCCCCCTGCAGCTGAAGAAAAAATTGATTTATGAAGGTATTTTAGTTTGCTTTTTCCACAATTTATACAAAATGCTTATTTTTAAGTGTTTGAAAAATACAGGAGACACACAAAGATCTTGTTTGACAATTTTAAAAAAAAAGAGGAAATTCCTTTTCTGGTAAAATTCAAAAAACAGGAAATCCTTGTATATCAGGAAGAGTTTCACCCATGATGGTAACAAGACAGCAAAGCCATATAAAAGTTCTCCCGATTCAAACAAGGTGCGCGAGTTGGCCTGAGTCACCAAGGATTTGCCGACCTCCACACGCAACGGCTGAAAGAAAAAACAAAAACACCCCACATTATGAACAAGATGGCAACGCCATACAAAACTACTCCCAGTTCAATCAAACAGGGCTCGGTGTTGGTGTGTGAAGTTAGCCGCCACACCAACACGTCGTTGGCCAGAGTCACCAACGATTCGCTCACCTGCACACGCAACGGCTGTGAACAAAAACATTACGAACAAGATGGCATCGCCATATATAAGTTCTCCCAGTTCAAACAACGTGCTGCCCACCAACACATCGTTGGCCTGAGTCACCAAGGATTCGCTCACAAACACAGGCAACGGCTGTGACAACAAACAACCATAATGAATGTCAACAAGATGGCACAGCCATATAAAAGCTCTCCCAGTCCAAACCAGGTGCGCGATTTAGCCGCCCACCAAACATGTCGTTGGCCCGAGTCACCAAGGATTCGCTCACCTCCACATGCTACAAGTAAACCCCGAGTTCGAACCTGGGTACAAGGGATTTTTCCTCTCACTTTGCACTAGGCCTTACGGTCTGAACGTGGAGTCTTTCGGATGAGACGATAAACCGAGGTCCTGTGTGCCCATGCACTCAGCACACATTAATCCCAGTGGCAACGAAAAAGTTGTCATTTGGTCAAAATTTAACCCTCCTCCCCCCCTTTCCTTCCTCATCAGTCACCAAAAAATCGCATTCAAATTGGGTTTTTTTAAATGGGTGGCGCGCCTCTGGCTTCGACGCGCTCTCCAGGTGGGAGCAACCCGAATTTCACAGCGACGCCTCTGTGACTATAAAGTACCTAATACTCTAAGAAGGTAGAATTTGGTTCCATCCAATGAATGGATATTCAAAATACCAAGCAACAACAACTGACAGCAAATTTTCAGAGGGGGGGGGGGGGGGGGGGGGAGAGAGAGAACAGTAATCACCAACAACAACAACGCTTGCACAATGCATGATGGGAAATACAGAAGGGGAGAGAACCGCCGTTGTACACAAGCAGACCTGTTTACCCCCTACCCTCTAGAGTAGTCTGGATAGCTGAAATGAGTAGTTTGGGCTCAAAATGTCGATGGCTTGGAGTCAATGGACTATCTTTAGATAGTCCATTGACATATTATTGAACTTATTACGAAAACTAATAACTTGTAGCAAAAAAGACTGCTGAAATATAAAAAGCAAAGCCCCCTTTTTATATTTCTGCAGTCATTGTTATTATACAGGTTATTAGTTTTTGTAATAAATCCAATAATACGTCAATGAACTATCTAAAAATAGTCCGTTTTGACTCCAAGCCATCGATGTGTAGTTTTATTCATTAAACCATCAAACAATGTTCACTGAACATGAGTAATTATTAGAGCATTATTTCCAGTTTTGAAGAGTGGTAGAGGTCCAAATTGAGTAGAATACTACTCGAAGAGAGTAGAGTGAACAGGTCTGCACAAGCCAAGGAAAGGCACTCACTCCGGAGGGAGCCAGGAAGGTGGAGAAAATCTCGTATCCCCATTTGCGTAGATCTTTGATGTTGCCTGTCGACTGTTTGTAGGCGTCCGTCACGATGTAGAAGAACTGAAACACACCACAGTGCAGCAGTCGGCATGAAGAATGCACCAAAGGTACAGAAGAACACACTAACATTGAAACACACCACATTGCAGCAGTCGTATGAAGAATGCACCAACGGTACAGAAGAACACACTAACATTGAAACACACCACAGTGCAGCAGTCGGCATGAAGAATGCACCAAAGGTACAGAAGAACACACTAACATTGAAACACACCACAGTGCAGCAGTCGGCATGAAGAATGCACGAACGGTACAGAAGAACACACTAACATTGAAACACAGCAGTATGAAGAATGCACGAACGGTACAGAAGAACACACTAACATTGAAACACAGCAGTATGAAGAATGCACAAAAGGTACAGAAGAACACACTAACATTGAAACACAGCAGTATGAAGAATGCACGAACGGTACAGAAGAACACACTAACATTGAAACACAGCAGTATGAAGAATGCACAAAAGGTACAGAAGAACACACTAACATTGAAACACAGCAGTATGAAGAATGCACGAACGGTACAGAAGAACACACTAACATTGAAACACAGCAGTATGAAGAATGCACGAACGGTACAGAAGAACACACTAACATTGAAACACAGCAGTATGAAGAATGCACAAAAGGTACAGAAGAACACACTAACATTGAAACACAGCAGTATGAAGAATGCACAAAAGGTACAGAAGAACACACTAACATTGAAACACAGCAGTATGAAGAATGCACGAACGGTACAGAAGAACACACTAACATTGAAACACAGCAGTATGAAGAATGCACAAAAGGTACAGAAGAACACACTAACATTGAAACACAGCAGTATGAAGAATGCACGAACGGTACAGAAGAACACACTAACATTGAAACACAGCAGTATGAAGAATGCACAAAAGGTACAGAAGAACACACTAACATTGAAACACAGCAGTATGAAGAATGCACGAACGGTACAGAAGAACACACTAACATTGAAACACAGCAGTATGAAGAATGCACAAAAGGTACAGAAGAACACACTAACATTGAAACACAGCAGTATGAAGAATGCACAAAAGGTACAGAAGAACACACTAACATTGAAACACAGCAGTATGAAGAATGCACGAACGGTACAGAAGAACACACTAACATTGAAACACAGCAGTATGAAGAATGCACAAAAGGTACAGAAGAACACACTAACATTGAAACACAGCAGTATGAAGAATGCACAAAAGGTACAGAAGAACACACTAACATTGAAACACAGCAGTATGAAGAATGCACGAACGGTACAGAAGAACACACTAACATTGAAACACAGCAGTATGAAGAATGCACAAAAGGTACAGAAGAACACACTAACATTGAAACACAGCAGTATGAAGAATGCACGAACGGTACAGAAGAACACACTAACATTGAAACACAGCAGTATGAAGAATGCACAAAAGGTACAGAAGAACACACTAACATTGAAACACAGCAGTATGAAGAATGCACGAACGGTACAGAAGAACACACTAACATTGAAACACAGCAGTATGAAGAATGCACAAAAGGTACAGAAGAACACACTAACATTGAAACACAGCAGTATGAAGAATGCACGAACGGTACAGAACACACTAACATTGAAACACAGCAGTATGAAGAATGCACGAACGGTACAGAAGAACACACTAACATTGAAACACAGCAGTATGAAGAATGCACGAACGGTACAGAAGAACACACTAACATTGAAACACAGCAGTATGAAGAATGTACAAACGGTACAGAAGAACACACACTGATATTAAAAAGCAGGAGAAAAAAACCCCAGTTAGACGCGTCAATGTTGAAATGAGAAACTGTAGAAAAAAGTGAAAACACACACACCAACATAGAATTGAACATGCATAACATTAGGCCTATCCTTACCTAAAAAATATTTAAGAAAATAGGGTCTTCGAATAACAGGCCCTGATTTCATGACTTTTAGTGACATGGGTGTGAGCTGGCTGGCTTTCGACAAAGACAGACAAGACATTCAGACAGACAGACGGATAAACGTGCTAAATATCATAGGGCTATGGTCCAGGTTTGATATAAGGTAGTGCAGGAACACAGCCATGTGAGCTGGCTTCCGTTCCAACACAGACAGACGAACAGACAGACAAGAGACAGACAAACAAACAAAAGTGCTAAATACCATAGGGCTAGGGTCCAGGTTTGATATAAGGTAGTGCAGGAACACGACCACGTGAGCTGGCTTGCTTTCCAACAGACAGACAGACGAACAGACAGACAAACAAAAGTGCTAAATGCCATAGGGCTAGGGTCCAGGTTGGATATAAGGTAGACAGACAGACAGACAGACAAGACATTCAGACAGACAGAAAGACATTCAGACGAACAGACAGACAGACAAAAGTTGTAAATACCATAAAGCTATGGTCTAGGTTGGATATAAGGTAGACAGACAGACAGAAAGACAATCAGACAGACAGACAGACCAACAAAAGTGCTAAATACCATAGGGCTAGGGCTAGACGGTCAAAGGGAGAGAACTGACTAAAAGAGAAAGGGTTCATCTAAAAACGTGTATAGTTTCCCTTGAATTGGGTGCTCCTTGGTGTGTTTAAAAAAAAGAAAGATTTCCGCCGAATCGACAGAGCGCCGGAGCTTTAGCTTCGGCACATCGCCATTGAGTTAACAAGACGACTGACTGCTCTACAAATTTTGGATTCCAGGGACACCAGAGAGAAAAATGCATTCCAGGGACAGGGTGCCATTTTGGAACTGTTTCCAGGGACAAATGCCCCTTAGGGGGTACGGTAGGCAGCCCTGGAGCATACAGACAGACAGAGAAACAAAAGTTGTAATTACCATAGGGCTAAGGTCCAAGTTGGATATAAGGTAGTGCAGGAACACAGCCATGTGGGCTGGCTTGCTTTCCACACAGACAGACAAGACATTCAGACAGACAGACAGACGGACAAAAGTGCTAATTACCATAGGGCTAAGGTCCAGGTTGGATATAAGGTAGTGCAGGAACACAGCCATGTGGGCTTGCTTGCTTTCCACACAGACAGACAGACGAACAGACAGACAAACAGACATTCAGACAGACAGTCAAACAGACAGACAGAGAAACAAAAGTTGTAATTACCATAGGGCTAGGGTCCAGGTTGGATATAAGGTAGTGCAGGAACACAGCCATGTGAGCTGGCTTCCGTTCCAACAGCCGGATGTCGGAAAACGGTCCTGTGTCCACCGTCTGTGTGACAAACACGACAACAACACTGGCGTCAATCAACCAAAAACCTATTTAAAACAAACCACACTGAGAGAATAAAGAAACAGAACACAAAGGCATTCACGACCAGGGCATGTGCACACATATACATGGAAACCCACGCACATGTCCTATCTGCAGAAAAACCCAGACCTGGTTACCCCCTACACAAGTCTTGAGGAGTCTGGATAGCTCAAATGAATAGTTTTGGTGCAAAATGTGTAGCTTTATTCATTAAACAGACCTGGTTACCCCCTACACAAGTCTTGAGGAGTCTGGATAGCTCAAATGAATAGTTTTGGTGCAAAATGTGTAGCTTTATTCATTAAACAGACCTGGTTACCCCCTACACAAGTCTTGAGGAGTCTGGATAGCTGAAATGAGTAGTTTTGATGCAAAATGTGTAGCTTTATTCATTAAACAGACCTGGTTACCCCCTACACAAGTCTTGAGTAGTCTGGATAGCTGAAATGAGTAGTTTTGGTGCAAAATGTGTAGTTTTATTCATTAAACCATCAAACAATGTTCACTGAAAATGAGTAATTAGAGCATTATTTTCAATTTTGAAGAGTAGTAGAGGTCCAAATTGAGTAGAATACTACTCGAAAAGAGTAGAGTAAACAGGTCTGATTAAACCATCAAACATTGTTGACTGAAAATGAGTAGCAATCAAGAATTAAAGAGCATTATTTTCAGTTTTGAAGAGTAGTAGAGGTCCAAATTGAGTAGAGTAAACAGGTCTGAAAAAATAATCTGAAAGAAATAACTAGTGTTAAGACACTAGACCACCAGCCACGCAGCATTTTCGGCGCCAGTGACCTTGACCTTTGACCTTGATTTTTCGAACTTGGTCTAGATATCCTTAGTACCTATCCGCAAGCAAAATTTGATTGTCCTATGCCTAGGTCCCTGCATTCAAACGTTATCGTGCCAGGCACTCAGCAGTATTTTCGGTGCCAGTGACCTTGACCTTTGACCATTTTTTTTTAACATGACCTAGATATTTTAAAGACCCACCACGTCACGTGTCAAAATCACTGTTTTCATGTGTTTTCCCTCTTATAACTGGTAAGAAATCTTAAGAAATCTTCCTAGCATAAGAGGGAATGTGACACGTGATGTGGGGGGTCTTTAAGTACCTACCAGCATGCAAAATGTGAGCATCCTAGGTCCCTTCGTTATCGTGCCAGGTGTTCGGCAGCATTTCCAGCTGCAGTGACCTTGACCCTTGACCTATGACCATTTTCGAACTTGGCCTATATATTCTTAGTACCTATCCGCATGCAGAATTTGAGCGTCCTAGGTCCCTCCGTTCAAACGTTAATGCATTGACACGGTCACATAGTCAGATAGTCGGCTTCAGAATGTACTGAAAACATTACCAGCTTGGCTCTCTTCGTTCGCAGCTGGTAAAAATGAGAATGGGATATGCGGACGAGTTTGCGCGTGAATGTGTACATGCCTTCATATTTATTATTTCCAGATTTTTTAGTCCCCGAGCCGAAGGTTCGGATGGCTATTGTTTTTGTCTGGTCCGTCCGTCCATCCGGCGTGCCTCCGTCCGTCCGCCTATTCGTCCGTTTTTCTCAAAAACTATTCACTCTATCATCATCAAATTTGGTATACTAGTTTGCCAAGATGCAAGCTATCCACTGATGTATTTAGTTTTACATTAAGGTCAAGGTCGCGCCAGTTACGGGGTTCAAACCCCGAAACACATAATTGCTAATATCTCGCAAAGTTTTGCATGTATTTCAATGCAGTTTTTTCCCCACAACATTTCTTGATGAATGGTCTATAACACAGATGTCATGAATGTTTCTGTGCGCGCATGTGCGCATGATCGCGCGCGCTCAAATCACGGGTCCGAACCCCAAGGCTATATATAAAAAACCATTCAGTTACGTGCTGTTTTGATGCGTTTTCATGTAGTTACGTGCTGTTTTGATGCGTTTTTATGTATGTGTACAGCCGACACATTCCGATTTCGGAGTACCTCGGCGATGCTGCGAGGGGACTTTGCAGCCGCTCGGCGTTGCACTTGTTAATTATTTCTTTTTGCAGATTGCGTGTATATGCGCCCACATGCCCTTGCAATGAACACACACGCAATCAAGGCAATTATAAACTTGTGTCAATAAATAACAGCAATTACTAGACTGTTGGCATAAAAATGGTAAGGAACAAACCAGCAACACAAAAATGGACAAAAGTACACACAATCGTTACACACACATATCAATAAGCTGACCAAAACGCTGTGCTAAACAAACAAACAAACGCAATGTAATGCACATCGATAAACAAAACATATCATGAAACAAATGAGTTGAAAGCATAAAAAATATATTCACATCAGCAACACATAGTCACATATCTCAACTCTCTCTCTCTGACACGCGTGCGCGCGCGTGCACACGCACACACTCACACACACACAGACGCGCACACACACGCACACACATGCACCACACACACACACACACACACACACACACACAACACACAACACACACGCGCGCGCACACACACAAAATCTAGTCTTATCCAGTGCAATGTTTTTAAGTGCGCTTATAAGCTTATAGCTTGTTGTGCTCATGAAATAATTTGTGTACACTGCAATGTATCATGTCAATAAACTTTGTTTAAAACAAATGTCAGCTTCACTTTGCCATAGCGCTGGCTCTTCAAACAGCTGCATGAGCGAAAACACTACGCAAAATAACGAGCAGAAGCATTAATTCATACTTGCAAAACAAATCAGCAGACTTGAATGAAAAACTAATACAGTGTTTTTTTTAGTACAGACTATATAAGGCGATACTGTTTTCTTCCCAGCCTGAGACCCCTGCGCCTTCTGTGTGTCTGTGTGCGTGTGCACGTTGTGTGTGAGGGTGTTTGTGTATGTGTGTTGGTGTATGTGGTCAGTCCGTGCGGCTCGGTTGCTGTGGCTTACTGAATGGGATGAATGAGTCAGTGTCGATAAATGTGTGTGTGTGTGTGTGTGTGTGTGTGTGTGTGTGTGTGTGTGTGTGTGTGTGTGTGTGTGTGTGTGTGTGAGAGAGAGAGAGAAGAGAGAGAGAGAGAGAGAGAGAGAGTTGCTTTGTATATGCGTTGCTGCTGGTTGGTGTTATTCTTGTTGTCTATTTGTTGATGAATAATTGATTGTAAAGCGCTTTGGGCTCATCTGAGGTAAAGCGCTATATAAATGTACTATTATTATTATTATTATTATAATATACCATATTTTTCCGACCATTAGGCGCTTGTGTGCGTTGGCCACTGCAAAGAACACCTTTTGCAAGAGTGAATGCCCTTGGTGGGTGGGGGAAGATGGTTGAGTACTGACCAAACAAGGGCACAACTCTCGCCAATAACCCTATTTGAGGCCACTATCTTAATGGCTGCCCTTTGCAAAAGTGAATGCCCTTTTGGATACTGATCAACAAGGGCTTAACTCTTGCCGTCAAGGGCATTAATAACCCTACCTGCAGTGGCCAATAAGGTGAATAGGGCAATTTTCAAGAAAAATCTGAAAAAATTACATTAAAATCAAAAGGCGCCCTCGTTTATAAGGCACCTCGGAAAAGAAAGTCAAACTTCGAAGCCTGTACGCATCCGGTAAACGTAAAGAGTTGGCTCCCCTTTCAATTAATCCAAGTTCCGTTTGAGCAACTTCCTGTTGTCGTGTTTGCATTTGTCTTCGTGAAAACTGGTAGAATGATAGCATTTTAAGCTCTACAATCCAATGAAGGGTTATGGTATCTGTTGGACGGTATCTCAGACGATAATAGAGATTTTGAAGCATTTTAACGCGAGTATTCGTCATATCGGCGACTCGTGACCACTTTCGATGTTGTGACTCACAGTAGACTGTAATGAACACGGCAATCGTTGCCTCTCTTTTCACAATTCTGTTCACTAATAGGGCACCCTCGTTTATTAAGCGCATAGGTCGAAATTGGAGAAAAAAATATCGCCTTATAAGCGAAAGCGTGTTTGTACATGTGTATGTTTGTGTGCGTTTCAGTGAGAATGTGTTTTTCTGTGTGTTTGATTAAATGTGTGTGGGGATGTGTGTGTATGTCTGTGTGCAAGAACGCGTTCACTCTCGTGCGTGCACGTACGTGCATGTGTGTCTGTTTTGCGTGTGTGTCTGTTGTGCGTGTGTGTGCGCGTGTGAGTTTTTCAATGCTGATTGTAAAGCGCTTTGTGCTCGATAAAAAGCGCTATATAAATATCCGTTTATTATTATGATTATGATTATAACCCGAGAATTACAGTAAGTGCATCAATTGCTGGGCATGTTCAAACGTTATTCTAAGATTAAAACAGTGAGGCTAAGTGTCGTGACAGAGTGGCTTAAAGGTAAGGAAGAAAGATAGTAGATGACAGAAAGCAAAGAGAAAAGGCATAGTCAAAGAGCGTGACAGATTAGAGGAAGTTACAAGCACAGAACTTCCAGAAGGTGGGGGGAACTATTTATACAAAAGACTCCCCGGTGTCCCCATGACTACCTGTACATCAATGTGCAAGAAGTCATCAAGCATGATCATTCTCACACGCTCTCAAAACCAAATAAACATCTTTTTGCTAAAACAAAGAAAAAAGTTATAAAAAAAAAGAAGCAAGAATTAGTTGTCTATGGGACTAAGGAAACTACTTGCGTCATAATACATATTCATTAGTGTATGCGCTAACATCGACACTAAGCATGCGTGTCAATCAATGTACCATATTTTTTGGGACTATAAGGCGATACTTTTCCCCCAGACTCAGACCCCTGCGCCATACAATATGCAGACCTGTTTACCCTAATAATGAAAAACCTGGAATTTGCCACACAAAACCCCCAGAATTTCAGAAGAAAAAAACAGAATTCACATCGGTACACGACTCGTGATAAAACAGATTCAACTCGGCGCCATCGCGACCAATTTTCACTTCATTTTCTATTGAAAAGTTCAAAATTCTCACATCATCGTATTTTCCAGTGATAATATAATCTAAATGGACTCATTTCAAGCCCTATTTACAATCTCTACCATTAAAAAACTGCCCGGAAAGCTCTTCGAATCGACAGTAAAAGCCTGGCCGCCATTTGCATTCGTTTTCGGTCAACCCTTGCGTCTTTTCATACGAACGGAAACAAATAACAGACGGTTTTTTTCGAAATCCCGGAATTTTCAGCGTTCACCCGGAATTTACTATTTTACCCAGAATTTTAGCAAATTTCCGGAATAATTCCGGCAAAACCGGAAGGGTAAACAGGTCTGAATATGACTATTAAAAAAGTAAGAAAATCTGAATTTTGTGTAAAATTGGGTATGTGTGTGCTGTGCCTTATAATCCAAAAAATATGGTACATAGCTACACTATACAGCTAAGGGGTGGTGGGGGTTAATATACAGGGGATGTTAAGGGGGGGGGTGGGGGTGAAGGGTGTTAGGAACATGGGTGCTTCTACAAAATCCTGTAAAACCTGACACAAGTTCGAAAGCTCCTCAATGATTTCCTCCTACAGGTCAGAATTTCATCATCATCATTTTTTTTTTTTTTTGTCATCTGAAAAACTGGGGTCCAGGGGGCCGCCTCTTCCCCTAGTCCCCAGCCGAGTACAGAGGAAGTGTCCATGTTGGGGGGTTGAGGGGGAGGGGGGGGGTGCAGGTGAGGGGGGGGGGGGGGGGGCAATGCTTCCCTGAAGCTCAAGGGAAAACTTCTAAAGGGATCGGACAGGCTCCTCTTGAAGCAAAGTACAGTGGAACCTCCCTTATAAGACCCCATTTTTGATGATTTTTGAAGGTCTTATAAGGGAGGGGTCTCATAAGGGAGGGGTCTTAAAATGGAAGGATCTTATAAGGGAGGGTCTTGTAAGGGAGGGATCTTATAAAGGAGGGATCTTATAAAGGAGAGGTCTTGTAAGGAGGGAGGGAGGGTCTTATAAGGGAGGGGTCTTATAAGGGAGGGGTCTTATAAAGGAGGAGTCTTATAAGGGAGGGGTCTCATGGGGAAGGGGTCTTATAATGGAGAGGTCTTATAAGGGAGGGGTCTCATGGGGAAGGAGTCTTATAAGGGAGGGGTCTTATAATGGAGAGGTCTTATAAGGGAGGTCTTATAATGGAGAGGTCTTATAAGGGAGGGGTCTTATAATGGAGGGGTCTTATAATAATGGAGGGGTCTTATAAGGGAGGGGTCTTATAATGGAGGTCTTGTAAGGGAAGGGTCTTATAAGGGAGGGGTCTTAAAGGGAGGGATCTTATAATGGAGGTCTTATAATGGAGGGGTCTTAAAACAGATGAATCTTATAAGGGAGGGGTCTTATAATGGAGGGTCTTATAATGGAGGGGTCTCATAATGGAGGTCTTATAAGGGAGGGGTCTTATAATGGAGGGTCTTATAATGGAGGGGTCTTATAATGGAGGGGTCTCAAATGGAGGTGTCTTATAATGGAGGTCTTATTAGGGAGGGGTCTTATAATGGAGGTCTTATCATGGAGGGGTCTTATAATGGAGGTCTTATAAGGGAGGGATCTTATAAAGGATGGTTCTTATAAGAGAGGGGTCTTATAAAGGAGAGGTCTTATAACGGAGGGGTCTTATAACGGAGGGGTCTTATAATGGAGGGGTCTCTAAGGGAGGGTTTTTATCAGGGAGGGGGGTACTTTTAATACAGTCAAACCTCTATTTTAAGACTTCCAAACAGTCAGAACAAAATGGGTCTTAACTTGGAGTTTTTTTTATAAGAGGTCAGTTTTACATACAAAAATGTAGTAAGATACATTTATCCGTTCCAAAAATGAGAGGAAAATGGGAGGAGGGTCTTCTAACGGAGGGTCTTATAATGGAGGTTTGACTGTACTTACAAAGAAAGACAATGACTTGGAGAAGCGGGTTTTATATGTGAGGGAGTCTAATAAGGGAGGGTCTTGTAAGGGAGGTAATTTTAATACTTACAAAGGGCGATGTCTCGGAAAAGCGGGTCTTATGTGGGAGGGAGTCTTATAAGGGGGGGTATTATATGGGAGGGAGTCTTATAAGGGAAGGGTCTTATGTGGAGGGAGTCTTATAAGGGAGGTAATTTTAATACTTACAAGGGCAACATCTCGGAGAAGCAGGTGTTATGTGGGAGGGAGTCTTATAATGGAGGGAGTCTTATAAGGGAGGTAATTTTAATACTTACAAAGAAGGGCAATGTCTCGGATAAGTGGGTCTTCTGTGGGAGGGAGTCTTATAAGGGAGGCAATTTTAATACTTGAGGGTGAAGGGCAATGTCTCAGAGAAGTGGGTCTTCTGTGGGAGGAAGTCTTATAAGGGAGGTAATTTTAATACTTGAGGGTGAAGGGCAATGTCTCAGAGAAGTGGGTCTTCTGTGGGAGGAAGTCTTATAAGGGAGGTAATTTTAATACTTGAGGGTGAAGGGCAATGTCTCAGAGAAGTGGGTCTTCTGTGGGAGGGAGTCTTATAAGGGAGGCAATTTTAATACTTGAGGGTGAAGGGCAATGTCTCAGAGAAGTGGGTCTTCTGTGGGAGGAAGTCTTATAAGGGAGGTAATTTTAATACTTACAGGGTGAAGGGCAATGTCTCAGAGAAGTGGGTCTTCTGTGGGAGGGAGTCTTATAAGGGAGGTAATTTTAATACTTGAAAGAAGGGCAATGTCTCAGAGAAGTGGGTCTTCTGTGGGAGGAAGTCTTATAAGGGAGGCAATTTTAATACTTGAGGGTGAAGGGCAATGTCTCAGAGAAGTGGGTCTTCTGTGCGAGGAAGTCTTATAAGGGAGGCAATTTTAATACTTGAGGGTGAAGGGCAATGTCTCGGAGAAGCAGGGGTCTTATAAGGGAGGCTCCACTGTACAAAAGCTAAGGCACGACACGGGCAGCGACAATGAGCGACTTAGCGGGCTCTTTTGCCCGCCAGGTGGCATAACGCTCGAGTGGGGCTAATCCTCTCTATATTCTTAGTTGGGGATAAAGAGAGAGAGAGAGAGAGATAGGGAGGAGTCCAACCCTCTCTCTCTCTCTCACTACGCCCAACTAAGAATATAGCGTGACAAGCCCCTAGTGGTTTGACTGCCCCCTGGCGGTCAAATAATCGCCACAAGTCGACCATTGATGGTGGGGACAAAACATGGGAAGGTAGGGGGGGCTAGCCGCAAATCCACTAAAATCGTACGACACGATTCGATCACGCAACCTCGAAGCGCGAATCCCATTTTATTCCTGGAGACCACGTGATGGAATCGTATCGTACAGTCGTACAATTTTAGTGGACGTGCGGCTGGCCCTTAAAGGGAGAACAACCGATCCCAGGGATCGGGTAGTTCTCGTCACAAAAGCTCTGCCTGGCGGTGGCTCGCACAACAGGGAACAAAGAAGGGAGAACCGTCTCTGTCGCCAGCTGTGATTCAAATGCAGCGCACGCGTATCGTAAGTTTGTGTTTTACGTCCTCTCGACCTGGGAAGGCACATATGGGACATCATTGCAGCACACGTTCAGCGCCTCATCTCTTTTATAGTCTGGCCGTGCCTTTAAAGGGAGGCTCGTTCTCAATTTTCTTTTTAAAACCCGAACTTCAGGCAAAGGCGGACACTTGTAAAAAAAACCTTGAATTCAGGCACTGGCCTGAAGAGAAGCACCCATGTAGGAAAGAGGAATAAGAGGGGAGGGGGGGGGGAGTACATAAATTTCTAGGGACCTCGGTGGCTTGGAGTCGATAGAGAAACGGAGAGACGGGTCGGTTGGCCGGCCACGTACGCACACCCAACAGCTGCAAGGCACACACAGGGTGAGAGGGGGGAAGGATGGTATTAGCGATTAGGGTGATGATGATGATGATGATGATGTCGATGACGATGATGATGACGATATTAAGTCAGACAACCAGCACCAGGTAGACAATAAAAATGAAGACAACCAGGGCTCCCAATCGTCCCGCAAAACAAGGGGTCCCAGGGACTCCTTCACTTACGGCATAGAGGGTCGTAGAGGCGGGATAGAGGGTCCCAGTGGCATTGCTGAACGCTAAAAAGAATTGTTATAGTGCCTCCCTGGGACCCCCTGCACTTTCTTTTAGAGGGTCCTTTAGGATTTTAGCACTTCATAGACCCCCCAAGTCGGGGTCCCTGGGAGCCCTGGACAATATTAGGTCAGACAACAAACACGGATGATGATCATGATGATGATGAAGATGATGACAATGATGACGATGATGAAGATGATGATGACGAAGAAGATGATGATGATGACAATGATGATGATGATGAAGATGAAAATGATGACAATGATGATGACAATGATGATGAATGATGACAACAATGAAGACGATGATGATAATGATTATAGAGATGCCTCCCCTACTTTCTTTCTTTTCAGGAACCAAAAAAACAAAACAAAAATTAAAAATCCGTGGGAGATAATTTTTTCCTGTCAGACCACTGCCTGAACCGGCTGCACCAAACTGCCTGAACTCAGGCTTCAGGCATAGCCACATACAGACCTGCTTCTACAGCCTTTCAACATGCACTAATAATATCAAATAAATCCATGCACTAAGTGGACTTACATCCTAAAAAGAATACTCGGCAACCAACTAAAAAATATTTTTTAAATTTTTTTGGGCTGTCCCATCTTCTGGGCCGTACAGTGGCCCACGCCGCTCATTCCGAATCCCAACTCGCAGCCACACCTCTGCACGTTCAGGTCGCAGAACCCGACCGAGACCAGTAGTCCAAGAGGAGCTAATCTATGTTAGGCGGCCAGGAGGCAACCAACCGAGGAGACACTGCACTGCTGCTGAGTTACTTCGGTGGGGTTCAGTGGAGCCTGTTCAGGACACCACCTGCTAAAGCACCCTACTGATGACACTATTCTTTTAGTCACGGAGGCAGCGTGAGTGAGGTCCTCCTCCGTGGGCGCCACCACGACCGTCCATCGACAGCTCCCCAGAACACACTGATCCCCATGACTTTGACCCGAACGCACCAAGGCATAGACTGGATCGGAAACCGAAACTGAGGTCACCATGAGAGCAAGGCTTGCAAAGCCACAGAATTTGAGACATTTTTCTTTTTAATGATTGATGGAAATGAGGCGGATGACTATGATGATGATGATGATGATAAAACTAAAATTTAACCAATACGCCAATTCTTGTGTCCACATGCGACACAATGATTGATGGAAATGAGGCGGATGACTATGATGATGATGATAAATAATTTAACCAATACGCCAATTCTTGTGTCCACATGCGACACAAGCGGCCACATACACCCCTGCTTCTAGCTCTACAGCCTTGCAACATGCACTTAAAATGTAAAATAAATGCATGCACTAAGGGGGGGGGTTACATCCTAAAAAGTACCAGTATACTCCGTAACCGACTAAATTTGAAAAATACGCCAATTCTTGTGTCCACATGCGACAACAAACATCACAGCTTCTACAGCCTTGCAACACGCACATATAATGTCAAATAAATGCATGTACTAGGGGGACTTAATCCTAAAAAGGGTAAAGGTCAAGATGTGCCACCCCCCCCCCCCTACCTATCTCGGTTAATTCTATTTTTCCGTTATTGCCTTTGTGACCCTACATAAAGCTGTATTTTAGGAACATTTTTAGCTAATAACCTTTTTGGAATACTAACCCTAGCCCTAACCCTAGCCCTAAACCTAACCCTACCCCCCACCCTATAAGACGGAAAAACGCAACGAACCACAACTGTGACAAATCGCGGTGTACTGCAGTACATAGTGGGGGGTAGGGTTAGGTTTAGGGCTAGGGTTAGTATTCCAAAAAGGTTATTAGCTGAAAATGTTCCTAAAATACAGCTTTATGTATGGTAAGAAAGGCAAAAATGGAAAAATAGAATTAACCGAGAAATGCAACGACCCTAAAAAGTATACTCGGTAATTGACTAAAATTCTACAAATACGCCAATTCTTGTGTCCACACGCGACACAAGCGGAGGCACTGAATGGCTGACCCAACAATAGCACTAACAGCGATACACACACATACACACAAAATGTCTTGTTAAATAACAGTTCCTGAATACGTCAGACGCACACACCATACTGTGATAATAGTACTCAGGGTAGGAATGTGTGTGTGTGTGTGTGTGTGTGTGTGTGTGTGAGGGTGGTGTGTGCATGCATGCTCATGTGTGGATGTATTCATGAGTATACTTGTACATGAAACATGCATTCATGTGTGCATGCGAGTCCATGTACATGACTGTGTGTACGGTGTACGTGCAAGCATGTGCGTAAACATGCATATATGCATGCATGCAAGTCCATATGTGTGTGTGTGTGTGTGTGCGCGTGTGCGTGTGTGTATGTGTGTATGCGTGTGTGTGTGTTATTTCGTGTGGTTTCAGGGTTCAGTGTGCACATACACTGCATAATGTGCAAGAGCGTGTGTGCAGAAATGTTCACAGAACACTGTTGCATACAAACCCTGCCCTGACATGCAAGGTGATAAAATAAATTCAAGACAACATGCAAAATGTAGCGCGCGTACGCACGCACACACACACTACAAAAATAGACACTCTAAAGCATGTGCCCACACGCACTGACACACACACACGCGCGCGCGCGCACACATGATAAATTATACTAACCTGGTCATCGTCAGAGTTGACGTCTTCATCATCAATGGTGATGATCTGTTCAGACTGCATCGGGGCACAATCCTGCACACACACGCACACACACACAAACATTAGCTTTGTGTGAGCAAATCACTTCAACTCTTCTAGCACCATGTACTTTTTTTACCGCTCTTGGTTGTCCATTGCATCTCAACCGACAAGAGGGGGGGTTAACAATTTTTTCGAGTGTACATGCATTGCTTTAACCCTTTCACCGCCAATGTCGCATTTATGCACCACAAAAGTTTAACACCCATGTCACTGAAAGGCATCAAATCAGGGCCTATTATCTGAAGACCCTATTTTCTTCATTTTCGGAAGTAAGGCTAGGCCTAATGTTATACATGTCAGAGAGGCATTCCCAATATTGCTGATAAAAAAATGTTCTCTACCCAGTTAAGCTTAAGGGTATTTTTGGCTGAAAAATGGCTGGCGGCGAAAGGGTTAACGCTTTCAACACAACCCCTCTCGCTGCTCCGCATTCCCTCAGGACAGTGCAGTCAGGGAGTAGAAATTCCCTCAGGAGACACGCATTGCGCCCTTTTCAATAAATTCTCTTAACCCTTTCGCCGCCAGCCATTTTTCAGCCCAACAAAATATCATCAAACTTAACTAGGTAGAGACAAACAATTATCTCCAATATTGGGAATTCATCTGTGACATGTTTAACATTAGGTCTATCCTTACATCCCAAAATTAAGAAACTAGGGTCTTTGGATAACAGGTCCTGATCTGATGCCTTTTAGCGACATGGGTGTTAAACCATTGTGGTGCATAAATGCGACATTGATGGTGAAAGGGTTAAACAATCTGGAGCTGATCACAGTGACTTTATTTTTGCATAGTGGTTTAGATTAATCTTTAATCCTTTAATTTGAAAACCAACTTGTTGAATTGTGTTCAACCCTTTCACCGCCAATGTCGCAATTATTTTGTTGGGCTGAAAAATGGCTGGCGGCGAAAGGGTTCAGCGAATGAGTTGAAAGCAGCCACACCACTGTCTGCCTCAGGGACATTTTGCCTGCAACTAACATACTAGCAGCGTGTCGGCAATGGTAAAGGATAAATCTGTGTCGATTATTCTACTTTTTCACAGAAAGTTTGCAAGTCAAGTCATTTTCTCACAACTCTCCTATCTAGTTCTTCTACAAGCCTACAATGAAAAGCGCGTAAACTTGCGCAACGTTCCCTTTTTTAAAAATATTTTTTAATTCTACCAATAAATTGTAGTGCTTAATTCTTCTTCTTCTTCAGCGATCGATGTAGTAGTGCTTAATAAACCACACTAACAATTTTTGGGAGAGAGAGAGAGAAAAAATTACGGTCAAAAGATTAAGCACTCTCTGTCGTGGAGAAGATGCAAAAGCAGCAAAGGAACGAAGAACACGAGTTACTGCATTATACTGAAATGTACTCAAACCCGTGTTATGCTACTAACAGGATGCTGCGGAAATCGAAACACAAATCAACAACAAAAATCAAAGGCAGTTAAGGGAAGAAAAAACCCACACCCACCGATATGCTACAAAAAGACCCCCCTCACCCACCCACCCTCTCTCTCTCTCTCCCTCCCTCTCTCCCTGCCTCTCTCTCTCCCTGCCTCTCTCTCTCTCCTCTCTCTCTCTCCTCTCTCTCTCTCCTCTCTCTCTCTCCCCCTCTCCCTCCCTCTCTTTCTCTCTCCCTCCCACTCTCTCTCTCCCTCTCTCTCTCTCCCTCCCTCCCACTCTCTCTCTCTCCCTCCCTCTCTCTCTCTCTCTCCCTCCCACTCTCTCTCTCTCACTCTCTCCCCCCCCTCTCCCTCTCTCTCCCCCTCCCACTCTCTCTCTCTCTCCCTCCCTTCTCCCTCCCTCCCTCCCTCCCTCCCTCCCTCCCTCCCTCCCTACTCTCAACGGCAGATAACACACACGCGCACATACATACATACACATGTGCGCGCGCATGAGCCCTCTCTGCGTATGTATATTCAGTACTAGGCCTATACGTAGTAGAACTACGCCGGCCTCCCCACCCCACCCCCACACTCCTTTTTGTTATGCTACTAACAGGATGCTGCGGAAATCGAAAAACAAACCAAAAAAAGAAAGAACAGGCCAATGTCATAACTTCCGATTCAACCACTGTAACCGCGTCACGTAACTCAAGTCACATCCGAGTTTCTGTGTGAATATCCAAAATGGTTGCACATCGCCTGAATGATGTAATGCGCTAAAAACAAAATGGTACAGTGGAACCTCCCTTATAAGACCTTAAAAAATCATCCAAAGGGAGGGGTCTTATACGGGAGGTAATTTTAATACTTACATTTACAAAGAAGGGCAATGTCTCAGAGAATAGGTCTTATGTGGGAGGGGGCCTTATAATGGGAGGTCTTACAAGGGAGGTTCCACTGTATTATGAAAGATCAGTGCAAAACCACAACTGGAAAATCAACAGGAGGAGTAACGCAGCGCTGTCACTAAGCACTTTACCCACTTTTTTTAAAAACTATAAGACGATACTGGAGTATAAATGGAAATATTGTCGCAGAGGTAAGACGGAGCACACACATGCACGCACACGCACACGCACACACACAAACTACGCATCCCATGCGTCTCTCTCTCTCTCTCTTCGACATTCACATGCACTTCACACACACACAAACATAATCATTCACACACACACACACGCACACACACACACACACACACACACGCACACAAACATACCTCCCTCCCCCCCCCCCCCTCTCTCTCTCTCTCTCTCTCTCTCTCTCTCTCTCTCTCTCTCTCTCTCTCTCTCTCTCTCTCTCTCTCTCTCTCTCTCTCTCTCTCTCTCTCCTCCTCTCTCTCTCTCCACAAAAGTACAGTGCTTGAAGGCCACACACACAGTACCGTACATGTAGTAACCTTGAAGAGTGGCTATCCTCACTATCTATGGCAGTTGGGGAGGGTGACATTGTTAGATGGGAGCTGGGCTGGTTGACTGGTTATCAAACACAGCCTTATCTTCAGCAAACAGACCAGCTGCCTACACACATGCTTGCCCTGAACGCATGTGCACGCACAAACGCATGTACATGCACGCGCGCATGCACACACATTCTTACAAGCATGCGCGGACGTGCAGAACTTACGCGCGCGTGCGCACACACACACACACACTCTCTCTCTGGTGTGCACACACACACACACACACACACTCTTGTGCGCACACGCACACACACACACACACAGAGACACACACACTCTCTCTCTCTCTCTCTCTCTCTCCCTCCCTCTGTCTTGCATGCACACGCGCACACACACATACATACTGTTACATACTCTCTCTCTCTCTCTCTCCTCTCTCTCTCTCTCTCTCTCTCTCTCTCTCTCTCTCTCTCTCGTGTGTACACACACACACACACACACTCACTCACTCACTCTCTCTCTCTCTCTCTCTCTCTCTCTCTCTCTCTCTCTCTCTCTCTCTCTCTCTCTCTCGTGCGCACACGCACACGCACACACACACACACATCGACAGCTGATGTTAACTGGCACATCATCGATTCCCCTGACACTCAAGCACTGATATCATATAAAAAAACTGATATGAAATCAAGGCATTTACACACACACCCCCCCCCTCTCCCCCCTCGCCACTTTCTGGGTTCCACACCCTTCTTCCTATCTGTGTGTGTCGGTTCTTTTGTCCTTTACCAGTGCCTGTGTACCTTTAGAGATAACTGAGCAGGGTCAAGGATAACCAGAAAGGCAAAGCCTTCAAGGCTCACTCGCTTTGCATTTTAAGAGATAGATCCAAATGCATCCATATGAAATCCAACGTTCTTACAGAGCTGGGAGTGCCGTAGAGAGAGAGAGAGAGAGAGAGAGAGAGAGAGAGAGAGAGAGAGAGAGAGAGAGAGAGAGAGAGAGAGAGAGAAATGAATCATGAATTTAAGAGATGGATAGAACGTGGTATGAAAGTTTTTTGTGCCCGAGATTTCAGTTTGAGATTATAAGGCGCGTGCACACACACACAACCAAATTTTACACAAATTTCAGATTTTGTGACCGCATGTTACAAGGCGCACCTGATCATAATGTGCACCCCCCCCTCCCCCCCTCCCCCCCTCGCTATATCACTTTATTGTTCGGAACATTCCGTACCATATTTTCTTACTACAGTGGAACCTTCCTTAATAAAAGACCTTCAAAAATCCTCCAAAATGAGGTCTTATAAGGGAGGGGTCTTATATGGGAGGTAATTTTAATACTTGCAAAGAAGGGCAATGTCTCAGAAAAGTAGGTCTTATATGGGAGGGGGGGTTTATAATGGGAGGTTCCACTGTATTGCTGTTGTTGTTGCTGTGGTACCCTGGCTAAAAGACTCCAGGGACCATCCCAACAGCGGAAGTACTTGAACACTATGGTACAAATGCACCAGCTACGGATGAGAGAACATTACGTGCGTGACCGTTTTTGATTACCCCGCCACGTGGGCAGCCACAAGTGCATCAGCTACGGATGACAACACTACGTGCGCGACCGTTTTTGACTACCCCCCGCCACTTGGGCAGCCACATTCCGACTTCGGAGGACCACTGTACATTATTATTCATATTGTAAAAAAAAAAAAAATACTAAAACAAAAAGTATCGCCTTATAGTCCGGAAAATACGATGTGTGTATATATTTAAAAAAATCTATTAAAAAAAAATCTACTGACATCGATGGCGGAGTCTGTGCGCGAGCTCAGACTGTTGCTGTCCTCGGTGGTGGTGATGGTGATGGAGGAGGAGGTGGAGGCCCCGCGGCCGTGGTGGTGGTGGTGGTGGTGGTGGTGGTGGTGGTTGTCGGGGTGGACGGGGGTGGGGGAGAGGGAGGGGGAGGTGTGGGGTGAGTCCGACATGCTGCCCAGGTCAGACACGGGCAGGGAGGCGGCCTGCAAAAAAACCACACACACGCGCGCGCGCGCCAATGAAAGTTAGGGTTCGTACACATTTGTCAATACCGAAATTCACAAACCTTCAAAGGCCGTTTGAAAGACAAGACTTTTAAGATTCAGATTAATTAACCCTTTTGTCGCCAGTGTCGTGGTGTAGAGTGGCACAGTGGTATCGCGTTCGCTTCGTGTCAAGTAAACCCGAGTTCAAACCTGGGTGCTAGGGGATTTTTTCCTCTCATTGTGCACTAGGCCTTGACGGTCTGAACGTGGAGTCTTTCGGATGAGACGATAAACCGAGGTCCCGTGTGCCCATGCACTTAGCATACGCTAAACCCAGTGGCAACGAAAAAGTTGTCATTTGGTCAAAATTTATACACCCCCCCCCCCCCCCCCCCCCTCCCTCATCAATGACAAAAAATCGCATACAAAAATAATAAAAAATAAAAATTGGGTGGCGCGCCTCTGGCTGTGACGCGCTCTCCAGGTGGGAGCAACCTGAATTTCACAGAGATGCCTCTGTGACTATAAAGTACCTAATACCTAATACCTCTTGGCACCACGATGATTTCACACCCATGTCACTGAAAGGCATCAAATGAGGGTCTGTCAACCGATGACCGTATGTTGTTAATTTCGGGAGGTATGTCATGCATGTCAGAGAGGAGGAATCCCCAATATTGCTGACGGGATCTTTTCTCTACCCATGTAAGTTTAATGGAAAGGTTTGGCTGAAAAATGGCTGGCGTTGAAAGGGTTAAGATTAAAGCTATAGCCCCGTCGACAACAAAGGCCATGTCAGGGCTGTCACCACGTTAAATCTTACCACGTGTTAAAAAGGTATAAAAACCCAAGGTTAAAAACAACATTTTTGTTGCTAAAATACTTTTGTTAAAAAAACATTAATCAATCACAAACTGAGCAAGTAAAAACATGACACGTCCAGATTTAAAAACATCACAGTAGCTAACATCGAGTGAAAAATATGAATGTCTTTCAAGTAATTAAAGATCGTGTCAGGCGGAACATCATGGAACAAAATTTTCATTGACTCCGCAGTGTAGCGTTTCCTTCTAAGCAGTCCAGAAGGACATGACCAATTGAAATTGGAGAATTGCATGCAAAGACAAGACGTTCAATGCTGCGATTGGTCGTCTTGGTATATGTGATGCAGTACGCGAATACCCAGCTAAAGTCGGCCAGCCACAAGAGAGAGAAAGAGATAAAGAGAGAAAGAGAGAGAGATTTGATTGATTGAAAAATTGTTCAAAATAAACTATTAGAGATTGATGAATTCTGTTTTTTGCCTGTTAATCTGTTGTCTCTGGCCTTTCTGAAAATATGAATAAGTCAAAAGTGATCATTTACGACATTAGCCTGGTTTTCCTGTGCTGCATCACATATATTCTAGTCACAGACGTATCTGTGAAATTCAGGCTGCTCTCCCCTGGAGAGTGCGTCGCCGCAAGCGCAGTGCCTACCCAATTTAAAAAATAAAATAAAAATTGGGGGGGAGGGGGCAGGGTGAGGAGGGGATGTGGGCAGACTTCGGAAACCTAGCTATCAATTTGGCCATACCAGGCAGCGGGATTTCTCCCTGATCTTACCAACTTTCAACTGCCGTGGGATTTTTACGTGTGTAAAGCGGCACGGGTCAGACTAGCTTTAAGTCCCCATCCGAAGGACTGGACGTTCAGTGCGATTTTCCCTGTCAAACTAGAAAGAAACGACGATGCCGCTCACGCTGCGGTCATGCATTACATTTGGCAGGCGAACGTCTTAACCACTCTGCCACCTTTCTCCCTAGTACAACAGGTAACAAAACATTCTTTCAAGTACAAATAACCAAACGCTATTTCAAGAGCCAATGGCAAACAAACGAACAAAAAGCATGTCGAAAAAAAATAAGTAGTCACGCTTCCTTTTCATTGAGATTAAAACAAGAAACAAGCAACGTCTCAAATGAAACAAACTACGCACAACGAATTATAAATTCAAATAAAATACACACACAGAATCACTTATAGTTATCAAAACACACAAATCTCTCTCTCTCTCTCTCTCTCTCTCTCTCTCTCCCTCCCTCCCTCCTCCCTCCCTCCCTCCCTCCCTCCCTCCCTCCCTCCCTCCCTCCCTCCCTCCCTCCCTCCCTCCCTCTCCCTCTCTCTCTCTCTCTCTCTCTCTCTCTCTCTCTCTCTCTCTCTCTCTCTCTCTCTCTCTCTCTCTCTCTCTCTCTCTCTCTCTCTCTCTCTCCCCTTTCAAAGAAAATAATATTTCACAAAAGCAGGGAGGCAGCAATGCAAGCATGCATGACCATGCACTTTTAAAACTAAGCACTCACCCCCCCCCCCCTCCCTCTCCTCCCGCCCACCCTAAAAAATAAAATCCACAGATAATATCAAGAATATAAATAGCACAAGATTAAACAAAAAACTGAAACGCCCATCATATCATTTCTGGCCAATTTTCAAGTGAATTGCTCTTTCCGTCAGGCCATATCTATCACATTATATACACACACACACACACACACACACAATCACCTATAGCATAGAATATAAACATCACATTATATTTTTTTCCATCCGGATACACAAGGAAGCGGGGGGGGGGGGGGGGGGTGTACAATATAAACATGCGCATGAAATGCACTTTTGTTCAACTATATTTGTGAACTATGCTCAGGGCTGCCTACCCCCTGTTGCCGTGGTTTCCAGGGGACAAACTACAAACAAACCAGGGACAGAGACTTATTTCCAGAGACAAACATGACAGACAGACATTAACTTCTGATTATTTCATAATCTAGAAAAAAATGTCTGCAACTCTGGATTTGTTGGTAGTCTTCTAGATGGGTGTTTTGGGCGTCATTGTGCCTCAGTATTCAATAATAATAATAATAATAACAGTGCATTTATATAGCGCTTTACCTCAGATGAGCCCAAAGTGCTTTACAATTAATTATTCATCAACAGATAACAAAAAACAACATTCAAGAGTGACACCAACCACCAACAGCGCATATGCAAAGCAACTCTCTCTCTCTCTCTAACACACACACACACACACACACACACACACACACACACACACACACACACACACACACACACACACACACACACACACACACACACGCACGCACACACACACAATTATTGACGCCAACTCGTTCATACCCCATTCGGTAAGCCACAGCAACTGAGCCGCATGGACTGACCACATTCAAGATCCTGTGGAGTTCAGAACCTACGTGTAACATGTATGTTTGGAAAATTGTCAACAGTGTCTGTTGTTGTGGGTGTTCCTGTGTTCGATACTAAGGTCAGCTAACATTAAACAAGAAAGTTAAATGTAGTTATCTAGCATGTGTGTGTATGAAGGTTCCAAGTTACTGTTGATATTACTATCATCAGTAATATTGTTGAAGATGATGATGGTGATCTCGATGGTTGGAATGATGAGGATGATTACTGTTATTAATCATATAAATCAAGTATGAGAACTATGCCTGCCATTTATATTGTCTTTGCGGTTATCAATTCTACAACAATTGTTAGTGTTGTCACTATTTGTATTACTATCTTTATCATCAGAATTCATAATTGTTGTTATTGTCATCATCATCATTGTTGTTGTTACCATTATTATTACTGCGGTTGTTGCTATTCACCATGTACTACAGTCACTTTCATCTATTATTTATTTTATTTTTTTCTTAATGCTAAATATTGTCCTTATGTCCATTGAGTGGTGTTTGGTGATTATTGTCTTTAATGGTGCTTTCAAAACAATCACTATGTTCTGTGTGTGCATGTGTTCTGTTTTGTTTTATATGTGCTTACCTTGCAAAATGTTAAAAAAAAATGTTCAATAAAAAAAAAAAAAATTTAAACATTAAACTCTACACATTTTTTAGTCTAATCAGCTTCCAGGGATGCTGGAAAGAAAAGTGGATTCCAGGGACAGGGTGCCATTGCTGACTGTTTCCAGGGACAAATACCCCTTGGGGGGGGGGGGGGGGGCCACGGTAGGCAGCCCTGTATAACATTCATGAACACCTTTGAATATAAAGCATAATAAAACATAACGATAATAACACGAAATCATTTTTTTACATAATTATGTGACAAGTGTGGTAGCATGGCCGCAAGAAAAGGAGATAGGGGGGGGGAGGAGATAGGGGGGGGGAGGGAGGGGGGGGGGGGTGGGGGGGGTAATCTATGCCCCCGATCAGGGGGGGGGGTGTGAACTAACTTACAGCTAAAATAATATCAACATTCATGAAAACCAACCTAGCTTAATAATTCATCTCAATTATTGTTCCATTTTAAGTCAAAATGACTGAAGAAAGAAGAAGAAAAAAACCCAAAAACCCACCAAAAAATAAAATTTAGAAAACATATCTTCATGGTTTCCTTTTTCCATGCTAACAGACCCCCCCCCCCCCCCCCCCCCCCCCCCCCCCCCCCCCCCCCCCCCCCCCCCCCCCCCCCCCCCCCCCCCACCCCCCCCCCCCCCCCCCCCCCCCCCCCCCCCCCCAAACCAAAAAAAGCAAGCAAAATAAATACAGTGGAGAACTGATAACTCAAAAACGGATAACTCAACAACACTGGATAACTCACAATAACTTTTGGATCCCAGTATAATAATCTCTGTCTTGAAAAGTCTTTTTCACTCAAAACAAATAAAATTTCGGTAAAGGTCAAGATGTGCACCCCCCTGCATTTCTCGGTTAATTCCATTTTCCCGTTTTTGCCTTTCTTACCAAACATAAAGCTGTATTTTATTAACCTTTTTAGCTAATAACCTTTTTGGAATACTAACCCTATCCCTAACCCTAGGCCATTATCTAATAGGACCCCCCCCCCCCCCCCCCCCTATGTATTGCAGTACATGGCGCCATTTGTCACAGTCGTGGTTCATTGCGTTTTCCCGTCTTATGGGGGGGGGGGGGGGGGGGGGAGAGTTAGGGCTAGGGCTAGGGTTAGTATTCAAAAAAGGTTATTAGCTGAAAAGGTTCATAAAATACAGCTTTATGTTTGGTAAGAAAGGCAAAAACGGAAAATTGCAATTAACTGAGAAATGCAGGGGGGGGGGGGGGGGCACATCTTTACCTTTACCAAAAATTTCAGTCCCTTCAATTTTGACTTGAGCCAAAAATGTCTTTTTAACTCAAAATATTGGCTATCTCAAAATGAAATGTCAGTCCCTTCAACTTTGAATTAAGCGATTTTTACTGTATTTATTTTAAAAACATAAGAAATTTAATCAAACCATGATTTAACAAACAGCAATGATTAGAAAAAGGGAAAAAATAAGAGGGGGGGGGGGGGAAAACATGTTTTAATTCATGCGCAGCAACATGCAGAAAAAGCACATTCAAACAACCCAACAAACTGAATAAAAATGAACAAGGGAAGACAACAGGTGACTTGAATATTAGCACAACCAATCAACACGACAATATTTGTATCATGTAATTTGTTAGTCTTACAACACTGGTGGAGGGGGGAGAAGGATTTAAAACAGCTAGAGTACTGAGGGGGGTTGCGTACCCCTTAAGCAGAGATGAGGTTCTCAGAAAACCAGAAAAGAGGAGAAAAGAAGCCGGGGTTCCGGGGCAGGCTACATCAGCAAATGGACAACAACTTCCGTTTTCAGTTTTGCAAACTGCACAGCAATGACAAATAGAGCAATCTTAGCTGCCTGCCCCGAGCAGTAACCGGAAATGTCCATTTGAAAATGAACCAATCGAGAACAAAATATCAATCGAACTTCTTGCCGCATTTACGATTCAACACAAAACCAAACACCCCACACACCAATTTTCTCAATGGATTTACACTGATCTCAAAAATGACCCCTGGGGCCATCAAAAAGGAGGAAATCCTTCAATTGGAGGACAAATCTCATCTCTGCTTAACCCCTTGACTGCCAGAGAAAATTAAAGAACAAAATCATTGGGCAAATCATGCCATGACAACTGATAGAGCCATGGCAAAATGGTCTGGGGATATAACTCTTTGACTTTATCAATCTCTACAATGACATCATCAGTGGGGGGTCAGGGGGGGGCAGGGGGTTAAGGGGGGACAAAAATGACGCAATCATGACGGGGGTACGCACGGACCCAAACAACGCAAAGACACGTTTATCAAAAACACAGTTCAAAACACAAACAGCAGCGCCACTACAGTACAACCCAAAAGACGGGACAGGAAGGAAAAACAAACGCCCAAGACAACGCTCCTACCAAAGGCGGGCACATTCGCTGCCAAGCACCTTGCCATGTGCTTGTCTATGTTTAGAGCTAATGTCACTGGGAGGGGGTGGGGGGTCAGGGTTCTCCATGTCAAAGCAACGTGTGCATACTAAAAAATAAATAAAAAATGTTACTACCCTCTTGCCGAATGAGATGCAACGGACAAAAATGCATGGGTGCTCCTGGGAAATTAAAAAAATCCTGCAAGGCAGGGGTCCAGGGGCTGCCCAGTTAACAACTTGACTTTTAAACAATCCTCAAAATATAAAGTCCCTGGTAAAGGCATGTAAATATTTATCTGCATTCATTTCTTTTATATTCTACACATGCGAGAAAGTAACCGACAACACGTTTACAAATAGGAAATTCGTTGCTTCTCAAATTCTCATAATCCGGCGACGCCGGCTCCAGGCAATAAAAAAAAATCCTGCATTTCAGGACATCCTGAAAGCAGGAGCATCCATGAAAATGGATAACTAAGAATGCCATAAAACACATGGCGCTTAGAGAGAGAGAGAGAGCTATGGGCCTGCCACACGTCAACTAATATCATACTCAGAATCAGAATCAAAGTTTATTGTCCTTTAAAACCAATACAAGGTTTTATATGACACTGATAAAATAACAATAACGTAATAATAACAATTTATAAAGTTCAGTTACAGAACTGTTTGTTTTTTTGTTTTTTGCTAAATACTTCTGGGTTTTTCCCTTCTTTCTTTGTGCTAGTTGCGTTACTGTTTCAGGTAATTGAGGCTCTCAGTGTAGAGAGTGGCACAGTGGTCGCGTTCGCCTCGTGTCAAGAAAACCCGAGTTCGTACCTGGGTACAGGGGATTTTTTGTCCTCTCACTTTGCACTAGGCCTTATACAGGTCTGAACGTGGAGTCTTTCGGATGAGATGATAAACTGAGGTCCTGTGTGCCCGCCCATGCACTTAGCACACGTTACACCCAGTAGCAACGAAAAAGTTGTCATTGGTCAAAATTTAACACACACACACGTACACACACCCCACACTTTCCTTCCTCATCAGTCACACAAAAATCCCATGTCAATTTTTTTTAGGTATTAGGTACTTTATAGTCACGGAGGTGTCTGTGAAATTCGGGTTGCTCCCACCTGGAGAGCGCGTCGCAGCCAGAGGCGCGCCACCCAATTTTTTTTATATTTTTTTTTTGACGCGCTCTCCAGGTGGGAGCAACCCGAATTTCACAGAGACGCCTCTGTGACTATAAACTACCTAATAATACGACTGTACGATACGATTCGATCACGTGCGATGTTAGTTGACGTGTGGCTGGCCCTTTAGTGTCGGACAACAGTGCTCAGTGCAAAACATTTCTTAAATGGGCACCCCGACGGATGAGCTTTTGCAAGAAACACGTCCAGATCACCAGGAAAGCACCCTTTACAGAGATCGCAACACTCACTTTGCTCTGGTTTCCTAGAAATCAAACCGTCAATTCCTCATTGGCGGTGGTGCTGGAAGTCAGATTATTTCAGTGAAAGATAAGGCATGTGTCTTCTCTTTTCTAATGGCCACCTGAGTCGCTTAGACCAAATCACGAAATTTCCACAATACAAGCCTTTTTATTTGCAGTTTACCAAAAGGAGTTTCGCTCACAACAAAGGAAATAGCTCCAATTTGTTTTTTACTGCACTACAAAGAAGAAAAAAGCTTCAACCACTCTGAGTGGCCTCCACCCACCCCATCCAAAATGGCTTCTCTCTCCGGCAACTCCGGCAAGGAGGAATCACCGTTTTGACGGTTATATTTCTAGGAAACCAGAACAAAGTGAGTGTTCTGATCCTTGAAAAGGCTGTCTTTCTGGTGATCTCGACGTGTTTCTTGCAAAAACTCATCCGTCAGAGTGTCCCTTTAACAACAGATTTCCCCCTCCGTTCTTCCCATGAGAATGTGCTGTCAAATTCGTTTTTGAACAGTGCTCAGTATTGTCACATGCAGGCATTACCGTAATTTACGGACTACAAGGCGATTCTTTTTTTTCCTAGACTCAGACCCCTGCACCTTATAATGGGACTGATAATAACACAGTGGAACCTCCCGTATAAGACCTTCAAAAATCATCCAAAACAAGGTCTTATAGGGGAGGGGTCACATAAGGGAGGTAATTTTATCCCTTTCACTGCCACATAAAAATTGAGACATTTTCGATTTTCTTATCATAAAGAGACCTGTTAAGACTCAATCTGAGAAAAGGGTCTAGAGATCATTCTTTCCCGACTTGTCTGAACCGAAAACCACCATCCCAGGACACTGACACTAAAAGTTACGACATAATCGATGACATCACACACCCTGTAGCGGACATGGGAGGTCTTATAAGGGAGGTTCCACTCAGAAGGGCAATGGTTCAGCAGTGAAGGGGTTAATACTTACATTTACAAAAAGAAGGGCTTATGTGGAGGGAGTCTTATAATGGGAGGTCAGAATGGCTCAGAAAAGTAGGTCTTATGTGGGAGGGAGTCTCATAATGGGAGGTCTTATAAGGGAGGTTCCAAAGAAGGGCTGTAGTAAGAAAATGGGAGGTCATAAAATTTTTAAAATCTGAATTTTGGGTAAAATTTAAGGGAGGTTCCACTGTACTTACAAAGGGGCGTTGCGCAGCTTTATAATCTCATAGGGAGGTGCGCCTTGTAGTCCGTAAAATACGGTATTCAGACAACTGATTAAGAGGGAGGAAGAGGAAAGGAAAGGAATTTTGGGGGGAGGATTGGTGTACACGGAAACGGGGGGAGGAAAGTGTACACGTAAGTGTGGTAAGGGAAGGGGGGGGGGGGGTGATAAAGGTGTGGGACTGTCACCTGTGGAGGGGCGGAGGGAAACGACTGAGTCAGGGGAGGCAGCACGATGAGACTGAGACTGCTCTCCCCTTGGCGGTTGTAGAGAGAGGAGCAGTAGGACTTCCACTACACGGCACATGCCACACGCACACATGCGCGCAACCAATCAGCATTCAGAATGATTAGCACAGAATGCAATCAAACATGGCAGTGGCCACTTAACCTCTAGTGGTAAAAGCGGTGCTAGAGAGAGGAGCAGGACTTCCTACAACCACGGCACATGCCACGCACGCACACACACACACACACACACACATGCACGCAACCCATCAGCATTCAGAATGATTAGCACAGAACGTAATCAAACATAGCAGTGGCCATTTAACCTCTAGTGGGAAAAATACAACTCAGGCTATTCAGGCATGGTAGTGGGGGCAAAGTGGTTTTCAAGGAAAATGGCCAGGGGTCCAGGGGGCCGAAGAACATTCAATAAAATTCAATAAATGAGTTAAATTTTCACTATTTTCATGCCATTTCAATGCATTTTTTAATAATTTTGTTTCAAACTGTTTCGCGGATTTTCCGCGATTCACGGAGGTCTACCATGCCTGGCTACCATGCCTGGAAGTGATGGGTAGTGAGGGAAAATAGCACGAGTTCTTTTCCCTCAAGAGGGTAACAATTTTTTATGACGTCAATCGCAGGTTGCAACCGGAAGTGAGGTAAAATAGCCTGGGTGTTCTATTTTCCCACTAGAGGTTAAATAGCCAGTGCCATCAAACATATAGAAAGCTAGGTAAAATAGCCTGGGTGTTTATTTTCCCACTAGAGGTTATAAATAGCCAGTGCCATCAAACATATAGAAAGCTAGGTAAAATAGCCTGGGTATTTATTTTCCCAATAGAGGTTAAATAGCCAGTGCCATCAAACATATAGAAAGCTAGGTAAAATAGCCTGGGTGTTTATTTTCCCACTAGAGGTTATAAATAGCCAGTGCCATCAAACATATAGAAAGCTAGGTAAAATAGCCTGGGTATTTATTTTCCCACTAAAGGTTAAATAGCCAGTGCCATCAAACATATAGAAAGCTAGGTAAAATAGCCTGGGTGTTTATTTTCCCACTAGAGGTTAAATAGCCAGTGCCATCAAACATATGTGACCCAGCACCAGGTAAAAAAAAAGCCTTAAGTGTTTATTTTCCCATTAGGAGAAAATAGCCAGTTGCCATCAGACATAGAAAGCTAGACAAAAAAGCCTGGGTTCTATTTTCCCTCTTAATGAAGAGGTTAAATAGCCAGTGCCGACAGAACAGATAGAAAGAAGGACAGGTAAAAAAGAAACTGCTGGACGTGGCATCATGCTGGTGGCCTGCTGAACGGGCACAGACTGGCCAGGTCATCTATCTAAAACAGTTAGGGTTTAAGTGTTTTTGCTTAACCCTTTCACTGGGTGTTCGCATTTTCACCACTAGAGGTTTAACACCCAGTCAGTGGCATCAAATCAGGGCCTGTGATCCAGCACCATTTTCTTAACATTAAGTGTCAAAAGGCCTAATGACCATGTCTGAGAGGAATTGGCAATAGTTGCAGATAACTTCAGACAAAGACACAGTCAGGTTTTATGGTATTTTTTATTTTTAAAAGAACCTGGCTTGAAAGGGTTAATGTGCTCTCCCTAGGTTTTTGAAGCTGATTAATTGTCACAAAAAGAGGCCCTTTTGAAGGACAAACCAGAACAAAAAAAAACTGCGCGGACGCAATGGCATCATGCTGGTCTATTTTTACCACTGAATCATGCACAGACTGGCCAGGTCAATAATGTAAACAGTTAGGGTTTAATGTTATCTCTGCACCCTTTCAACTTTTTATATCTTTTGGAAAACATTTAAAACTATGGTATCCTACTTATACTCATCGAAAGAAGCACCGCATACTCAGGGCCTGTTAGTGTCTGTATTACGATGTTTATTATTTTGTACGCTTTTAAAATACATCATTTTGGGAGCGGCCTCAAGGATGTAGCCTCGATTTGCGATTTTTCGATGCATAAGCTTGATTAATAAATAAAAAAATCGCAGACTTTACTGGTTTCTACTGCCTCCGGGCATTGCCTCCAGTATAGTTTTTACCATATTTTTTATTTACAAAAAAATGACTGGCTGGTTCAGACCGAAGGACGTTGATTTTCTCTCGTAGCCTCGATTTGAAGTGCGACAATGATTACAGACTGACACAGACCGACAAAGGAGTTTAGGTTGATGGCTTGAGCCACAAACAAAAAAGAGAAAAAGCAAAGGAGTGAGACACTTGAAAAACAAAAGGAAAGTGTACCTTAGCAAGCTAAAACTACACATAATACGGAGAGAGAAAATAAATGCAAATCATCTAAAGATCTTTTCAACAACATACAATAGCATTATGACGCCTTTTCCCACTCAAAATATCGTTCGTGGTACATGTACGACAATTTGCCGATAAACACAAGATGCAACTGCAATATAATTTGCATGCACATAACACCAACAATATCATCCCACATAAAGAAACGCGTCGCGATCATAAAAAATCAACATGCGCATAATAAGTACATAATGTCAGATATTTCAATCCAAAGGGAGAAAATTTAATCGAAAAAATAAAAAAAACAAAAAAATAATCAAAGTGACGATGCAAACTGGAGACATCAATTCATTGTCAAAATGCGCAAAAGAAACAAAACAATGGCATGCAAAAAAGCCGTGCACAAGAATAAAAATATCAATCAAATCCGTTGAAAACAGCAAACCGGTACAAAAACAGCATGCAGGCTGCGTGATATAAAAACATATTTTCAAATTCGTATCTGTGGCTTCAGGACATCCTATGTGCGCTCGTCATTTTCTCATGCAAAACGGTATGCATGCGCACACGCAGACACAGCATCATGCAAAACGGTATGTGCGCGCACACGCAGACACAGACACAGACAGAGAGTCATGCAAAACGCAATGAAGGAAAGGGGCTGGAGTGCATGACATAAGCATGCATCCACGTGTACAGCATTCATTCAACAATTTCATTTTGTACATCGTCGGTGAAATTCAAAAACCTCGTATCTCGATTTTTGGGGGGGTTTGAATGGTCAACCTATGGCGATATTTTTCACGCCAGAGGGCAGTCAATGCACTAGGGGCTTATCACGCGATTTTCTTACTTGGGCGTAGTGAGAGAGAGAGTGATGGTAGGACCACTCACTGTCTCTCTCTCTTTCTTTATCCCCAACTAATAATATAGAGGATTAGCCCCACACGAGTGTCATGCCCTCTGGTGTGAGAAAAATCGCACTAAGTCTCTCATTAGATACATAGTCATCTTTCTAATGTTTCTGAGCGTATATATTTGAACATCTTTCTCTTTCTTTGGGCATCTTCTTTGGGCATCTGTCTCCCTTTTCAATTTTTTACAACTTTAACAACAAACTTTAAAAACCACAAACGAAAATAGCTTGACGTGGTTTTCAACTGGTCAGTACAGGTAATCCTTAACATGTTTACAAAGTTTAAAAGAAACGAAAAACAAAAACGAAAAAAAAAAAAATCCCCCTCCCCCCTTAAATCACTACACACACACACACACACAAAAAAAAGTCTAATATAACTCTTAAGTGAAAAGACATGAAATTAAAGAACAGCAACAACACACACACACACACACACACACACACACACACACACACACACACACACACACACACACACATCCATGCAAAGTGTTGGAACAATGCATCAAAACGAAAACCACAAAACTTACGGGGGACCGTGCAGATTTTTGTCAAACAACGGAAAACATTCAACAACAACAACAAAATGTTACGTTACGGATGTGTAGGGGTGGTGGGGGTGGTGGGGGTGTAGCATGGGGTTTGTGAGGGTGAGGGTGAGGGTGAAAGACTGAGAAGGGAAGAAACGAACGGACAGAAACGAACGGACAGAAACGAACGGACAAACAAACAAACAAAAAACCGGAAGAGCACAGAAACATGGGTGCTCCTGGGAAATTAAAAAAATCCTGCAAGGCAGGGGTCCATGGAGCCTGGCGGCCCCGGCGGAGTGCAGGGACAACGCCCCCTCCTGGGGTTTCTGGGGGGCAATGCCCCCCTGGAAGCTGAAGGGAAACAACAGTTTCTTTCCTCTCATTCTGCACTAGGCCTTAACGGTCTGAAGGTGGAGTCTTTCGGATGAGACGATAAACCGAGGTCCCGTGTGCCCATGCACTTAGCATACGTTAAACCCAGTGGCAACGAAAAAGTTGTCATTTAGTCAAAAATGTACCCCCCCCCCCCCCCCCCCTCATCAGTGCCAAAAATCGCATGCAAAAAATTTATAAAAAAAAAAAAAATTGGGTGGCGCGCCTCTGGCTGCGACACGCTCTCCAGGTGGGAGCAACCCGAATTTCACAGAGACGCCTCTGTGACTATAAAGTACCTAATACCTAATAATAATACCAATACATGTAGATAGCGAGCACATTATAAGCTTTAAGCTTGTTGCTCATTTATGTTGACAATGTATTGATGAATGTGTGCCCTGTTGATCCGAATAAAAAATTATTTAAACCAACAGTTTCCAATGTAACTCACAGGCTATCTTTGCACTTTCACTTCTGGTTAAACTTCATGACCTCCATAACCAGCAAAATGCATCTTCTCAAATTCTCATAATCCGGCAACGCCGGCTCCAGGCAAAAAAATAAATTCCTGAACTTCAGAACATCCTGGACACAAAAATCCTGAACTTCAGGACATCCAGGACAATAAAATTCTGAACTTCAGGACATCCAGGACAATAAAATCCTGAACTTCAGGACATCCTGGACAATAAAATCCTGAACTTCAGGACATCCAGGACAATAAAATCCTGAACTTCAGGACATCCAGGACAAAACAATCCTGAACTTTGGACATCCAGGACAATAAAATCCTGAACTTCAGGACATCCTGAAAGCAGGAGCACCCATGAAGAAACTAACAACAAATAAGAAAACAAACAAAAAACGAGAAAAAGAAGGGAGGAATTACCCGCTTTAATCTACGTCGAATCAACTGCCCACTTCCCTACACACACACACACACACACAGCACACGCAAAGAGTTAGAACAAAACACAGGAATTAACAAAAGTGGTGTGGGGGGGGGGGATGCGATTTCAAACTTAAAAGGACACACTGACGGATGAGTTTTTGCAAGAAAAACACGTCGAGATCACCACAAAGACAGCCTTTTCAAGGATTGGAACATTCCCTAACTTCCCTACACACACAGACCTGTTTACCCTTATAATGAACAACCTGGAATTTGCCACAGAAAAACCCGGAATTTGAGAGAGAGAAAAAAACAGAATTCACATCGCAATGTCGCTTATGCCGCTATGCGAAATTTTGAAGTCCACGTTGCAGTACTTGCAGTGTGCATGCTCGTCTCCCAAACGCGAACTTGTTATTCCAGGCACTTTCAAATACTTTTGAGAAAACTTCTGCTTCACTTTAGGCCGTTTCACCCTATCACTGCTGTCGCTTGTCGAAGATTTCTGGCGCTTGCCGCCTGCGGCTGACTTGCCTGACGACATGTTTGGCGCAAAACTACAATCTCTGCCAACAAGAAATACTATCATTGATTGAGGGGGGGTCCACGGACCAATGAAACATCGAGTCTCAGAAACTCCAAGGTTTCGGTCAACCCTTGCGTCTTTTCATACAAACGGAAACAAATAATCCCAGGATTTTCAGCATTCACGCGGAATTTATCATTTTACCCAGAATTTTTCCTGTTTCCAGGATAATTCCGGCAAAACCGGGAAGGTAAACAGGTCTGCGCACAGCACACGCAAAGAGTTAGAAAAAAACAGGAATGCACACACCGTGAAGTCTATTACTCTGATTGCCCCCTTGGGAACTATGGCCCCCAGTGGCCTCAACCCCCCCCCCCCTCCCCCCCCCGCGCCAGTAAAACACCCGTCTCTCCCTGCCCCCATCCCCCACCCTTTCCTCCCTTCCACCCTCTTGTTTCCCCCACACCCTTCTATTTGTTTTCCCTTTCCCTTCTTCTTCAACCTTCCTGCCCCCCCCCCCCCCCCCCCCTCCCCCACCTTATTAGATTCTCTCCACCCAACAACAACTGCTCACCCCTTTCCCCACCCCCACCCTCACTCCCACCCTTCCCTCTGCCATCACAAAAATAAGTCAGAAAGAGAGCAGATGATAAAAAAGCAAAGGGAAAAGGCAAGAGTCAAAGAGAGCGGCAGATTAGAGGAAGCTACAAGCACATAACTTCCAGAAGGCGGGGGAACTATTTTTACGAAAGACCCCCCCCCCCCCCCCCCCCGTTATTCCCACTTAGTAACATACGTTCACTTAGCAACGACTTTGAGAGAGAAAAAAATGCAGTCAGTCAATTTGAGGAAGTTCTAATACAGCGGAACCTCCCTTATAAGACTCCCTCCTTTTTAAGACCTACTTCTCTGAGACATTGCCCTTCTTTGTAAGTATCAAAATTACCTCCCTTATACAACTCCCTCCCATTTAAGACCTCAATTTGGGTGATTTCTGAAGGTCTTACATAAGGGAGGTTCCACTGTACATCAGTGAGCACACAACAACAACAACAACAACGTATGGTATTCATACGGCGCTGAATCTTGATATAAATCAAATCAAAGCGCACACACACGTTAGCATTCATAGCGCATTCAAACAAAAATGCAATACAAAGCGAGCACACACGTTTGACATAAATGGTGTACAGCAGAAACAGACCTAAAGGCAAGAGAGAGAGAAGAGAAAGAGAGTGGAGCCTCAATCACGGGGGAACAGGTGGGTTTTGAGGTTAGATTTGAAGGCTGAGAGGGTCGGTCGCTGACGGAGGGAAAGAGGAAGTTTGTTCCACACACACACACATGCTGAACAAACTCGCTAGCACACACCAACACATTTGCATGGCTCAACGTTCAAGCACAAAGGTACAGGCACTATCATTCCAAATGAATAAAATCAACCTAGACACAAAATCAGTCCAAAAAATGAGCTGAAAGCAAATAAAAATCAAGGGAGAGGGATCTTAAAAAATATATATACAAAAATAAAACACACACACTCAGCCAAGAAACTGTGAATTGCAGCATCGACTCAACAAATGCAACAAAACAAATTGGAAAAAACAAAAACCACACACACGTACACAACATTTTCATCAAAGAGAAAAAATAACCTAAATAAACAGAATACAAAAAACAACCACACAGATTAATACTCCCCTAAAATAGAAGCAAAAGCTTCATGAGGCAAAAGCTTCATGAAAAAACAAACAACACAATAAAATAAACATGCCAGCAAGCGAGCAAGCCAAGTACCTCAGTCGCCCCTTCCACGGACAACATTGAAGTTCCACCACCTCCACCACCCAACATCCCTACGATGCTAGTGGACTGGGCCAACATCCTGGGCCGTACCACCTGCCGGCGGGTGGCGGCGTCGGATTTCGAGCGCATGATGCCGACTCCCCCGCCCCCGCAGCCGCGGCCCCGATCGGCCGACCCCGTGCGATAGAAGGCCGCGGGGACGGAGGTTTGCTTGACGTGCTTGACGCTGCCTCTGCTCTGCATCTGCCGGGGGGGTCTGGTGTCCATGTTGGTCGTGGTGGAGGTCGAGGAGGGGGAGGGGGAGGAGGAGGACTGTAGGGAAGACTACATACACAACAAGCCGCCCAGGTCACCCACCACATCATACATGACATACAAATTCGGGGGAACAAAAAAAACCAACTCTACTAAAATTACTGAAACAGACTGCAACGTCGCTGGAACATACAACAAACAAACTGCGTTCGCCGAAATATCCAGTAGTTTTGCTTTGTCTCTTGTGAATAAAATAACGTCACTTTACACTTGTCGTGTAGTTGTTGGTTTGTTGTACTAAAATGACTATAAAATCTTAGAAAAGCACAAGGTCTACATAACATTCAACATGTCATCCACTTATCACAACGTTACACGTTGTACACACGATATCGTCGGTGAAATTCAAAAACCTTGGATCTCGATTTTGAGGGGGGGGGGGGGGGGGGGGGGTTTGAGTTAGATGCATAGTCAGCTCTTTAATTTTTCCCGCCACCTTCCACCAAAAGCTCGTATCTCTAACGACTTTCTATCTGGGGTAAATGAGGTTGCGTAAATTGACGAAAAACTCAAAAGTCCCAAAATTCAGATTTACTTAAGGACAAAAAACCTTGTATCTTCATTCTTTTCAAGTATTAGAAAATAAAAATGCAGGACTAAACATTTAACAAAATGTCTTGAACAACATATCCATCATAGTTAATCAATTATTAGAAAATAAAAATGCAGGACTAAACATTTAACAAAATGTCTTGAACAACATATCCATCATAGTTAATCAATTGTGGTAAACGCGGTTAATTTATAAAACTTTTTTTATCATTTTTCTCAAAAATTCAGATACGAGGTTTCTGAACTTCAACGACGATATGTATTTCAGGAGGGAAAACAAAATCTTAACACGTTTTGCTACAGAACGCATTGTCCAATGAACTAGGACATAAAAATGTGTACGTAAATATTCACATCTCCCAAATGTGTGTATTTGTGCACAATGCGTGTGTGTGTGTTTTCCCTTTGTCTCCCACAAGCCTTGTGAACAAAACGGGGAAAAGAACACTTAAGAAACAGATACAAACTTCTTCTTTTTAACTCATTCCATGCTGGCCAGTTGCTTCCCTTTGCAAGCGTTCTGTACTGGCCGATTTGCATAGGTTGCCAAAAAATTATTTTCTAAATAATGGTAACAGATACAAACGTGACATTTTGGCAATATGTACACAATATACAGTACTAACACCTGCAACAGTTTCAAAGCATCCAAGTGATTAGTTTTGATTTGTGATATATTAAAATAAATGCATGTTTTGTCAAGCCAGGCACACTCATAATAGCGAAAATATAATTTTAAGGTCCCAAAATAACCGGCAGCCAGCCAGTCAGTGTTAGAGGCATGAATGAAACGTAGTAGTAGCCCTCCGAGCCAATTTGAAGCACGCATGACTGTTAACCTATGAACTATGAATTTTTAAAGTTCACATGCGATATCCCGTTACCTTAGTAACGAGGCGTTGTGCGCATGCCCTGCGACGAGAGCGTAGGTTAGTATAGAAAGAGTTAAAGTAGGTTAATTATATTACTGTAGATATGCCTTAATAACAATTATTGTGGCGGTACCATAGCCGATGAGGTTTATCCGAGGCGTGGTTACCGCTACACCTATCTATATTGATAAAAACTCGGGACTTTAATGGTGCTGCACTGCCTCTGGGCATTGCGACCAGTATTGTTCCCACCATCTTTGTATTTACAAATGTCCCATATGTGTCTATGACCGAGAGGACGTAAAACACCATTTTTCAAGTAGGTTAAAAAATATTAAAAATTTTTAAAGAAAGCTTGGTGTTTTAGTCATCAACCATATTAGTGACTTTTATTACCGTCTTGAAATCTCATTACACAATGTATTTCAATTACAACATGACTCACAAATCACTGTACACATACTTAAGGTACAGAATTTAAGCTGTCAGCATCAACACTTGAAACATACAACATAACACACATAAAACATGTGTACTACTACCACAGCAAATAATAATAATAATAACAAACACACACACGCGCGCGCAAACACACACACACAAAAAGTCAAGACCCTAACCTACAAGAAACAAGTTCAAAAACACACACAAAACACTTATACATGTGGGAGAAAAAACGCAAAAAAACCCACCTTTCGCTGTTGTTTGCTTTTCCATTTGTTTTTAAATATAAATAAATCTACACACACACACACACAAAAAACCCAAATTTTTTCTCTTTTTTTTTTAAAGTGCAGGAAATAAACAAAGAGAAATTCAAATATTTGATAGATGACAAACAAACTCAAACCACACACAATACAATCTGTCTAGTCAATTTCATATCACAGAATCAGTAAATGCAAAAAAACAAAAAATCAGAAAAACGTGTACAAAAATGTTTTTTTTTAAAAAGGGGGTGGGGGGGTTATAAAACAAGGGGGAAAAGGTGGGGATAGAAAATTTCATGCCCCACATGGCCGAAAGGCCGAAGAGGGCGTAAAGCCTTATTTCGGGGATAGAAAACAAAAGCAAAGGGTGATATTTTCAGAACATATTATTGAAAATTCCCCTGCTTCTCATAAATTCAAATCATGGATGAGAAGACACAAAAAAACCAAGTTCATTTCACGATTTGGGAGAAAGAAAAAAAAGTCAGGAAAGCAACCAACTGAAAAATTAAGCATAAGAGGAGATTCACACTTGTCAACCCCCCTTCACTACTGGAGAAAAAGTCAAGAGATTATAGAATTTTAACCCTTTCTCCGCCAATGTCGCATTTTTGCACCACAATAGTTTGTGCAAAACAAAACATATATATACAGTTGTGACATCAAAAGTTATGATGTCAAACATCAATGACATCATATTGTCCACAGTAGACATGGGGGGGCGGCAGGGAAGGGGTTAAACTGCCCTACTTCCCGATCTGGATGAGAGCAAAACGACGTGTTCGACAAAACAGAGAAAGAGATCAGAAAAAAAACCTCTACCAAAACGAAAGCCAAATACCCGTCCATTTGCCTCCTAAACAAAAATGCTTTCTAGTTAGCGCACGGATATAGCCAGACGGACGGACAGACAGACAGGTAGACAAAGAGACAGACAGACAGACAGACGGATAGACCAACTGACCCAGGAGTTGAGGGAGGCCCCGTCGGTGTGACTGACCAGGTCCAGGTCTGAGAAGCGCTGAGATCCTTGGCTGGAGCTGGGGGTCTGCCACACACACAAAAACACGACCTTGCAAGCTTTTAACCCTTTCACTGCCCCGGGATACTGTTGATCAGGGGGCATTTCTCTTAACTAGATAAATCTATAAAACTGTTAAAATTACAAGGGAAAAGAGCATCTCCTGAAGCTTAAAACCTCCTCTGTCATTTGACTTTTCCACATCCACTTTTCTCTGAATTCGGAGAATTCTCTGAAGATTGACGTGCCTGGGTTCATACAAATTGACCCCACGGCCCCACCTCCTCCCCCTCCACCTTCTGGAAGTTCTATGCCTGTAACTTCCGCTAATCTGTCACCTCTCTGTGACTCTGCCTTTTCCCTTTGCTTTCTGCCATCTACTGTCTTTGTGCCTTATTGGCCCATTCAAGATGCCCTGAAGACTCTAGTCTCGGCTTTTATTCTGTCTCGCCTTGACTACTGTAACTCACTTCTTGCTGGCTGTCCATCAACTCTTCTTCTTCTTCTTCTTCTGTGTTCCCAGGCCATATGGCCATAATGGGTAAGGTACGTATGTGTCCGGTTTTCAGTTTTCACTCGACTCCCCGCTGCGTACAGCCGACACTTTCCGATTTCGGAGGAGCTCAAAGGAGAAAAAGTATTTGGAAGAGACGTTTTGGGGGAAAAAGGCACGAGAATGGGCCAATAAGCCAGAAAGATAGCAGATGACAGAAAGCAAAGGGAAAAGGCAGAGTCAAAGAGAGTGGACAGATTAGAGGAAGTTACAAGCACAGAACTTCCAGAAGGTGGGATAACTATTTGTACGGCAGACCCCCCCGGTATCCCCACGGGGGTCCATCAACTCTCATCTCTTGGCTCCAACGGGTCCAGAATAATGCTGCTCGTCTCATTTCTCGCTCCCCTAGGTACGATCATATCGCTCCGGTTCTTTGTTCCCTACATTGGCTCCCAGTTCGATCACGTATTGACTACAAAATTCTCCTCCTGGTCTTCAAGTCACTGAAGAAGAAAAGTTTTGTTTTACGTCCTCCCGGAATTAACCATGTGGGACAGAAAGTCACTGAATGATCAGGCTCCCTTATATCTCTCTGATCTTCTTCATCTCTATGTCCCAGCTCGCCAACTACGTTCATCTTCTGATTCTCGTCTCATTTCCCTTCCCTCCATCCGCCTCAAATCTGCTGGCAAGGACGTTCTTTTTTCTGTAAAGCACCATCTCTTTGGAATTCTCTGCCTTCTCCTCTCCGACACTCCAACTCAGTCTCCTCATTCAAAACCTCTCTTTAAACCCATCTTTTTCCTGCTGCATCCTAAATATTTGATCAGTTATCTATCGTTGTGTGCACGGGAGGGAAGATTGAATAGGTTTGTGCTGTGTTTTGTGGCGTTTGTCAAGTCAAGTCAAGTCAAAATGATCTTTATTGACGATAAAAGAATAAGCTTGATAAAGCTTTTTTTTACATCCTGTCGTGTGAGTGTGTGTGTGTGTTTGTTGTGCATGTGTGTGAGCATGCATGTATGCGTACATGCATGCGTGTGTGCTGGGGTGTGTTTGGTTTTGTGTGGTGTGTGTGTACGCATATCTATGTGTGTGTCTGTATGTATGTGTGTGTCTGTCTGTCTGCGTGCGTATGTTGTGTGTGAGTGTACTTGTATGTGTATCCTCTAACATTCGTGTATGTGTGTTGGTGTATGTGGTCAGTCCGTGCAACTCTGTTGCTATCGTTACTGAATGAAAGATGAATAATGAGTCTGTGTCGATAAATGTGTGTGTGTGTGTGTGTGTGTGTGTGTGTGTGTGTGTGTGTGTGTGTGTGTGTGTGTGTGCGCGTGTGCGTGCGTGTGCGTGTGTGTGTCGCTTTGTGTATGCGTTGTTGCTGGTTTGTGTCATTCCTAAACACTATTTTTGTTGTCTACTTGTTGATGACTATTCGATTGTAAAGCGTTTGGGGCAAATTTGAGGTAAAGCGCTATATAAATGTACTATTATTATTATTATTCTCCTGCCTTTTTTGTTGTTGCAAATCTTCCCAATTTTCTCCTTTGAGCTCCTCCGAAATCAGAATGTGTCGGCTGCACGCAGCTGGGAGACCACTGAAAACTGAAAAACGGACATTACCCATTATGGCCATACACCCTGGGAACGCAGAAGAAGAAGAAGAGAAGAGAGAAGAAGATAGCAGAGACACTCACGGAGGGTTCGTCGCTTCCTGTCAGCTGTCGTAGTTGGTTCTCTAACGTCTTCACCGTTCTTTCCTTCTCCAGTAGCTGAGTGTGCAGTTTCTCTGACGGCGTCTTCACGTACTGTCGTTGATGTTTCTGCGTGGAGAGGAACACACACACACACACACACACCAAAAGTCATGCACAGTACCGTCGTTGATGTTTCTGCATGGAGAGAAAACACACACACAAAGCCATGCACAGTACTGTCGTTGATGTTTCTGCATGGAGAGAAACACACACACACAAAGCCATGCACAGTACTGTCGCTGATGTTTCTGCATGGAGAGAAACACACACACAAAGCCATGTACAGTACTGTCGTTGATGTTTCTGCATGGAGAGAAACACACACACAAAGCCATGCACAGTACTGTCGTTGATGTTTCTGCATGGAGAGAAACACACACACAAAGCCATGCACAGTACTGTCGTTGATGTTTCTGCATGGAGAGAAACACACACACAAAGCCATGTACAGTACTGTCGTTGATGTTTCTGCATGGAGAGAAATACACACACACAAAGTCATGTACAGTACTGTCGTTGATGTTTCTGCATGGAGAGAAACACACACACACAAAGCCATGCACAGTACTGTCGTTGATGTTTCTGCATGGAGAGAAACACACACACACAAAGCCATGCACAGTACTGTCGTTGATGTTTCTGCATGGAGAGAAAAACACACACAACGCCATGCACAGTACTGTCGTTGATGTTTCTGCATGGAGAGAAAAACACACACAAAGCCATGCACAGTACTGTCGTTGATGTTTCTGCATGGAGAGAAACACACACACACACACACACAAAAAGTCATGTACAGTACTGTCGTCGATGTTTCTGCATGGAGAGAAACACACACACACACAAAGCCATGCACAGTACTGTCGCTGATGTTTCTGCGTGGAGAGAAACACACACACAAAGCCATGCACAGTACTGTCGCTGATGTTTCTGCGTGGAGAGGAAAGAACACACACACAAAGTCATGTACAGTACTGTCATTGATGTTTCTGCATGGAGAGAAACACACACAAAAAGTCATGTACAGTACTGTCATTGATGTTTCTGCATCAGGCATGAAAACTACTGTTCCCAAAAAAAGAGGAGATTTTTTCAGCCGAGAAATCCTTCCACCCAGATTTTCAGCTGACGTCAGAAGTTTTGTTGAGCGGGGCAGGGACTGTTACCAAAAAAAAAATTCCGGCACAAATAACTGACGTCAGAACTTTTGTTCAGCGGGCGGGAGGGCCTAATCTGTTCAAAAAAATTGGAAACGGCGGAGCTGTTTTCATGCCTGATATTTCTTCTTCTTTTTCACCCATTCTTCGTGCACAGACGCCATTTTGGAAGTGATGACGCCGGGAGGAGGAGAAGGCGTGAAATGATGATTGTGCCATTTAAAGACCCAGCATGCCGAGTTTTTATTCGATTTTCGATTACATTTTTTTTAGGCAGAGATTTATTTTTTTAGGCGGAGATTTCGGAAAATAATTAGGCGGAGAAGGCGAAGAAAACGGAGATGTTTTCATGCCTGCTGCATGGAGGAAAAAAGCCATGCACAGTACTGTCGTTGATGTTTCTGCATGGAGAGAAACACACACACACAAAGCCATGCACAGTACTGTCGCTGATGTTTCTGCATGGAGAGAAACACACACACACAAAGCCATGCACAGTACTGTCGCTGATGTTTCTGCATGGAGAGAAACACACACACACAAAGCCATGCACAGTACTGTCGCTGATGTTTCTGCATGGAGAGAAACACACACACACAAAGCCATGCACAGTACTGTCATTGATGTTTCTGCATGGAGAGAAACACACACAAAAAGCCATGCACAGTACTGTCGTTGATGTTTCTGCATGGAGAGAAACACACACACAAAGCCATGCACAGTACTGTCGCTGATGTTTCTGCATGGAGAGAAACACACACACAAAGCCATGCACAGTACTGTCGTTGATGTTTCTGCATGGAGAGAAACACACACACAAAGCCATGCACAGTACTGTCGTTGATGTTTCTGCATGGAGAGAAACACACACACAAAGCCATGCACAGTTCTGTCATTGATGTTTCTGCATGGAGAGAAAAACACACAAAAAGCCATGCACAGTACTGTCGTTGATGTTTCTGCATGGAGAAAAACACACACACACAAAGCCATGCACAGTACTGTCGTTGATGTTTCTGCATGGAGAAAAACACACACACACAAAGCCATGCACAGTACCTTTTTATTGTTTTATTTTATGCAGGAGTTTCGCTCACAACAAAGGAAATAGCTTCACTTTTTTGTTTACTGCACTACAAAAAAGAAAAAGCTTAACTCATTCCATGCTGGCCAGTTGGTTCCCTTTGCAAGCGTTCTGTACTGGCCGATTTGCATAGGTTGCCAAAAAATTATTTTCTAAATAATGGTAACAGATACAAACGTGACATTTAGGCAATATGTACACAATATACAGTACTAACACCTGTAACAGTTTCAAAGCATCCACTTGATTAGTTTTGATTTGTGATATTTTAAAATAAATGCATGTTTTGTCAAGCCAGGCACACTCATAATAGCGAAAATATAATTTTAAGGTCCCAAAATAACCGGCAGCCAACCAATCAGTGTTAGAGGCATGAATGAAACGTAGTAGTAGCCCTCTGAGCCACTTTGAAGCACGCATGACTGTTAACCTATGAACTATGAATTTTTAAAGTTCACATGCGATATCCCGTTACCTTAGTAACGAGGCGTTGTGCGCATGCCCTGCGACGAGAGCGCAGGTTAGTATAGAAAGAGTTAAACCACAATGGGATTGGCCCCCACCCACCCCATCCAAAATGGCTCCACTCTCCGGCATCTCCGCCAAGGAGGAATCGCCGTTTTGACAGTTTGATTTCTAGAAAGCCAGAGCAAAGTGAGTGTTCCGATCCTTGAAAAGGCTGTCTTTCTGGTGATCTCGACGTGTTTCTTGCAAAAACTCATCCGTCAGGGTCCACCTTTAACCCTTTCACCGCCAACCATTATTCAGCAACAAACTTTCCATTACATTTACCTGGGTAGAGAACAAAATCCACCTGCAGTATTGGGGATTCTTCTGTGACATATATAAAATAAGGTCTACCCTTACTTCCCAAAACTAAGGGAATAGGGTCTTTGGATAATAGACCCCAATTTGATGCCTTTTAGTGGCATAGGTGTTAAATCACTGTGCTGCTAAAATGCGACTTTGGCGGTGAAAGGGTTAATGTCCCTTTCGTGGTGCTGGGTCATAAATACGAATGAATAAAATACAAAACCAGTTTGCAGCGCAGACTGTAACCAGTCGAACACAGATTAGCGCTAGCTGTTCCCCCTTGGGGGATACCGGGGAGTCTTTCAAGCAAATTAGTTCCCCCACCTTCTGGATGTTCTGTGCTTGTAACTTCCTCCAATCTGTCACTCTCTTTGACTCTGCCTTTTGCCTTTTTCGCTTACTGCCGTCTACTACCGTATTTTACGGACTATAAGGCGATACTTTTTCCTAAGACTGAGACCCCTGCGCCTTATAATGTGACTGATACTATAGTAAGAAACTGTACTAACAAAATCTGAAATTTTGTTTAAAATTTTCTGGGTGCGCCTTATAATCAGGTGCGCCTTGTACTTCGTAAAATACGGTGTCTTTCTGCTTTACCGGTCCATTCTCCTGACCTTTTTTTTTTCTTCTAAAAATTCTGACCTTTTCTGAAATTCTGGGCCTAACCATTTCTTAGTTAACCCCTTGACTGCCATAGTGAACGTATCACGCACTGACCTGATGACATCAGACTCAACCCCTCTCCCAGATAGTCCATCAGATGAATTGAGGAATAACGCTGTTATGCTGGCTTTTGCTCTAACACAGTCAATGATGTCATCAGATGAAAAGGAATAACCCTGATATGCTGGCTTTTTTGCTCTAACACAGTCCAGAGAGCTATGCCTATATCCCCATGACCATTTTGCCAGATTGGCTCTATCAGTTGTCTTTTTTAACATGTCATGATTTGCCCAATGTTTTTCTTTCATTTTCTCTGGCAGTTAAGGGGTTAAGGCGCATAACGGCAGTAAGGCGCATCCGCACTCATACGACAAGGAGACTGTCTGAGTGACAAGGAAATAAGAAAATATCAATCGAAAAACAGTTAGTAACCCTTCCTGCTTGGGGCTAACCTTCTAGACAGACCAAAGTCTTGTTCCTTTCGATTCATTGTTTTTCATCACAGGTTTGGCGCCAGAGGCTTTAAGTTGCAAATCTCATGCAGATTTTGGGAGTAAATAAAATCACAAATAATCCTGGGTGAGTTTGTTGTACAGATACACACGCATGCCCTCAAGCGCAAGTAGCGTTGATCACATCACAGGTGAGCAGAAGAAGCAGTTTGCAGCACAGATACACACGCATGCATTAATTACCTCAAGCGCAAGTAGCGTTGATCACATCACAGGTGAGCGGAAGAAGCAGTTTGTTGTACAGATGCACATGCATGCATTAATTACCTCAAGCGCAAGTAGCGTTGATCACATCACAGGTGAGCGGAAGAAGCAGACCATTTGTTGTCTATCAGATGTCATGTCATGATTTGCCCAATGCATGGCATTAAGGGGTTACGCTAACGGCAGTAAGGCGCATCCGCACTCATACGCAAGGAGACTAGCAAGTTGATTAGCACATGGTTGAACACAGGTGAGCGGAAGAAGCAGTTTGTTGTACAGATACACACGCATGCATTAATTACCTCAAGCGCAAGTAGCGTTGATCACATCACAGGTGAGCAGAAGAAGCAGTTTGTTGTACAGATGCACATGCATGCATTAATTACCTCAAGCGCAAGTAGCGTTGATCACATCACAGGTGAGCAGAAGAAGCAGTTTGCAGCACAGATACACACGCATGCATTAATTTTCCCAAGCTCAAGTAGTGTTGAATACTGGTAGTTTGCCACAGGCCACATGACAAGACGTTCAATGCCGCACTTCGTCATCTCCAAATATGGAAAGTGACACCATTCGCGTGACAATGTCGGTTTTCAGCGAAACTTTAGAATGTGTATCTTTTAACCATTCAATCTGAAATTAAACCGACTCTAGCCCAAACCCTAACCCTAACCGAAACCGGAAACCGTCAAATACACACAAAAATAAAACTTGACTACAAATCGAGTGTTCCGTGTTTGGAGATGACCAAGTGCAGTCTTGAACGCCTAGTGGCCACACGAGGCTCATTCATCGACAGCCAGCTCCACGCGTGTGTATAGCGAGAGAGGCCATAAATCCCGCTCACTCTTTTCAAAGAAAAGACTTCTTTTCTTTCTTTCTTTCTTTCGGGGGTGGGGGGGTGGGGTGGGTACATTACCACTGGTTCCTTTATATTTGACATTCAATAGAAGAAGAAAAAAAAAGAGAGAGAAAAAACATACACATGTGCGCGCATCCATAATTTGACACAATTATCTGACAGCAACAAAAAGAGAAGAAAAAAGAAAGAAAACACACACACATGCGCATGCATGCACGCGCACATGCGCACACATGCATACGCAGTCTCACACTTCGACACAATTATGGATGCGCATTATCTGACACACACACACACACACAAAAAGAAGAAAAAAAGTCAAGAGCTCTATCAAAATTTAGGAAACCAACGTATCCAGGGCCTGTATTCACGTTGAGATAGCATGAGACTTAGCATGATGCTAACTTAGAAGCTCTTCCAAAAGTCCTATTAAATCCTATAGGACATTGGAAGAGCTTCTAAGTAAGCATCATGCTAAGTCTCATGCTATCTCAACGTGAATACAGGCCCAGGACTGTAATCAAGTAAATAACATTTTTCTTTGATTAGCGGACTTCTACAGTTACCATATTTTCACCCCCAAATAAGAGCCCCCCCCCCCCCCCCCCCCCCAATTTTTTTTTTTAACAGAAAATTCAGATTTAGTTATTGTAGTTTCTTACTAGTACAGTACAGTGATTCCTGATAACTCAAAAGCACTGGGTATAACTCACAATAATGTTCTGGTCCCAGTTTAGTAATCTTTATTGCTAAAAGGTCTTTTTCAACTCAAAATATTGGCTATCTCGAAATAAAAATGTCAGTCCCTTCAATTTTGACTTTGGTTTCAAATATGGGTAAAGGTAAAGATGTGCCACCCCCCCTGCATTTCTCGGTTAATTGCAATTTTCCGTTTTTGCCTTTCTTACCAAACATAAAGCTGTATTTTATGAACCTTTTTAGCTAATAACCTTTTTGGAATACTAACCCTAACCCTAACCCTAACCCTACCCCCCCCCCCCTATAAGACGGGAAAACGCAATGAACCACGACTGTGACAAATGGCGCCGTGTACTGCAATACATAGGGGGGGGGGGGGGGGGGGGGGGGGGGGGGGGTCCTATTAGATAATGGCCTAGGGTTAGGGATAGGGTTAGTATTCCAAAAAGGTTATTAGCTAAAAAGGTTCATAAAATACAGCTTTATGTTTGGTAAGAAAGGCAAAAACGGGAAAATGGAATTAACCGAGAAATGCAGGGGGGGGGGGGCACATCTTGACCTTTACCCAAATATGAAACTCCCTTTTACCAAAGTTGTTGTAAAACTGTTTTAAAAGCGATTTTTTCCGCTGTATTTTAATTACCCGCAGAAAAATTTCAAACGGTGAAGTGCCGTGGTGGCTCTCAAAGACACTGCCTGGACAGACAATAAAAAACCGAAGGAAGAAAAAACAGACACGACCGATCCTCGATATCCCTCCGCTCCAGGAGAGAAGGGGGGAGGGGGGGGGACGGCGCGCACTAACGCAAGGATCTGTGTAGGCAGTGTAGGACAGTAACAATTATGCCCGCCTGCCCGGGGCAGGTAGCCATAAGTGTCGGGCAGGTGGCAAGCTCGACAACTTGCCCTTCGGGCAAGTACAGTTGGAAAAAAAAAAAAAATCTTGCCCGAAAGGTTTTTTTTGATAAGCAACATCACGCAAGTTGAAAACTTTGCCTTGCGAGCGGCCTGACTTTGCGAAAGCATCATTGCCGTATGTACTGAGCAAGATGATTGGCTAAAAAAAAAATGCACTATCCAATCAGAATGAAGCATACTTATTCGCTCAAACCACAGAGTCATGTGGTTTGTGTGAGTTGTTTTATTTCTGCTGCAGCGCAGTTTTCGACAAGGTCAAGTCAACATTTGCAGATAGGGCATTTGCCACGAGTGTTCCTTCTCTACACTAGACTACTAAGTTGCCCGCACTCGTTCTGCCCCGAGTTACGCCGACTTTTCTAATTCAACTCAGTCCAAAATTCAAGTTCGCCCTCACGTGGCAAATGCC
>CM065713.1:21852098-21872098 GCA_017654935.2 Phymorhynchus buccinoides
CTTCTGGGTCCCATAATAATCTCTAGACGTTGAAAAGTCTTTTTAACTAAAAGAAATATTGGCTGTCTCAAAATGAAATTACAGTCCCTTCAATTTTAACTTCACCCCTTGACTGCCATATAACACATCACGTACTGACTTCATGACATCACTGATGACATCATCAGATGAAGAGGAATACCGTAACCCTAACATCGATGGCTTGGAGTCAAAACGGACTATCTTTACGTATTGACGTATTATTGAAATTATTGCACAAACTAAGAACTTGTATTACAAAAAAGACTGCAAATAATATAAAATGGGGATTAGGCTTTTTATAGTTCTACAGTCTTTTTTTATGCAAGTTATTAGCTATCGCAATAACTTCAATAATACGTCAATGGGCTATCTAAAGATAGTCCGTTTTGACTCCAAGCCATCGACATGCTGTTTTTTGCTCTAGCACAGTCAAGAGAGTTAAATATCCTCAGACCGTTTTGCCAGACTGGCTCTATATCGGTGGTTGTCTTTTTCATGGCATGATTCGTACAATGATTTTTTTTGTCTTTAATTTTCTCTGGCACTAGTGGCAGCCTAGGGGTTTAAGCGATTGTCACTGTACTCACGGCCACTTCTTCTTCTGCGTTCCCAGGCCATATGACCATAATGGGTAAGGTACATATGTGTCCGGTTTTCAGTTTTCGCTGGTCTCCCCGCTAGCGTACAGCCGACACATTCCGATTTCGGAGGAGCTCAAGACAAAAAAATATTTGGAAGATTGCTTTGAAAAAAGGCAGGAGAGATGGGCCAATAAGTCAGAAAGACAGTAGATGACAGAAAGCAAAGGGAAAAGGCAGAGTCAAAGAGAGTGGCAGATTAGAGGAAGTTACGAGCACAGAACTTCCAGAAGCTGGGGGAACTATTTTTTTAACCCTTTCACCGCCAATGTCGCATTTTTGCACCACAATGGTTTAACACCCGTGTCACTAAAAAGCATCAAAAGCCAGGGCCTGTTATCTGAACACCCTATTTTTCATAATTTTGGGAGGTAAGGATAGACCCAATGTTATACATGTCACAGAGGAATTCACAATATTGCAGATACTTTTTTTTCTTCTATGAAGTTAATGGTATTTTTTGGCTCAAAAATGGCTGGCGGCAAAAGGGTTAATGAAAGACCCCCCCCCCCCCCCCCCTCCCCCGTATCCCCACGGGGACTACTCACGGCCACAGGCTGAGGAGCAGTAATCCTGGCAGAGTTTCGACTGCTGGAGGAGGAGGAGGAGGAGGAGGAGTGTTGCTCCGCCAGGGAGGAGGACCCCGGGGGGGAGGTGGGAGGCTGGCTACCCCCGGGGGAGGAGGCCGAGTTGGGCTTCCCCATCAGCGTCAACGCCACGTAGGCCCCCGCTGAAACACAGGGAAATAACGCACACCACGTCAACAACAACACACACCACGTCAACAACGACGCACACAACGTCAACAACGACAACACCACACACCACTGTCACACAACAACGCACACCACGTCAACAACAACGCACACCACGTCAACAACAGTGCACACCACGTCAACAACAGCACACACCATGTCAACAACAACGCACACCACGTCAACAACAACGCACACCACGTCAACAACGCACACCACGTCAACAACAACGCACACCACGTCAACAACGCACACCACGTCAACAACAACGCACACCACGTCAACAACAGCGCACACCACGTCAACAACAACGCACACCACGTCAACAGCGCACACCACGTCAACAACAACGCACACCACGTCAACAACAACATGCACACCATGTCAACAACGCACACCACGTCAACAGCGCACACCACGTCAACAGCACGCACCACGTCAACAACGCACACCACTTCAACAACAACGCACACCACGTCAACAAAAACGCACACCACATCAACAACGCACACCACATCAACAGCGCACACCACGTCAACAACAACGCATAACGGAAATCAGAGCAAAACGTGGTGATCAATCAAAGGAATGCACAAACTGTCGGTCGGTCGGTCAAAAAAAGTGACGTCGGTGACACAATACTGAATAGGCCCCCAGTGATAAAAATCAAAAACAAAAAAACTAAACAAAAAACACGCCCATCATAACATCACACCATTGAACAGGCCCCCAGTGCTGAAAGAAAGAAAAAACGCACACAAAAAACAAACAAACCATGTTATCACATCGTGTTATCGCATCAAAATCATAGCAAAATATGTCAGTAGCTATGTCCTCCCACCTTTCCACCCCCATTACCCCCCCCCCCCATCCCCTGCACATGCATCACCCCCCACCCCCCCCCCACACCACTACTCCCACAAAATGCATAAAAACCAGTTTGCAATCTGTTATGGATAACAAACACACTATCCAATTGCAAACCTCAGTCAGTACCTGCCTGTGTAGCTCTAAATCTACCCCCATCCTCCACTTTCCCTGAGCTTACAATACTCCAACTTCTCTTGTCTTGTCAAAGGGGCAATACTCTTCATTACTTTTTTTTATATCAAATACCTAGAGCTGCTTCCCTTTGACTATTTAACAACATTTGAATAATAGTACTTGAACTACATTTAACAAACAACAACCTTCAAAGTCAAGATCAGCACAGTTATATATATTTTTTTTTTTTTTTGCTTACAGAACCCTCCCTGCGCTGTGATGCACCCACACACAACATCTGAATCGATTCTGTTCACCGATTCATAAGATACAGCTCGGAGATGAAATATATCGCCCAAAGAAGGAAATTTCGGTTGTCATGGTCAAACTTCAAGGTCAAGGCCAGCACAGTCATGAATATCAAAAGGAACCTTCCTTTTCAAGATGTCTAACCCCTCTGCCAAATTTGAATCAAAATCTGTCCAGTAGTAGTTGTTTTTAGAAAATCAAGACACATAGACAGACAGACCCATCACAATACCCGTCCTCTGGCCGGGTAAATACAGTGGAACCTCCTTTATAAGACCTCCCATTATAAGACTCCCTCCCACATAAGACCTACTTCTCTGAGACATTGCCCTCCTTTTGTAAGTATTAAAATTACCTCCCATATAAGACCCCCTCCCTTATAAGACCTCATTTTGGATGATTTTTTTAAGGTCTTATAAGGGAGGTTCCACTATAAGACCTATACTGTAACACAGCAGCAAAAAACATAGGGTCCCCGGGAGGGGAAGAGGAGGAGGGAAAGGGTGAAAAAGGAGAGAAAGGAGAATACAAACAACAGTGGAGTTTTTAAAGAGGGGGGGTGGGGGTGGAGGGGAGGGGGGGGGGGGGGATTGTGGTTTTAAAAGAAAACCTGTCCACTTTTATTCTTCGTCAAGTGTTACACCCGGATTTGAGAACAGAAGGGCTTGTGTCACTGCTGTCACTGTCAGCAGGGACTCTAGGAATGGGAAATTGCGCAGTGAGTTGGGGGGGGGGGGAGAGAGAGAGAGAGAGAGAGAGAGAGAGAGAGAGAGAGAGAGAGAGAGTGTGAGAGAGAGAGAGAGAGAGAGAGAGAGAGGGAGAGAGAGAGAGAGAGAGGGAGAGAGTGTGTGAGAGAGAGAGAGAGAGAGAGAGAGAGGGAGAGAGAGAGAGAGAGAGAGAGAGAGAGAGAGAGAGAGAGAGGGAGAGAGAGAGAGAGAGAGAGAGAGGGAGAGAGAGAGAGAGAGAGAGAGAGACAGACAGACAGACAGACAGACAGACAGACAGAGAGTGTGTGTGTGTGTGTGCATGCGTGCGTGTGTGTGTGTGTGTGTGCGTGTGCGTGTGCGTGTGTGTGTGTGTGCGTGTGCGTGCGTGTGTGTGTGTGCGTGTGTGTGTGTGTGTGTGTGTGCGTGTGTGTAAGCACACGCACGGGTGCAACTACACAAAGTGAAAAACCTGAAAGGCCGGGGTCCAGGGGTAACGCCCCCCTGCAGCTGAAGCAAAAATTGATTTATGAAGGTATTTTAGTTTGCTTTCTCCACAATTTATACAAAAGCTTATTTTAAAGTGTTTGAAAAATACAGTAGACACACAAAGACCTTGTTTGACAATTGTTAAAAACAGGAACTTCCTTTTCTGGTAAAATTCAAAAACAGGAAATCCTTGAACACCAGGAAAGTTGTACCCATGCGTGCATATGTGCATGCATGCTTCTCTCTGTACGTGTGTGCGCGCGTGCGGACATCGCTGAGCTTGCAGACATGTATGTGCACAATTGCGAGCATACATGGGAAGCAGACCTGCTTATCCCATATTTTCACTTTTAGTCATTCCAAGCCTTCAAATGAGTAATTTGGGGCAACTTTTAGCAATACACCGAACGCGGTGAATACGAGTATTCACTGATTTTTATTTTGTAACTGTGCAGTTAAAATATAGAAGATAAATAACCCCCCACACACATAATAATGTCATATAAGAATGTATTTCACATGTTTTACCTTGTGTATGCATGTGTAATTCTGTTGCTTTCGTTTTTGCACCCAAAAAAAAATCAAAAAAAAAAAAAAATAAAAAATTTGAAAGTACTAAAATTGAAAAATCGTATTTTTTATTTGCTGAGCGTAATTGGGGGTCTCAAATCGTAGTGATTACAAAAAATTCGTAATAGTCAACAGGTCTGATGGGAAGGGAAAGGGAAGGGAGAGGATTGAACAGCATGCTCCCGTGAGGATACCGGGGGATCTTTCGTACAAACAGTTCCCCCACCTTCTGGAAGTTCTGTGCTTGTAACTTCCTCTAATCCATCACTCTCTTTGTCTCTGCCTTTTCCCTTTGCTTACTGTCATCTGCTATCTTTCTATCTCACCGGTCCATTCTCCTACTGCCTTTTTTCAATAAATTCTTACAAAGATCTCTAATCAGTCGAAGTCGGCCCGACATGCTGGGCCTCTTTCTTAGTTAGGCGCATAACGGCAGCATGACGCATCTACGCTCATATGACAGGAAACTGTCTGAGCGAACGAAGAAGAAGAAGAGAAGAACAACAGCATGGAAGCGAACATTCTTCTCAGATCATTTCTACGCCACTTGCCCTGCCAGGGTTTTTTCATACACAATATTTCTTTTCAAAGTCTTACCTTCCCCGCACCCTCTTCACTCCCCCCCCCTCCCTCCCCCCACCCCCCCTTCTCACTCAGGTAAAAAAAAAAGCTGGGTAATTCAACAGAAAGGGGTGGGGGATAGGGGTGGGGGGTGGGGAGAGACACACAACAGCCCAGCTAACAGACAATGTGTGGGCAGGGGGAAGGGAGGATCTAGACATTTTACATTGTGCAGATTTACTAGGTCTTTACAAAACTTGTGCAGAGATCTGTTTTCACCTAAGTTTTCTGCCCCTCCCTGTGATTGTGCACACCTGTCTGCCGAGATTATGGGCTTGGGGGGATTTGGGGGGGGGGGGGGTATTAAAGGTTTGTAGGTCAGTAGTATAACACTGAATGGGGCATTTGCCATGGGCAGGCGGTCTGAACTAGCGTCTGACTACACATACTTCTTCTTCTTCTTCTTCCTCTTCTTCTTCTGCTCCTTCTTCTTCTTCTTCTTCTTCTTCTTCTTCTTCTTCTTCCTCTTCTTCTTCTCCTCCTTCTTCTTCTTCTTCTTCTTCTCCTTCTCCTTCTTCGTTCGCTCAGACAGTTTCCTGTCATACGAGCGTAGATGCGTCGTGCTGCCGTTATGCGTCTAACTAAGAACCGGTTAGGCCCAGCATGTCCGACTTTGGCTGAAGAAATCTTTGCAAGAATTTATACCCAAAAAAGGCAGGAGAATGGACCGGTGAGATAGATAGAAAGATAGCAGAAATATGACAGTAAGCAAAGGGAAAAGGCAGAGTCAAAGAGAGTGAGGAAGTTACAAGCACAAAACTAACTTCCAGAAGGTGGGGGAACTATTTGTACGAAAGACCCCAGGTATCCCTGCAGGGGACTACACGTACACGCCCGCATGCTTTGCCTGCGTGTTTCTTATTCAAAGCCTTAAAGGTGGAGCCTGACGGATGAGTTTTTGCAAGAAACACATCGAGATCACCAGAAAGACAGCCTTTTCAAGGATCGGAACTCACTTTGCTCTGGTTTCCTAGAAATTAAACCGCCAAAACGATGATTCCTTCTTGGCGGAGACGTCAGAGAGAGTAGCCATTTTGGATGGGGTGGGTGGAGGTCACTCATTGTGGTTCAAGCGTTTTCTTTTTTTGTAGTGCAGTAAAAATAAAATAATAAAAAATTGGAGCTATTTCCTTTGTTGTGAGCGAAACTCCTTTAGATAAACTGTATAACATTTTTTTTTAAAGAACGAAAAAAAGGCTTGTATTGCGAAAATTTCGTGCAAACGATTTGGCGGCCATTAGAAAAGAGACGGCACACGCCTTCTCTTTGGGTGAAAGAATTTTACTTCCAAGGAGAAATCGCCGATATGACGGTTTGATTTCTAGGAAACCAGAGCAAAGTGAGTGTTGTAATCTCTGTAAAGGGTGTTTTCCTGGTGATCTGGACGTGTTTCTTGCAAAAATTCATCCGTCAGGGTCCACCTTTAATAGAAATCTGAGGTAGCTCGGCAGCGGCGAAAATAATGGTCTACTGGAAGGGGGGACCTCCCTTCATCATCATCATCATCACTAAGCTTCAATGTTTGGGCCAACAGCAAGTTGAGAGTGAGAGCTGTCCAGAGTCAGTATGATATTCAATTACCTTCATAATGGAAACATGAGTGCAACTCTCCAAAATGAAAAAACCCACCTGAAAGGCAGGGGTCCATGGACCCATGGCCCCCCCGGCAGGGTACAGGGGCAGAGCGTTGGACGATTCGGGGGGCAACTTAAGTGAGAGAGATAGCGAGACAGACAGTTAAAGTGATGGACATTTAGAGACAGTTTGAGTCTGATAAACCTTGTCAAATTATTTACTACATTGCCTTTGTAAACTTCCAAGATAGAACAACCAAGTTCAAAACGCCCCCAAATCGCTTGGGGTCAATTTGTTTTGTTTTTTGGTTCAGTCTCTGGTAAAATGAAAAATACTGAAATAGTACCCATGCTGAAAAGAAATTAGAGCTTAGGCTGGGGGGGGGGGGGGGGGGGGGGGAGCAACTGTCCTAGCATCTCTGGCATCATCAACTGAAAGCATCCCAGCCATCCAGAAGAGCAGTTGCCTCCGCTATTTTTCTTCCTTAATGTCGATCACTCCGGACAGTTTCGTGCACAAAGCGTCATGCTGCCATTATGCGCCCAACTAAGAAACAGGCCCAGCATGTCCGTCTTCGACTGGAGAAAATCTTTTGTAAGAGTGGGGTTTTTTTTAATTAACAAAAGGCAGGAGGAGAATGACGGACCAATAAAGGCAGAAAGATAGTAGATGGCAGTATATAAGCAAAGGGAAAAGGCAGAGTCAAAGAAAGTGATAGAAAGAGGAAGCTACAAGCACAGAACTTCCAGAAGGTGGGAGAACTATTTGTATCAAAGGCCCCGGGAATACCCGGGGGGTGGGGGGTGGGGGGTGGGTCTCCTCCATTATCTGGGGGTTACAGCAGAGAATGTGTAAAGAAGGGCCTCTCTGGCTACAGTCAAGTGTGACCGACAAGCTAGCATGCACATGTGCGCGTAAACACACACACACACACACACACACACACACACACACACTTTCCCCCCCTTTCTCGACACATCACACCTTCATTCTCCACCAGGTATAATTTGTAATAATCATAACAACAATAACGCTCTATGAGCTGCATGTAAGGTAATCCTGCGCGCGACACACAAACCTCCCCTCAACTAACTAACAAACTTCCTAGCTGAACGTGTCAGCTCTCTGATTCCCCCTCATCAATCAAACCAGTCCGGAGACTAGGGCACTGCACACCACACCACACCACACCACACCCACCACACCACACCACACCACACCACACCACACACACACACACACCACACACACCACACACCACACCACACCACCCACACCACACCACACCACACCACATCACACCGCACACACACCACACCACACCACACACACACACACACACACACCACACCACATCACACCACCCACACCACATCACACCACCCACATCACACCACCACCCACACCACATCACACCACACCACCCACACACCACACCACCCACACCACACCACACCACCCATACCACACCACATCACACCACATCACACCACACCGCATAGGCAATACAATTCTTGCCTTAACCCTTTTCAGGATTCCTCTGTGACATATTTAAAGTAAGGCCTATCCCCGTCTCCCAAAATGAAGAGAGCAGGGTCTTTGGATAACAGACCCTGATTTGATGCCTTTTAGTAACATGGGTGTTAAATCATTGTGGTGCAAAAATGCACCATTTCACCGCCAGCTATTTTTCAACCAAAAATTTCCATGAAACTTACCTAGGTAAAGTAAAAAGATTGTCTGCAACATTGGGGAGGGATTCCTCTGACTTGTAAAAAGTGAAGCCTATATATATACCTCCCAAAATTAAGAAAATAGCGATGGCTCGGAGTCAAAACGGACTATCTTTAGATAGTCCATTGATGTATTATTGGATTTATTACAAAAACTAATAACTTGTATCAAACAATGACTGCAGAAATATAAAAAGGGGGTTTTGCCTTTTATATTTCAGCAGTCTTTTTTTTATACAAGTTATTAGTTTTCGTAATAAGCTAAATATTATGTCAATTGACTATCTAAAGATAGATGACTCCAAGCCATCAAATTTATTAGGGTCTTTGGATAACAAACCCTGATGATTTGTTTGATGCCTTTTAGTGAGATGCGTGTTAAATAATTGTGGTGCATAAATGCGACATTGGCGGAGAAAGGGTTAATACTTCATACACACACACACACACACACACACACACACACACACACAACACGCGCGCGCGCATTGTACGCCTGATTATAAGGCGCACCACCCAAATTGTACACAAAATTCAGATTCGGTTCGGGGAGCTATTGTTTTTGTCTGGTCCGTCCGTCCGTCCGGTGTCCATCCGTCCGTCCGTCCGGCGTGCCTTCGTCCGTCCGGCTATTCGTCCGTTTTTCTCAAAAACTATTCAGTCTATCATCATCAAATTTGGTATACTAGTTTGCCAAGATGCAAGCTATCCACTGATGTATTTAGTTTTACATTAAAGGTCAAGGTCGCGCCAGTTACGGGGTTCAAACCCCGAAACACATAATCGCTAATATCTCGCGAAGTTTTGCATGTATTTCAATGCATTTTTTTGTCACAACATTGATGAATGGTCTATAACACAGTTGTCATGAATTTTTCTGTGCGCTCGTCGTGTGCGCATGATCGCGCGCGCTCAAATCACGGGTCCGAACCCCAAGGCTATATATAAAAAACTATTCAGTTACGTGCTGTTTTGATGCGTTTTTATGTAGTTACGTGCTGTTTTTATGCGTTTTTATGTATGCGTACAGCCGACACATTCCGATTTCGGAGTAGCTCGGCGATGCTGCGAGGGGACTTTGCAGCCTCTCGGCGTTGCACTTGTGATAGTTTCTTACTGCCGTAAAAACTGGACTATAAGACGCACCTGTACATAAGCCGCATCCCTTAAATTGACAAAATATTAGGTATTTATTCACGCATAAGCCGCACCAGTCTACAAGCCGCAGAGAAAATTAAGTGTGCACAAAGCAACAAACATATAAATTCTTCTATCAGAACATGAGTGTGTAATGCTCTCAGATACTTTAAACATGAGATTTGAATCTATTGATTAATTACCAAACCCAGTTTTGAATCTCAGAGAAGCTCAAAATAGGCTGAAGAATGTGGCGAGGGACGGTATTCATGTCGAGATAGCATGAGACTTAGCATGATGCTAACTTAGAAGCTCTTCCAAAAGTCCTATTAAATCCTATAGGACATTGGAAGAGCTTCTAAGTTAGCATCATGCTAAGTCTCATGCTATCTCGACATGAATACCGTCCCAGGAACAGATTTAATCACACTGATAAATATGGAATGGAAAAAAAATCCACAGATAAGCCGCATCAGTCTAGAAGCCGCATGGACCAAAGTTGATAGAAAAAGTAGCGGCTTATAGTCCGCATTTTACGGTAAACTTAAATACTAACATCTTCAAAAATCGTCTTCATGAATTTCCAAAATTTTTAGTATATATTTCGAAGCTTTGACTAATTTATTTTCATAGGATTTTTTTTTTTTTAGCCGTACAAACCTTGACCAAAACAAAACCTGCCAATGTTTAAAATGATGGGACTCCTTAAACAGCTTCACGACTTGTTTTGTCCCTACCTTCATGTTTACGACCCTCAATCCCCAAGAGTCGACTTCTTTCAGCTTCAAGAAAAGTCATAGGCTGATCCTATCCCTACCCTTTTCCAGGAACATTGCTTCTCAGGGGTAATAATAATAATAATAATAATGATAATAATATTACATTTAGCGCTTTACCTCAAATGAGCTCAAAGCGCTTTACAACCAAGTGTTCAACAATAAGCAGACAACAAAAATAGTATTCAAGATGACACAGCCAGCAACAACACATACATATAGCAGCACTCAGACACACACACACACACAGACAGACACCCCCACATACACACAGTGACACACACACACACACACACACACACACACACACACACACACATGCGCATAAGCAATAATGCATACACACAACACACATTCAGTAAATCCATAGACACACCCACAGACAACTGCATACACAGTCACACACACACACACACATGCGGGCGCGTACCACACGCATACAACAGATATGCACGCAAGCACCCACAAACACACAGGCACGCACATGTATACAATAATACATGCACATGCACACACACACCAGCACACGAGGCATACCAGCACACACACACACACACACACACACACACACACACACACACACACACACACACACACACACACACACACACACACACACACACACACACACACACACACACACACACACACACACACACACACACACACACACACTGCATCAGCGTGAAAGTTGAGTTGAGAGCAGCGACATACACACTATTCAGATTTCTGTGGTTGACAGAGAGACTCAGAGAGAGAGGGAGAGAGAGAGAGAAAGAGAGAGGGGGGAGAGAGAGGGAGAGAGAGAGAGAGAGGGCAGAGAGAGGGAGAGAGAGACAGAATGAGAGAGGAGTGACAGAGAATGAAAGAGTAAATTTATGTTTCATACTTTTATTTAATATTTTTATTTCTACAGGGTAGACTAGAAGACAAGTTTCCATGCACGCTGTACAATAAAGAAACTCAGGACTCATGACTTATGAAAGAGAGACAGACAGAGAACAGAGTGAGACAAACAGACAGACAGTAAAGACAGAGAAAACACTTTAGTAAGGTAACAGTCTGTCACCTGAGCTCTTCCATGTTCCAACCCCGGTAGACTCACAAAAGACACAGGGGCATACTGGGCCTGCTCATCTACTTCATCAGTGTCACAGAATCTCAAACCTTCACAACGTAAGAGTAGCCTCCTAGGTGTTCAACCACTCCGCACATCAAGAGACTGATCGTCTATCTCGGTAATGTGAGCACCATTCAAATCTGTTCTTTGGTTTCCTTGAGACGATTCATTTAGTCGATTATCTGTGCCTGATCCGATCACGATTCAAGTACACAATGTAGTGGAACCTCCCTTATAAGACCTTTAAAAAGCATCCAAAATGAGGTCTTATAAGGGAGGGGTATTATAGGGGAGGTAATTTTAATACTTACGAAGGGCAATGCCTCAGAAAAGTAGGTCTTATATGGGAGGGAGTCTTATACAGTGGAACCTCCCTTATAAGACCTTAAAAAATCATCCAAGATGAGGTCTTATAAGGGAGGTGTCTTATAAGGGAGGTCATTTTAATACACACAAAGAATGGCAATGCCTCAGAGAAGTAGGTCTTATATGGGAGGGAGTCTTATAATGGGAGGTCTTATCAGGGAGGTTCCACTGTAATAGCCTATAGCTGAACAGAACTGCGTAAACGCACCAGCGACCGCCTTGGATGTCAGACCAATCGACATAGGCTAGAACACCAAGGCTACATCAAAACGCTGTTATGCTATGCATAGTTATTAGCGGGGATTGTCTTTTAGCCATGGCAAGCTCCTAGCATAACATCACCAGTCTCCAAAATCCCCCCGAAGACGGACTATGGCTGCCCACATGGAGGGGTTAATCAAAAACGGTCAGACAAGCACTGTTCTCATCCATAGCCGATGCATTTGTACCATAGTGTTGGTGTCTCTAAAATTTACACTCTAGTTGGGATGATCCCTGGAGTCTTTTAGCCAGGGTACGTCAACAACAACATGCACTACCAGCGAATCTCAAACCAATGTAGATTTTTTCCACACTAAGACGATTTTCTGAAAGCATTAACAACAAAAAAACAAAAAAAGTAAGAAAAAATTGCACTTTTTTTAATCATCGCGACAAAATACTGGCTGTAAACATTTTACGCACCTCGCACATATAAACATTTAACTATAATCGCTTTTCACCACCAAGGGCTTTGGGGAACATAATAATTTATCTTCTTTAAAGCCTCAAGGATTTGTCACTACATATCAAATCGATGACTCAACCTCCACACTTGACAAATAAAATGAAAGGAAAATGCACACCACGATTCAATAACAACCAACCAACCACTGGCAAAGGCATAGTTTAGAACACACACACGCCCCCAAAACCCAACCCCCCACCAACCCCTCATCCAAGGCTGCTCCCCTTCTCAATCTCACAGTCAGCTTCTTTCAGTTTCAAGCAATAACCCTAGGCTGATCCTAACCCTTCTTCACCGGGAAAAAAACAAAACCGGCTGAATGAACTTGCTTCTCCAGCCAGACCCTACACAAGTCTTGAGTAGTCTGGATAGCTGAAATGAGTAGTTTGGGTGTGAAATGAGTAGTCCTCTTCATTAAACCATCAAATAATGTTCACTGAAAATGAGTAATTAGAGCATTTATTTCAATTTTGAAGAGAAGTAGAGGTCCAAATTGAGTAGTATACTACTTGAAAAGAGTAAAGTAAACAGGTCTGCTTCTCGTTCGGTGCATACTTTCAATGCGAAAACTTGACAGGGGTTTGTTTCCGCGACATTTTCTTAGCCCTCTTCTTCAGAGTTCTTGGGAATCTTGAATCACCCAACAAACTTTCACACACAAAAAATAAAGATTCAGTCTCCAATGTCTAAAAAAACCCATAGCCTTATTTCTTCCACTTTAAAGGGACACCCTGGTGGATTAGTTTTTTTGCAAGAAACACGTCGAGATCACCAGAAAGACAGCCTTTTCAAGGGTCGGAACACTCACTTTGCTCTGGTTTCCTAGAAATCAAACTGTCAAAACGGCGATTCCTCCTTGGCGGAGTTGCCGGAGAGAGAGAGAGAAGCCATTTTGGACAGGGTGGGTGGAGGCCACTCAAGAGTGGTTGAAGTTTTTTCTTCTTTGTAGTGCAGTTTTAAAAAGAAATCGGAGCTATTTCCTTTGTTGTGAGCGAAACTCCCTTTTGGTAAACTGTATAAAATAGCTTTTAAAAAAAAAAAAATTTAAAGGCTTGGATTGTGGAAATACAATTTGGTCTGACTCAGGCGGCCATTAGAAAAGAGAAGGCATGTTTCACTGAAAGAATCTCACTTCCAGTACCTCCACCAAGGAGGAATCGCCGTTTTGACAGTTTGGTTTCTAGTTTGAGCGAAGTGAGTGTTCCGATCCTTGAAAAGGCTGTCTTTCTGGTGATCTCGACGTGTTTCTTGCAAAAACTCATCCGTCAGGGTGCCCCTTTAAGTTGCAGTAGTGCTAGTAGACGTGTTTAATCTTCATAAGAAAGTCTTCTCACGTTGCCACAACCTCAAAAGCCGACATTCTTCCCTCCGTTCATTACACTACTACTAACAAAGAAAGTCGGTTTAAATTGTCCTCCCGACCCGGATCATGCGGGAGACACTTTAAACTACAGTGGAACCTCCCATTATAAGACTCCCTCCCATATAAGACCTACTTCTCTGAGACACTGCCCTTCTTTGTAAGTATTAAAATTACCTCCCATATAAGACCCCTCCCTTTTAAGACCTCATTTTGGATGGTTTTTGAAGGTCTTATAAGGGAGGAAATCCACTGTATAAAGATAGTGAGTGGGACGATCCTGACCGGAGGCACCGCAATACCAGGAAAGTCCCAAAGTTTTGAATAATCAAGATGGTTAATTTTTATAATATAACAACATAGCACTTAATCTTCAGTACGATGAAGGTGGAAGATCAAACTAAGTATAAGAAGAAGGAGAACACTACCACACACACAGAGTAGAGAATGTTACTTCAACAACCAGCTAGTCCCCCACCCACTAGACTGGTTCAGTTCAGTTCGCTGTGCCCCTAGCCCTCTTTGCATACATGTATGTATGCAATCTTTGTCATGTATGCATCTACAACGGGGCTCTTTTGAATTGCCCCAACACACCCCTATTCATACACCTTTTCAATCTGCCTTCTAGTTCTACCCCATCCCCTATTCCACTTATTTTAACCCCCCCCCCCCCCTACCCCTACATTTTTAAACCTACAGTAGGCCTACATCCACTCCATAATTTTCTCTCATTTTGCCCCAACCCCCCCACCCCCCACCCTTCTCCCTCCCTCCAAAGCTTTATCAAGAGCTTAGTGCTGTGTTTGAAGACTTTACCTACCTCCGAGTTAAAAAAGGAACAGAAATCTATTTAGCAGGATGGAAATACTGCGTGCGTGCGTGCGTGCGTGTGTGTGCATGTGCACGCGTGCATGCGTGTGTTTGCGCATGCGTGTGTGTGCGCATGCGTGTGTGAGTGTGAGTGTGTGTGTGTTAGTGTGTGTGTGTTAGTGTGTGTGTGTGTGTGCGTGTGCGTGTGTGCGCACATGTGCGTGTGTGTGTGTGTGTGTGTGTGCGTGTGCGCGTATGGGCGTGTTTGTGAGTGTGTGTGCACACATGAATAATTGATGGCCTAACCAATAACTACAATCTATCAAAAAATTATGATAGTATTGGTACTTCTTCTTCTTCTTCTGCATTCCCAGGCCATATGGCCATAATGGGTAAGGTACGTATGTGTCCGGCTCTCAACTGTCACTGGTCTCCCCGCTGCGTACAGCCGACACATTCCGATTTCGGAGGAGCTCAAGAGAGAAAAATAATGTGGAAGTTTGTTTTTTTTAAAGGCAGGAGAATGGGGCAATAAGTCAGAAAGATAGTAGATGATAGAAAGCAAAGGGAAAAGGCAGAGTCAAAGAGAGTGGCAGATTAGAGGAAGTTACAAGCACAGAACTTCCAGAAGGTGGGGGAACTATTTTTATGAAAGACCCCCCGGTATCCCCACGGAGGTATTGGTACACACATATACATTTAAGCATCTTGCGCACGCACACGCACACGCACACACACACACACACACACATATGCATCTTCCACATATATGTTTGCGCACATGCAGAGCGACAGACAGACAGACAGACAGACAGACAGACAGGCAGACAGACAGACTCGCTCCTATGCACAAGGATTATAGTGCAAGACCATTCATCAACCTCTAACTTTCTTATTGCTACAACCACCCTCCCTTATTCTCCTTTAACTCATTCGCACCGCAACGATTTTGAATTATTAATAAAAAAAACTCACAAATCACTCCAGCCATACACACAAACAAAACGTACATAAACAAAAGGAGAAATGAAAGAAGATTACAGGTTTTTACTTCAGGTTTAGACACAGGGAAGTTGTAGATCAGACGTTTTTTATTTATAGACTTTATATAGAAAAAAACTCTCTACACCGATTGGTTTACCCACAACAAACCACTACAACAGCAAAGTCAGAGGCAAAATTGTGGTCTAAGGGAGCGAAGCGAGTTTAGAGGTGACCAAGGTATGGTGTGCACACGGATTTCCTTCCCTTGAAGCAAATGCAACAAATTGACGGCTATCTATTAATTCCGGACATATATGTCCGGAACGACTTGAATGAGTTAAGTGTCAACTGCAACACACAACAATGTGGAAAAACTTGTTTCGAGCTGAATCACCACAGTCTAGCTTTTCATACTGTACATTTTTTTTCGTCTCTCTAAATGGTGACTAACTTCCATTCCTCTCCAATCTTTATGTGGAAGAAGAAGTATATATATAAAAAAATAAAAAAATAAATTAAAAAAAACAAAAAGTCATGGCGCAGTAAGAAAACACTTGAATAAAATGACATTTGACAGAAAAGAATTACACTCACTAAAAAAAAAACAACGCAAAAACCTCTGCCAGCAGAAACAAATCCTCTGTCAGCGAAGTCTAATCTAATCCTCAGAAATGTGTAGATCCTCGGGCAGTTCTGAAGCCTGTAACATAATGTGCTTTCTGCCGTTTTCTTCGTTTTCAACATGAAGTCCAATATATAACAAGGTCCCCACATCCGTGTTTAATTAATCTTCCAGCTAACTGTGATTAACTCATTCGCATCGCAACGATTTTGAATTATTCCAAAAACTCGCAAATCACTCCAGCCACACACACAAACAAAACATACATAAACAAAAGGAGAAATGACAGAAGGTTACGGGTTTTTACTTCAGGTTTAGACATAGGGAAGTGGTAGATCAGACTTTTTTTATATAGACTTTATATAGAAAAACTCTACACCGATCTGTTTCCCCCACAACAAACCACTACAACAGCAAAGTCAGAGGCAAAATTGTGGTCTAGGGGAGCGAAGCGAGTTTAGAAGTGACCAAGGTATGGTGTGCACACATATTTACTTCCCTTGAAGCAAATGCATCAAATTGATCATTGTCTATAAATTCCGGACATATGTGGCCGGAACGACTTGAATGAGTTAAAGGAAGCTAACATTAACAATCGTATCCTTCACCAATACAGGAACTGAACGGCTGAAATTGTGTGATACTGCGAACATTGTTACTAAACTGTTATCATTGATGACTGGACGGGGGGGGGGGGGGGGGGGGGGGGGGGGGGGGGAGAGAGAGAGAGAGAGAGAGAGAGAGAGAGAGAGAGAGAGAGAGAGAGAGAGAGAGAGAGAATTCCAAAGTGTTCCACAAGAATACATTAAACTAGTTTTTAAACATGTAAATCAATTCTTGGTTTTGTTATGATTATATTGTTATTGTATCTTGATTGATTGATTGGAAATCTTGCTGAATTTAAGGGTGCTGAGTGATTCAGAGAGGGGGAGAGAGAGAGAGAGAGAGAGAGAGAGAGAGAGAGAGAGAGAGAGAGAGAGAGAGAGAGAGAGAGAGAGAGGAGAGAGAGAGAGAGAGAGAGAGAGAGAGAGAGAGAGAGAGAGAGAGAGAGAGAGAGAGAGAGAGAGAGAGAGAGAGAGAGAGACAGACAGTGTGTCATTGTATGAATGTATTTGCATATAATGAGAGTGCTCAGATGCCCACAGGTGTGTGCATACATGTGTGTGTGTGTGTGTGTGCAAATATGCAAACATAAATTGTATTTTCCTTTTATGCTTGAAAGCAATACAGGTGTGTGTGTGTGTGTGTGTGTGTGTGTGTGTGTGTGTGTGTGTGTGTGTCGGTGTGTGTGTCGGTGTGTGTGTCGGTGTGTGTGTGCATGTGACGTGTCAGTAGTACATGCGCATGTGTGCACAAGTGTGGGTGTGTGGGTGTGCCTGCACAACCATGCATATACATTGTCACAAAGTGTGTGTGTGTATGTGTGTGTGTGTGTGTGTGTGTGTGTGTGTGTGTGTGTGTGTGTGTGTGTGTGTGTGTGCCTGCACAACCATGCATATACATTGTCACAAAGTGTGTGTGTGTGTATGTGTGTGTGTGTGTGTGTGTGTGTGTGTGTGTGTGTGTGTGTGTGTGTGTGTGTGTGTGTGTGTGTGCCTGCCATGCACAACCATGCATATACATTGTCACAAAGTGTGTGTGTGTATGTGTGTGTGTGTGTGTGTGTGTGTGTGTGTGTGTGTGTGCCTGCACATCCATGCATATGTTGTCACAAAGTGTGTGTGTGTGTGTGTGTGTGTGTGTGTGTGTGTGTGTGTGTGTGTGTGTGTGTGTGTGTGTGTGTGTGTGTGTGTGTGTGTGTGCATGTGTGTGTGCGTGCATGCGTGCGTGCATGCGTGCGTGTGTGAGTGCATACAGTGGAGAACTGATAACTCCAAAACGGATAACTCAAAAACACTGGATAACTCACAATAACTATTGGGTCCCAGTATAAATCTCTGTGTTGAAAAGTCTTTTTAACTCAAAAATATTGGCTACCTCAATCCCAAAAAAATTCAGCACCCTTAAATTTTGACTTAAGCGATTGCTACTGTATTTGTGTCAAGTCACTGTGTGCGCCAAACACACAGGTCTACGTGCGCATACATGCGAGTGTGTGTGTGTGTTTCAGCTTCATGTTATCTTATTCACGAGGACATTCTACATTCTGAGTCACATTGGGAGGATAGAACCTATTAGGCCTGGTACACAGTACATCCGGATTTTCCCAGCGCAGAAATAATCCATAAGTGAAAGAAAGAAGGGGGGGGAATATAAATACGGATACATCCGCTAGGGTTTTTTTTCTTTCTTCTTTCTTTTACTCATTTACTGATTGGGCGCGTGGGTTTCCCGCGCGGAACATCCGCCGTGTATGTGTACACAGCCTAACGCTACTAAACTCTAAGGTGATTCATCACTGTGTTGTGCATGATGGACCGCCTGTCCACAACCATTGGGACCCTCGTCATTTACAGACACACAGACTGACAGACAGACAGACACAGATGCACGGACGGACACACACACACACACACACACACACACACACACACACACACACACACACACGCACGCACACACACACACACACACACACGCACACACGCACACACACACACACACACACACATGTACATGCATGTAGGTACGTGTGCCCACGTAAGTGCACACACGCTTACACATACATGCAGTGTCACACCCACACATGCGAATACCGTAATCATAATAATAATAATAATTTATATAGCGCACTCCTTCATCAAATGTGGAGCTCTATGCGCTTAACAACAACAAAAATTAAAAGCAAGAAATTCAACAAAAACAAATAATCGCTCAGTCACACACATGGAAAATATAAGGCGGAGAGGTCTTAGTTTGGGGGAAAGTATCGCCTTATACGGTTATAGTCCGTAAAATAGGGTACTATTCGACCTTCAGAAGTGTCGTGAAAAAACTAGAGGTGGGGGGGGGGGGAACCGGTTTGAACCGAAACACCGGTGCTAAACTTTCGCGGTTCGAAAAACCGGTTCGAGTTGCTGTGAACCGTTTTTTTTTAACTGCAAACTGAAAGTAAGTTTTTCCTAGAAAAACGCATTCTTTTTTAAAAACAACACTGATTCTCAGCGCAGATTGGCTGTTTGTAAACCAAGAATACCTGTTTCTAGTTTGTGGTGGTGTATGGCTTTGACTTTGACTTTGAGTGATGAGTTGAGTGTATGTGTGTCATAAGTCATAAATTTCTTTATTGTGTGTGTGTGTGTGTGTGTGTGTGTGTGTGTGTGTGTGTGCGTGTGCGCATGCGTGCACGTGCGTGCGTGTGTGCGAATATTCTGACAAATAAATATGTGTTTGCATAGGTAAAACTAGTGATGTGAGTACTGGTTAAAAAAAACCGACTGATTGGATGCTAATCTAAAAACTTCACTTAGCGGTCCATGACCACCAATGGAATTTCACAGGCTGCACGGACCAACATAAGTGAGCAAACAGTCCTCCCTAAAGCCTCTGTCACTGTCCAACTTAGTCAATCCAAACAGATTGTGATCATTGCTTAACTGGCCAGTCCACAATTAGTTGAATCCTTTAATTAAGTTCGGGGCAATTGTTTGGGAAAGTTTTCATCACACACAGTGAAAATCGCTTAAGTCAACATTGGAGGGACTGAAATTTTATTTTGAGATAGCCAGTATTTTGAGTTAAAAGACCTTTCATTAT
>CM065713.1:21877098-21884598 GCA_017654935.2 Phymorhynchus buccinoides
CAGGCCTGTGTGTGTAGTCTCTCTCTATCTCTCTGTGTCTCTCGTTCTCTCTCTCTCTCTCTCTCTCTCTCTCTCTCTCTCTCTCTCTCTCTCTCTCTCTCTCTCTCTCTCTCTCTGTGCTCTCTCTCTCTCTCTCTCTCTCTCTCTCTCTCTCTCTCTCTCTCTCTCTCTCTCTCTCTCTCTCTCTCCCTCTCTCTCTCTTTATTGTAAGAATAGGCATAGCCTAAAATCTTTATCCTTGTTAAATAAAGTTTTTTAGTGTTCTCTCTCTCTCTCTCTCTCTCTCTCTCTCTCTCTTTATTGTAAGAATAGGCATCGCCTAAAATCTGTATCCTTGTTAAAGAAAGTTTTTCAGTGTTCTCTCTCTCTCTCTCTCTCTCTCTCTCTCTCTCTCTCTCTCTCTCTCTCTCTCTCTCTCTCTCTCTCTCTCAGACAGATTGTAAGAATAGGCATCGCCTAAAATCTGTATCCTTGTTAAAGAAAGTTTTTCAGTGTTCTCTCTCTCTCTCTCTCTCTCTCTCTCTCTCTCTCTCTCTCTCTCTCTCTCTCTCTCTCTCTCTCTCTCTCTCAGACAGATTGTAAGAATAGGCATCGCCTAAAATCTGTATCCTTGTTAAAGAAAGTTTTTCAGTATTCTCTCTCTTTCTCTCTCACTCTCTCTCTCTCTCTTTATTGTAAGAATAGGCATCGCCTAAAATCTGTATCCTTGTTAAAGAAAGTTTTTCAGTGTTCTCTCTCTCTCTCTCTCTCTCTCTCTCTCTCTCTCTCTCTCTCTCTCTCTCTCTCTCTCTCTCTCTCTCTCTCTCTCTCTCTCTCTCTCTCTCTCTCTCTCTCTCTCTCTCTCTCTCTCTCTCTCTCTCTCTCTCAGTCTCACTCTCTCTCTCTCTATGTGTGCATCTCTTGTCTGTCTGTCTCTCTCTCTCGTACATTATTTATCAATCAATAAACCAATCACTCAATCAATCATTGAATCAGTCAGTCAGTCAGTCAATCACTCAATCAATCATTGAATCAGTCAGTCAGTCAATCAATCAATCATTGAATTTCAATCATTGAATCAATCAATCTTCAAATCAATCATTGAATCAATCAATCAATCTTCAAGTCAATCAATCCCAACACTCACCTTTCTTCTGGCTGTCCTGACGATAGTACATTCCGTGATCAATAAAATTGGAAGTGAAAAATCCATGCACACAAAATCCACGTTTCACACCCACAAACTTTGTGTTTCGTACTTACTACAAACGAGGCTTTATTAAACTGAAAAGTCTCCGCACCCTGGTCTCGTGCACTGAGACGCGGACGCCACCTACTTAAAGATTATTGCCCTTGCCTGTGTCAGGAACTAGTAGCATAGTTTATACAGCCACAGGAAATTCTCTGCCCCTGACTAGTCACTAGGTGGCATGGTCAAGTCAGTCCGAAAATGATCGCCCTTCAATGTGTGGCCAAGACGTAGTATAAAGCTCCATTACATCCACCACAACTTACCACCCATAAGGGTCTCTGACCGATTGGACGCTAATCTCACCATCTTCCTACCACAACTAAATTTATGCTAAAACTTTCCTTCCAATCCAGGACCTGGTTTTGGGGGGGGCAGACGACGACAAGCACAAGTTGGTTGGGGCTGTGCCGGTCGGGGTATGTCCCCGGGGGCCGCTACGGAAGCCGGATTGGCCTGACCTGAGACATGAAACGCTGGGGAGACTTCTATTTTTAGTTCCTTTGTTTTTGTGTTGATTTTTAGTTTGGTTTATTTTTTCTTTCTGTCGCAACGCACAACGCTGTGGGACAGAGCGTTGCCAACTATACTCCCGTCGGACACGGACAGAGCAGCGTAGCCAGATTCAGATTCAGTCAGACCTACTACTCTTGCTGACGACAATCCAAAGGTGCAACTTGGCGCTGGGGTTCCTGCAGAGTTATACAGAGAGATCTCAATCCTGCTCCTTTCACCACATGTAGTAAATCATAGCCATGCTTCAACCTTTTAACCCTTTCACCGCCAACGTCGCATTTCTGCACCACAATGATTTTTTAACACCCATGTCACTGAAAGGCATCAAAACAGGACCTGTCATTTGAAGACCTTATTTTCGTAATTTTGGGAGGTAAGGATAGGCCTAATGTTATGCATTTCACCAGAGAAATTCCCAATACTGCAGATACATTTTGAGTTCTACCCTGTTCAATTCAAGGGGGGGGGGGGGTGTTGCTAAAATATATTTCAAAAATGTCTGGCAGCGAAAGGGTTAACCCTATTCATACATGTATAGGCCCTAGTAGTGACTGTAGACAGACGCACACACAACAAGGGAACACTGATAAAGTTAACACAGCGAGGGTTCTACTGCCCCACTACACGACCTACCTTCAGCCCTATTATATCTCAGCACACTTAGAACTGGTTTTAGGCCTACCTTTATCAAAAAGAAGGATCCAAAATCTTTTTCTTGGAAGGGAAGGGGGTGGGGGCACAGCGAGATCAGGGTGGGGGTGGGGGGGGGGGGGGGGGGGGGGAGGGGTCTGTGCAGAGTTAACTGGCTGGTTGAGGAGAGAGAAGGCGAGGGTGGAAGGGGGATAAGGCTGCACAAAGATTGCATTATATTTACCCAGCCTCTGGCCCGGGTTTTTCGATTGGTTTGTGTGTGTGTGTGTAAGTGTCTGTGTATCGATTGTCTTAAAAACTACTGTTTGGACTTTGATTAAAATTGGCAGAGGGGTAGACAGCTTGAAAAGGAAGCTTCCTTTCGTTAATCAACACCGTGCTGACCTTGACCTTGAAGTTTGACCTTGAAAACCGAAATTTCCTTCTTTGGGCTATGTAATTTCCCCCCAGCTTTATTTCGTGAACTAGTGAACAGAATCGCTTCAAATTTTGTGTGGTGGTGTACCATGGTGCAAGGAAGTTTGTATAAAAGTTCAGCTGTATCTCGTGAACTAGTGAACAGAATCGCTTCAAATTTTGGGCTATGTATTTTATGCGTTCTGTAAGGGTGGAAAGTGGTGTGTTTTTGGGGGGGGGGGGGGGGGGGGGGGGGGGGGGGGGGGGGGGGGGGGGGGGGGGGGGGGGGGGGGGGGGGGGGGGGGAGGAGGACTAACTCTGGCCAGGTTTGCATTGTCACATATTGCTTTTTTTCTCCTACAGATTCTTTCCCCTACTCCACCCCAGTTTCAAGTTAGGGGAGGTGGGGGGGGGGGGGGGGGGGGGGCAGGGAGTCAAGAAGGTCTGGCATAATTAATCAATCTTATCACTCCAGCAGATATGTGGCGTGCCAAAGATACAAAACCCTATCTAGCTGTTCGATAGATTTTTAAAACTCTGTCGAACAGCTAGAAAAGAATCCGCCTTCAGCCTTTTGAAGCAATACGGTACCTACTACTCATAGAAAATGTACCTACTGCAAGTCATTCTTAGAACATGGTGTCCGCCTTCAGCCTTTTGAAGCAATACGATACCTACTACCCATAGAAAATGTACCTACTGCAAGTCATTCTTAGAACATGGTGTCCGCCTTCAGCCTTTTGAAGCAATACGATACCTACTACCCATAGAAAATGTACCTACTGCAAGTCATTCTTAGAACATGGTGTCCGCCTTCAGCCTTTTGAAGCAATACGATACCTACTACTCATAGAAAATGTACCTACTGCAAGTCATTCTTAGAACATGGTGTCTGTCTTCAGCCTTTTGAAGCAATACGGTACCTACTACCCATAGAAAATGTACCTACTGCAAGTCATTCTTAGAACATGGTGTCTGTCTTCAGCCTTTTGAAGCAATACGGTACCTACTACCCATAGAAAATGTACCTACTGCAAGTCGTTCTTAGAACATGGTGTCCGCCTTCAGCCTTTTGAAGCAATGCGGTACCTACTACTCATAGAAAATGTACCCACTGCAAGTCGTTCTTAGAACAAGATAAGAGAGACAAGCGTTTCCTTCTACTGGACTAATCCACTGTTATCCAGTCCAATGAACGTTGCACCACATACTGTATTACAGCACATAGATACTAAACCCTTTCCTTATTACGAGCAGTTAGTCGTCGTTTTTTACCAAGCGTTGTAGTACACAGCGAGTGACCATACATCATCTGATTGGATGATGACGGCAAGCGGCCATTTCAGTCACTTGAAAAGCTGTCTCATGAAAAGCTAAACTAACCTTAACCCAACCCTAACCTTGTCCTAACCCCATCCCTTAGGCCTAGTGGGGGGGAGGGGGGGAAGCATGATGTATGATCGATCACAACAGGTGGTTAGGATTTTGCTAGTTGTTGCACCTAAAGCAAGTTTGAATCAGAATGGCTGCATCATTTTGCTTTATTATGGAGAGAAGCGAGTTTCCTTCTACTAGACTAATCCATCCAATGAATGTTGCACAACATAGCCACCCATCATACTAATCCTTGACGAGTAGACCTAGTTAGATTTTGCACAATAAGCAGCAGCAGCAGCAGCAACAGAGGCATCCATCCTTCTACAACTATAGTTTGAATCAGAATGGCTGCATCATTTTGCTTTATTACAGAGAAACGCAAGTTTCCTTCTACCAGACTATTCACTAATCCATCCAATGAATGTTGCACACAACATAGCCACCCATATTAATGAGTAATCCCTTTCCGTATTACGAGTAGGCCTAGTTAGATTTTGCAACAGCAGCAGCAGCAGCAGCAACAGAGGCATCCATCCTTCTACAAGTCTGAATCAGAATGGCTGCATCATTTTGCTTTATTACGGAGAAACGCAAGTTTCCTTCTACTAGACTATTCACTAATCCATCCAATGAATGTTGCACAACACAGCCACCCATACTAATCCTTTACGAGTAGGCCTAGTCAGACTTTGCACCAGCAGCAGAGACATCCATCCTTCCACAAGTTTCAATAATAATTTAAGTATTTTTAACCCTTTCACCGCCAACGTCGCATTTTTGCACCACAATGATTTAACACTCATGTCACTAAAATGCATCAAATCAGGGTCTGATATCTAAAGACCCTGTCCTCTTAATGTTGGGAGGCAAGGATAAGCCTTACTTTACATATAGTACACAGGAAATCCCAATATTGCAGACAGATGTTTTTCTCTACCCAAGTAAGTTTGATGGAATTTTTTGCTGAAAAATGGCTGGTGGTGAAAGGGTTAAACATCCATCCTTCTCTACAAGTTTGAATCAGAATGGCTGCATCATTTTGCTTTATGGAAAGTAGCGAGTTTCCTTCTACTAGACTAATCCATCCAATGAATGTTGCACAACACAGCCACCCATCATACTAATCCTTGATGAGTAGACCTAGTTAGACTTTGCATCACAAGCAGCAGCAGCAGACATCCATCCTTCTACAAGTTTGAATCAGAATGGCTGCATCATTTTGCTTTATGGAAAGTAGCGAGTTTCCTTCTACTAGACTAATCCATCCAATGAATGTTGCACAACACAGCCACCCATCATACTAATCCTTGATGAGTAGACCTAGTTAGACTTTGCATCACAAGCAGCAGCAGCAGACATCCATCCTTCTACAAGTTTGAATCAGAATGGCTGCATCATTTTGCTTTATGGAAAGTAGCGAGTTTCCTTCTACTAGACTAATCCATCCAATGAATGTTGCACAACACAGCCACCCATCATACTAATCCTTGATAAGTAGACCTAGTTAGACTTTGCATCACAAGCAGCAGCAGCAGACATCCATCCTTCTACAAGTTTGAATCAGAATGGCTGCATCATTTTGCTTTATGGAAAGTAGCGAGTTTCCTTCTACTAGACTAATCCATCCAATGAATGTTGCACAACACAGCCACCCATCATACTAATCCTTGATAAGTAGACCTAGTTAGACTTTGCATCACAAGCAGCAGCAGCAGACATCCATCCTTCTACTTCGTCTTTCATAAAAAATAGTTCCCCCACCTTCTGGAAGTTCTGTGCTTGTAACTATTATTTTTTTAATTTATTATGTTATTGTCTTCCTCTAATCTGCCACTCTCTTGGACTCTGCCTTTTCCCTTTGCTTTCTATCATCTACCGTCTTTCTGACTTATTCAGTTATTGATCCCTTTCTCCTGCTGCATTGTTTTTGCCAAAAAAAATCTTCCAAATAATTTTTCTCCTCGGAGCTCCTCCGAAATCGGAATGTGTCGGCTGTACGCTGTAGCGGCGGGGGGGGGGGGGGGGGGGGGGGGGGGGGGGGACCAGTGAACACTGAAAAAAACCTGACACATACATACCTTGCCCATTATGGCCATATGACCTGGGAACGCGGAAGAAGGCGGCTAATGGAGAGAAGTGACTTTCCTACTACTAGTACTAGACTAATCCCGTCCAACTGCACAACACATCAGTAGTACCAGACCTGCTTACCCCCTACACAAGTCTTGAGTAGTCTCCAGTCCAGGATGAAATGAGTAGTCAGGATGCAAAAAAGGTAGTTTTATTCATTGAACCATCAAAATAATGTTCACTGAACAGTGAAAACGAGTGAGCAATCAAGAATTAAAGAGCATTATTATTTTCAGTTTTGAAGAGTAGTACCTAGAGGTCCAACTCAAGATCTTGCGCACATCCCACTATTCGGTACGAGCAGGCCGTGTGATGGATGGCACGAATTCACATAGCACGCATCCTGTGCGCTGGTCTGAACGAAGACCGGTGAGCGCGGGGCAGGATAAACATCCCCAACTGGAAGAAGAAGAAGAGTAGAATACTACTCGAAAAGAGTAGAGCAAACAGGTCTGCGGTATCACCTTATCCCATTCCTTATTACGAGCAGTTAGTTGGGTGGGTTGTTTTTCCTCTTCACTAGGCTACCACAAGCCGGAGCAGAGGCATCCTTGTACTATTATGACGGCTGCACACACACTTTCTCTCTCCACGTACAGAACAGCACAGACCTAAAGTTTACAGGTAAAAATCTAAGAGCTGTTAATGCCCCGTGCAAAAACTGCCAGCATTCCTCGACGTTTTGGCCTACCTCCAGGCCCCCCCAAACCCCAAACACCCCCACCCACCCCCTTCCATATCTATATACTCCCTTCCTACCCCCTTTCCCCCCCCCCCCCCCTCTAACCTTCCGCCATCTACTCCCCCCCCCCCCCCCCACCCCCCTCATCTTCATGGCAGAATATCGCTCACACCACCTTCATAGCAAATCGTCTCTCTCTCTCTCTCTCTCTCTCTCTCAGCAGACTCCCTATCTCTTATCGCCTACTTGCCGTGTCCTTGACAGATGCTTTGTCACTAAATGAAAAGTTTACTTCTCTTTTTATTTAGTTCGATTTTTACTATAAGTGCGTTGAATCCGTTACAAGTACCGCGGAACCTCCCAAATACGACCTTCTCTATTAAGACTCCCTATAAGATGACGTGGACCCCTTTTTTTCTTTCCCCAACACACGTTTTTCTCCTTTATACTCGGATTACTGAGTGTCCACCTCCGTATTAACTGACATTGGTCTTTTCTACATTTACTTTTTCTCTGAATT
>CM065713.1:21899598-21912098 GCA_017654935.2 Phymorhynchus buccinoides
CTCTCTCTCTCTCTCTATCTATATGTATACGTACATGCATGCGTAAATAGTATTGAAATGGAAGAAAGGAAAGTGAGCCAGGATCAAGATTTACAAGAGGAACACACACAAAAACGGTCAACAGAACAACATTATTTGTGCAGAGAAGCGAAGATATCCAAGGAGCGAGGGGATAAGACCGTTATCATCCTTAACCCTTTCGCCGCCAGCCATTTTTCAGCCAAAATATTCTTTTAAACTTAACTGGGTAGATAAAAAAACAAAAACTGCAATATTGGGAATTCCTCTGTGACATGTATAAGATTAGGCCTATCTTTACCTCCCAAAATGAAGAAAATAGGGTCTTCGGATAACAGACCCTGGTTTGATGCCTTTTAGTGACACGGGTGTTAAACCATGGTGGTGCATAAATATTAAAAGCAACATTGGCGGTGATAGGGGTTAACTGCCCATCACTAACACTGACCCATCATCATCATCGTCATGAAACCAGGTCACTCACCATCCTCCCTTTTAACTGACCATTCCACCAAGTGCAAAGGGCCCTTTGAAGTGGACCAGCACTCCAGACACAACCCATAGCGAAGGGGCGAACAGTACCTCTAGTAATAATACACGGGTGCTTCTACAAAATCCTAGAATTCTTGAAAAGCTGTGGGGTCCAGTAACTGCCTAGTCACCAAGGCATCAGAATAGTTTGGAGTGGGCCAATCCTCTGAAACCCGCGGAGGGGAAAGGGCCACCAAGGCCCCAGACTGTTGAGGGACAGCACTGAAATGAGTTCCCAACACCACCAAAAAGGCTCAGTATGGACAATGAGAAGTCACTTTAAAATTATATTTAACCAAAAATAAGCCTGAATAATAAAAAATAAAATTAAAAAGGCAAAACCTCTGACAGTAGAAGCCAATCCAGTCAGAAATTCTTAATCCTCTGAAATCCACCGAATCCTCTGACAATTCTGATGCCTCAAATTCTTAATCCTCTGAAATCCACCAAATCCTCTGACAATTTTGATGCCTGAAATTCTTAATCCACTAAAATCCACAGATTCCTCTGAAATCCACTGAATCCTCTTACAATTCTGATGCCTGAAATTCTCAATCCACTGAAATCCACAGATTCCTCTGAAATCCACTGAATCCTCTGACAATTTTGATGCCTGAAATTCTTAATCCACTAAAATCCACAGATTCCTCTGAAATCCACTGAATCCTCTTACAATTCTGATGCCTGAAATTCTCAATCCACTGAAATCCACAGATTCCTCTGAAATCCACTGAATCCTCTGACAATTCTGATGCCTGAAATTCTCAATCCACTGAAATCCACAGATTCCTCTGAAATCCACTGAATCCTCTGACAATTCTGATGCCTGAAATTCTCAATCCACTGAAATCCACTGAATCCTCTGACAATTCTGATGCCTGCTAGTCACTCGACCCACGTTGGGGTACAGGGGGCAGCATCTCTTGTTGGGGGTTGAGGGGGGGGGGGGCAATGCCCCCTCTGAAGCTGAATGAAAAAAGTTTGACAGGCTCGTTTTAACTCATTCAGGACGAATTACGAGTATACTCGGAACAGGAGAACGCCAGTCAGGGCCTACTTACGAGTATACTCGGAACAGGAGAACGCCAGTCAGGGCCTACTTACGAGTATACTCGGAACAGGAGAACGCCAGTCAGGGCCTACTTACGAGTATTCTCGGAACAGCGAATTTTTTTTTAAGCCTAAAACCTATCTAAATCCACGTGTTTTTTCAATCCAAACCACGTTTTTCGAGTTACATCTCTTCATCACTGTTCCAGCTTTCGTTTTCCTTATGTTTGGCACTTCGATCTTAATTTAGAATGTTACAAATGTAAAACAAATCAGCCCTAGACAAGTCGCAGAAAATACTCCAATACGTTTTCATTAACAGTGATGGCAATAAGGAGACTAATGATTCAGATTGTAACCCCTTGACTGCCAGAGAAAATGAAAGAAAAATCATTGGGCAAATCATGCCATGAAAAAGACAACTGATACAGCCAATCTGGCAAAATGATCAGGGGATATAACTCTCTTGACTGTGTTAGAGCAAAAGCCAGCATATCAGGGTTATTCCTCTTCATCTGATGACATCATCAGTTGATGTCATCAGGTCAGTACGTAATACGTTGGTGGCAGTCAAGGGGTTAAAACAATTAACCACAATCTCAAAGCGAAAAGTAAACTCGGATCAGCCAGTAATGTTGTCAGAACTGAATCAATGACAGTGTAAGTTTTGTTGCGCTTCTTATTTGTTATATTTATTTTTCTAGGCAGCCCCAGGCCAGTAATGGAGTTTACCTAAGGCAGTGAAGTCCTGTAGGGGGTTAAATTGAAGCCAAGAAACAAAGCCAAGGCATGACACGGGCATTGACAAATCATGGTTAAAACGTCGTTTGTCTTGTTGGCTTAACCCTGGTTAGTGCATCAGCTGCAGATAAGAACGTTACGTGTGTGACCGTCTGATCACCACCCCACAACGCCACGCCGCGTGGGCAGCTACACTCCATCTTCCGAGGATTTAGGAGACTCATGATGTTGTGCTAGGAGAGACTAGTGAGACCATGGGATCGGTTGTTATGCCTTTAATGTTACTGGGTTGGGGGGTTTTTGGTTGGAGACAGGGGGAAAGAGAGAGAAAGAGAGAGGAGAGAGAGAGAGAGAAAGAGATGGAGAGAGAGAGAGAGATGGAGTGGGAGAGAGAGAGAGAGAGAGAGAGAGAGAGAGAGAGAGAGAGAGAGAGAGAGAGAGAGAGAGAGAGAGATGGAAAGACAGAGAGAGTTTGGTTGGTCCAAATGAGTTGAATATGTAATTATTCTAAGCATAGATTGTCATGGCTAAAGACAATCCCTGCATAACTACGTATATTAATATAACAACATGTTGATGTAGCCTTGGAAACAAACAAAAGTGAATGTAGGCATATATCCTGAAGAGAAGCACCCACGGTGGCACTATACTAGTAGGGTGCTGTGAAGGAGCTGTAAAATAAAGTACACTACCACCAAAGACACTGTAATGGGAATAAGACAGACAAGCGGTCATTTCCCCCTATACGAGTAGTGAGGACAGAAACGCTGATTATGCCCCCTTTGAACCATGAACATCAGCAGTATTCTAACACTGGTTGTTAACTGTTTCATAGATTTTCTGGCCGTATTTGCAGCCTACTTACCTTTCTTTGTCTTCAGGAAAACAGAAAAAGGTTTGCCCAAGCACTCAAATTTGAATCTGGTATTTTAAAAACCCAACGTCGATTCAAATTCCAGTCTTTGGATAGAGCCGCCATTGTTAATGGGATCACTAAAGATAACCCTATCAGCCCGTCTCGCCGCAACTCTCCAGTTGTCTGTCTTATTCCCATTACAGTGTCTTTGCTACTCTACCTCTGGTCTGACCATCAACACACCCAGTCTCTGAAGTGCCTGCCCCCTTGTGGACCTTTACTTCATACCTACTCCCAAGTCGGAGTGCGGCTGCCTACGTGGCGCGGGGTAATCAAAAACGGTCACGGGCGACAATGACTGCCAGATAGCAGAGGGGAGCAGCTGCTATTCCGGCGGGCTGGGCTGCAAATTTTTTTATAGCGGAGAAGCCTTGCCCAGGGTGCATCCCCACTCTCTCGGCCAAAATGGATTTGAGGACTAGAGTTAGCGTTGGGGAAGGTCCCCAAAGGCCAACCAATCTCATTGGCTGCAGCGCAAATGCCCCCATAGTTAGAGAGAGCCATGGTCTTCCACGAAAGACTCGGCTGTACCAAGATATTTCTCCAATACTGTCCATAAACTCTATGTTGAAAAGTCTTTTTAACTCAAAAATATTGACTATCTCAAAATAAAATTTCAGTTCCTTCAATTTTGACTTAAGCGATTTTGACTGTAAATGTTTGTACCCCCCCTCCCCCCCCCCTTCTTCTACCTTTAAGTTTAAAAAAAACCCACCACTTTCTCTTTACTCCTATCCTCTTGGATAATAGTATCTCACAGGTTTATGTTCTCTAAGCATGCTTTTCCTATCCTCAGCAGCTCGCTTTATTATGACAGTAGCCCCTGCTGCCCCGCCCCCACCCCCTCCCAAAACCACCAAACACACACACACACACTCCACCTTTCACACACGCACACAAACACATACACGCATGCATGCACACACACTATCACAGGTACACACACACACACGCACGCAAACACACATGCATGCTTCTCACAGACACACACACACACACACACTCTCACAGACACAGACACACACACACAAGCACACGTGCAAGCGCATATACACACACACACACTGTGACACGCACACGCACACACGCAACACACACACACACACACACATACACATTTTCTACCAAACACCTCCCCACCCCACCCCTCCTAACCACACATACACTTTCCATAATAGTACGACCATCCTTCTTCGATCCTCAGTGGCAGCAACCCATGTTATTATTATGATATAACCCTCATACATCCCCAACTCTCTCTTCCCAACCCCCACTCACCACATCCAAACCCCCCCCTTTACCCCCACTCAAACACCCTAGCCCCAATCCTCCTCCTTTACTTCACTTCCAGACCAAGGAAACACCTCAGCACCCTGCCTCTCACTACCACCACCCACACCATCAGCTATGTCCCCCCCCCCCCCCTCCCTTCCCAAGTCATGAGGCAGGTGAGATGAAACAGACCTGCCAATGGAAGGACCCCAGGGTTATCTCCTCTGCAGACAAGCTAGGGAGGGAGGGAGGGACCCCGTCGATTGGAGATGATTATTATACAGTGTGCTTAGCAGGCAACCTTTGTCTCTAACACTCTCGACTTCAGGCACTAATCAATTATCTTAAAGACCCAGTGACGCGATACGGTTAAGTCCCTTGGTTTTTTTCTCAGTTGCTGTGACCCACATATAGATTTCCCCAAGTTCAAATTGAGGCTGCTCTTTAAACTGATGTGTCGGTTTCAATTTGGGGCCATTTATATGGGAGTCAGACTTGGTCAAAACAAGATTTCTTTCCAGTTATAAGAGGGGAAACACGTGAAACCCGAGATTTTGACACGTGATCGGGTGGATCTTTAAAGGGAAAACAACGGATAATAATAATAATAATAATAATAATAACAGTACATTTATATAGCGCTTTACCTCAGATGAGCCCAAAGCGCTTTACAATCAATTATTCATCAACAGATAAGAAAAAACAACATTCAAGAGTAACACCAACCACCAACAGCGCATATGCAAAGCAACTCTCTCTCTCTCTCTCTAACACATATGTGTATGTGCGGATCCCAGGGATCGGGTCTTTCTCACCAGAAAAGCTCTGCCTTGCGGTGGCTCGCACAACAGGGAACAAAGAAGGGCGAATCGTCTCTCTCGCCAGCTGTGATTCAAATGCAGCGCGTGCTAGAGAAGGTGAGATTGGCGTCCAATCGGTCAGAGACCCTTATGGACGGCAAGGCGTGCGCTCAGCGCCTCCCCTCTTTTATAGTCCGGCCGTGCCTTTAAAGAAGTCAACGCCAAAGTTAAAAATACTTTATTATCTTATTATGTCGGTAGTATGACTTTCTTGCTGATTTTAATGCCTGTTTTTCACCTTTCAATGTTGCTTTTGTAGAGCGCATCGAGTATACTACTGTGTGGATTTTAGCGCTATAATGAAACAAACTTATGAAATTATGAAAGAGGAATGACACAGCGTGGTCTCTTGATAACAAGCGCAGTGCATGCACTACAAGCAAGAAAACACATATTTGTGCATTAAAAATGAAAACAAAACTTAAAGGTGGACCCTGACGGATGAGTTTTTTTGAAAGAAACACGTTGAAATCACCATGAAAACACCATTTACCGAGATCGCAACACTCACTTTGCTCCGGTTTCCTAGAAATCAAACCATCCAATCGGCGATTCATCCTTGGCGGAGGTGCTGGAAGTAAAATTCTTTCACTGAAAGAGAAGGCATGTGCCGTCTCTTTTGTGATGGCGCCCTGAGTTTAGACCAAATTGTTTGCACGAAATGTTCGCAATACATGCCTTTTTATTTATTTATTTTATATGTTATTCAGTTTATCTAAATGAGTTTCGCTCACAACAAAGGAAATGGCTTCTTTTTTTTTCTTTACTGCACTACAAAAAAAGAAAAAGCTTCAACCACAATGGGTTTGGCCTCCACCCACCCCATTCAAAATGGCTTCTCTCTCCGGCATCTCCGCCAAGGAGGAATCGCCATTTTGACAGTTTGATTTCTAGGAAACCAAAGCAAAGTGAGTGCTGCGATCTCAGTAAATGGCGTTTTTATGGTGATCTCGACGTGTTTCTGGCAAAAACTCATCCGTCAGGGTGCCCCTTTAACCAAAAAGAATGGACAGCCAATCACAGAGCTTCAGATTGTCGGTGCGCCCGCGTCATTGACCCGTTCTTTTTAATAATGGTGCATGTCAACACAACAACATACAGTATTTATACGGCGCTGAATCTTGATAGAAATCAAATCAAAGCGCACACACACGTTAGAATTCATAACGCATTCAAACAAAATGCAATACAAAGCGAACACACACGTTTGACATAAATGGTATACAGCAGAAACAGACCTAAAGGCAACAGATATAAGAGAAAGAGAGTGGAGCCTCAATGATGGGGGAACAGGTGGGTTTTGAGGTTAGATTTGAAGGCTGAGAGGGTCGGTCGCTGACACCTTGTGATGCACCCTTAGGGCACATCCCATTCCATGAGAATTCCGGGGGTTTTTTTCCCAAAGGTATTTTGCTAGCCTCTAGTCGTTTTGCTGGATAAACTGTCTCTATTTTCTACACAGACACACGTATGCGCGCACCCAAAAAGAAAACATTACGCCACATAAGTGGCCCATCATTCTGAAAATTGACCCCTCATTTTGTGCAGCCATGGGTCATATGACCCATGAAGTCTGAAAACAATCTGAACCTCTGCAATCATCACGCTTCACAAAAAGTGGGACATTATTTGAAGCTGATGCAAACAAAATAATAAATAATAATTGATAGCATTTCTATACAGCGCCTTTCTGTAATTATTTTACACTCAAGGCGCTTCCATTCACTGATACACCCGCAGTCACACAAAACATTATTAGCGCATTCCCTCGTCACATCTAATTGGGGGCTCACGTCCGGTACAATCTGGCAGTCGTCGGAAACGACAGACAGGTAACAACAACAACAACCACCACCACATTGCCGCGTAAAGCACACTGCATCTGTTTGATAATAATTCATTAAAATATCAAACCTGACCAGTGGAGGGCTCGTATCTCGTGACTCTTTAGCGACAGCATTCCGGATAAGGACATACTAGAGCGTCAATACATTTCCAGTACAGGATAGATAGAGGGTGTGAAAGGGGGGGTGGGGGGTGTGGGGGTCTCATTGCAGCTCCCCTGTCAATGGGCAAGTTATGAAGGGGGGGGCTAGAGGTGGGTGGGGATGCTGGGATAGGAGGCAGAAGACAGGGGAATAGTTCCTCTTGTGTGTGTGTGTGTGTGTGTGTGTGTGTGTGTCGTGTGTGTGTTTTGTGGGCGCGCAACTAGGAGCTTTAGTGTGTGTGTGTCAAGTCAAGTCAAGTCAAAATGATCTTTAATGACGATAAAGGAATAAGCTAAACAAAACTTTTTTTCATCCAGTCGTCGTGTGTGTGTGTGTGTGTGTGTGTGTGTGTGTGTGTGTGTGTTTTGTGGGCGCGCAACTGGGAGCTTTAGTGTGTGTGTGTCAAGTCAAGTCAAGTCAAAATGATCTTTAATGACGATAAAGGAATAAGCTAAACAAAACTTTTTTTCATCCAGTCGTCATGTGTGTGTGTGTGTGTGTGTGTGTGTGTGTGTGTGTGTGTGTGTGCGTGTGCGTGCGCGCGCGTGTGTGTGCGTGCGCGCGCGCGCGCGTCCGTGTGTGTTGTGCGTGCGTGCGTGTTTTTTTGTGTGTGTGCACGCAACTGGGAGTTTCATTGATTGGCAGTTAAATGAAGGTATAACCCCGTTCATAACTGTCTTCTGTATGCGTGTGTGTGTGTGTGTGTGCGTGTGCGTGTGCGTGTGCATGTGCGTGTGTGCGTGTGTGCGCGTGCGTGCGTGTGTGTGCGCGCGCGCGTGTGTTCGTGCGTGTGTGTGTGTGTGCGTGTGTGCCCTGTGTGTGAAGGTGATGATGGTGAGTTAACATTATAGAGCAAAAGTCCTGAATGATGGGGAAGCAGAAGAAGAGGTAGAACTGAGGTGGTAGTTGGGGAGGGGGGGGGAGGAGGTTGATTGTAATCTTCATTGCAGGCATTGATTGTAACCCCCCCCCCCCCCCCCCCCCCCCCCCCCCCTGGCCGAAATAACAGCACATGACTTTTCTCTCTTCATTTTTGTTCTTCTTCTCTCTCTCTCTCTCTCTCTCTCTCTCTCTCTCTCTCTCTTTCTCTCTCTCTCTCTCTCTCTCTCTCTCTCTCTCTTTAATTAGATCGATCAGCATCCCGAGAATGTTGCATGCCAGTTAGTCGTTTCCGACCATGACTGCCGCTGAAAGCAGAGGGGGGTGAGATGATATTCTATTCCGGCTGGCTGGGCTAGAATTTGTTTATCAATGGAGATGCCTTGCCCCTGGAGGGTACATCCCCACTCTCTCAGCCCAAGGGATTTGGGGACAGCTGGGTGTTGGGGAAGGTCCCCAAAGGCCCCCCCCCAGCGGCAGCACTTAAAATAACCATTGCCCTGCAGTGATTAGTCATCCTGCAATCCTGCAGCCCTTAATTCAAATAAATTAAGCTTTAGAGACACACTGACGCACCACGATTAAGTCCCTTGTTTTTTTCTGGGTAGCTGTGACCCACATACAAATGCCCTCAACTTCAAATTGAGGCTGCTCTTTAAAATGATGTGTCGTTTTCGAACATTTGGGGTCAAACCTGGTCAAAACAAAATTTCTTACCAGCTATAAGAGGGAAAACACGTGAAACCCGTGATTTTGACACGTGACCTGGTGGGTCCTTAATATCACTGGTTGACCTCAGTCTCACGTTTGGGTGGTATGGGCCCAATAGTAGAGTGACAGTGAGAGCTGAATCACGCACGATCCTTGATGCTCCGACCTCCTGGAACAAACTTCCTCTTTCCCTCCGTCAGCGACCGACCCTCTCTGCTTTTAAAGCAAACCTCAAAGACCCACCTGTTCCCCCCTCATTGAATTAGGCCTGTTTCTGGGTGGAGGCCGGCCACTGAGAGTGGTTGAAGCTTTTTCTTCTTTGTAGTGCAGTTTTAAAGAATTGGAGCCAAGTAGGAATCACAGGTTTGACGGTTGGATTTCTAGGAAACCAGAGCAAACTGAGTGCTGCGAGCTCTGTAAAGGGGTGTTTTCCTGGTGATCTCGACGTGTTTCTTGCAAAACACAAAGTATTCCATCGTAACCCAGACAAGACGTTCAATGCTGCACATGGTCATCTCCAAATATGGAAAGTGAGGTCATTCGCGTGACAATGTCGGTTTTCAGCGAAAGTTTAGAATTTGTATCTTTGAACCTTTCAATCTGAAATTAAACCGACTCTAACCCTATCCCTAACCCCAACCCAAACCTTAAACACACACAAAAATATATTTAAAAAAATCGAGCGTTCCATGTTTGGAGATGATCATGTGCAGTCTTGAACGCCTAGTGTACCCCAGCGCGTTTTTTCTTCTCTTTTTTTTTTTACTTCTCTTCCTCCTCCTTCATTTCCTCCAACTCCACCTTCTTCTTCTTCTCCTTCCCGTCATTCCTCTTTCTCCTTCTTTCTTCTTCATTCACAGAGGGAGGGAGTGAATCGTTGACGCATGACACACTGCCCCACAAATGACATCCAGCTTTAATAATATCTGCACAATAGTCTTCTGTCACACACCACTGCACACCAAGAGCTTTGGGACTCCTGGATGGGGGCGTGGGGGTAAGAGGGGTGGAGAAAGAAAGAAAGAAAGAGAGGAGGCAAACGATAATAACAAGAGGGTGGGTGGGGAGGAGGGGGGGGGGAGAGAGAGAGCTAGAGAAGAAGAGGGGAGAGAGGGAGGGGGGGGGGGGTTGAATTTGAAATCAAAAGAGAGAAAAAAACCAGGATGGCTTTTTTTTGTTACAGAGCCAACAAGGATTGAATGCACGGACCCCCCCCCCCCCCCCCCCCCCCCTCCCACCCCCCTCCTTTTCCTCAAAATGAGGACACACCAGTCCCTTCCAAGGACAGAGTGAATTACCTCAAAACAACTCGCATATAATATACTCCTCAAAATCATTGTACATCATGTGGCGGTACCATAGCCGATGAGGTTTAACCGAGGCGTGGTTACCGCTACACCTATCTATATTGTTGAAAACTCGGGACTTTGCTGGTGTTGCACTGCCTCCGGGCATTGCAGCCAGTATCGTTCCCACCGTCTTTGTATTTACAAATGTCCCATATGTGTCGATGACCGAGAGGACGTAAAACATCATTTTCACCATACTCCTCAAAATCAGCTCAAGATAAGTCCTGACTTTTTTTTGCAGTCTACCTCAAAGACACACTGACGCACCACGATTAAGTCCCTTGGTTTTCTTCTAGGTAGCTGTGACCCACATACAAATGTCCCCAACTTCAAATTGAGGCTGCTCTTTAAAATGATGCTTCCTTTTCAATTTGGGGACATTTGTATGGGAGTCAAACCTGGTCAAAACAAAATTTCTTACCAGCTATAAGAGGGAAAACACATGAAACCCGTGATTTTGACATGTGATCTGGTGGGTCTTTTAGGGCCCGCTACTAGTACTATGCATACGATTTGATTCCGATTTTGACATTTGTGATGCATGATTGACCTGAAATTCTGCTGTCTTTTACAGTCTAGAGCCCGCTACTATGCATACGATTCGATTCACTACGATCCGATTCTGACATTTGTGAGGCATGATTGACCTGAAATTCTGCTGTCTTTTACAGTCTAGAGCCCGCTACTATGCATACGATTCGATTCACTACGATCCGATTCTGACATTTGTGAGGCATGATTGACCTGAAATTCTGCTGTCTTTTACAGTCTAGAGCCCGCTATACTGCATACGATTCGATTCACTACGATCCGATTCTGACATTTGTGATGCATGATTGACCTGAAATTCTGCTGTCTTTTACAGTCTACCTTAAAGGGCCCGCTACTAGTACTATGCATATGATTCGATTCACTACGATCCGATTGAAACATTTGTGATGCATGATTGACCTGAAATTCTACTCTTTTACAGCCTGCCTGCTACTGTGAGTGCTTTGCGCCCAAATTCTCTAGAAAGGGAATGCACTAATGACGTCACACTTCTGGTCTGCCACCCCATCTATCTCTATCTCTCTATCTCTCTCTCTCTCTCTCTCTCTCTTTCTCCACCTCCCCTCCTCCCCTTTTGTTTTTTTGGGGGTGATGTGAATACCACAAGCATGCTCCTGGGGCTGTGGTTGTTGCCTTTTTTAAAGTGCTTCCCACTGCACGCTTTGAAGCTTTGGCATCAGGGCACCTGCCTTAACAGCCCCTAAGGCACTTGTCCGACTTTTTCACCAAACTTTAAAGGCATAACAACCGATCCCAGGGATCGGGTATAGACTGCTAGGCTTCTTCTTCTTCTTCTTCTTCTTCTGCGTTCCCAGGCCATAAGGCCATAATGGATAAGGTACGTATGTGTCCGGTTTTCAGATTTCACTGGTCTCCCCGCTGCGTACAGCCGACACATTCCGATTTCGGAGGACCTCAAAGATTGGAAGAAATTTTTTTTTGAAAAAAGGCAGGTGAATGGGCCAATAACTGAATAAGTCAGAAAAATAGTAGATGATAGAAAGCAAAGGGAAAAGGCAGAGTCAAAGAGAGTGAAAGAAAAGAGGCAGTTACAAGCACAGAACTTCCAGAAGGTGGGGGAACTATTTCTTTGAAAGACCCCCCCCCCCGGTATCTCCCCACAGGGAGACTGCTAGGCTAGTCGCTGCAAAGTTCTGCCATGCAGTGGCCCAGACAACAGGGGGGAAAGTCTCATGTTGCGAGCAGCGGTCCAAATGATGGCACCCGCCTCGCGTGAAAGCTTTATATATGCCGGCTGTGCGCTTAACTTCTCTCTGTCTCTCTGTCTGTTTTCTCTCTCTCTCTCTCTCTCTCTCTCTCTCTCTCTCTCTCTCTCTCTCTCTTCTCCCTCCCTCTCTCTCTCTCTCTCTCTCTCTCTCTCTCTCTCTCTCTCTCTCTCTCTCTCTCTCTCTCTCTCTCTCTCTCTCTCTCTCTCTCTCTCTCTCTCTCTCTCTCTCTCTCTCTCTCTCTCTCTCTCTCTCTCTCTCTCTCTCCCTCCCTCCCTCCCTCTCTCTCTCTCAGAGACCTGTTTACCCTGAAATCGGGCTTTGTGTTCAAAATCCAAAATAAGCGTATTTTTTCACAAAATATGAGTACTCGAACAGGAAACTTTCAAAAAACTGAGCGCAAACAA
>CM065713.1:21914598-21924598 GCA_017654935.2 Phymorhynchus buccinoides
GAGGAAATAGGGGGAGTTGATGGGGGAGGTGCTGCTGGGGGGGGGGGGGGAGTAGACATCTAAAGCAGGATGGAGGAGATAATTCTAATTAAGAGGAAGCTGCACTGCCCATCATCATCATCATCATCATCATCATCATCTCACCCATACCAAAATCTCATCTCCACCCTTTCCCCCCACTCCCCTTTCTTCCATACCCCCCCCCCCCCCCCCCCCCCCCCTCCCCCTTCCCCTCCCTCCCCTGAGCCCTTTTCCAATTCATTGCTTTTTAATCCAAGTAACCAATGCTCCCCCCCCCCCCCCCCTGCCCCCCCCCACCTTCCTCAATCCCCCTCTCTCTCTCTTCCTTATCATCATCACCCCACCCCACCATCACCTTGATCACCTTGATCCACCCGATTCCACCCCACCTTCACACCCCTCTTACTTCTTTTTGCTACTCCCTCTTTCCTCATCACCTACACCCCCCCCCCCACCCCACCCCCCAACCCAGACCTGCTTACCCCCTACACCACAAGTCTTGAGTAGTCTGGACAGCTGAAATGAGTAGCTTTGGTGCGAAATGAGTAGTTTTATTCATTAAAACCATCAAACAAAATGCTCACTGAAAACGAGTAGCAATCAAGAATTAACCCCTTCAGTGCCGCCTACTACTTGCGCATGCGCCGCCGGCTTGCCGCGCGATTTTTGAACACGGCAATATCGCTGCTTAGCGGCGACGTATATATACGTCGGTGGCAAGTACTGAAGCGCTATAGAGGACGTATATATACGTCGTGGGGCAGCGAAAGGGTTAAAGAGCAGTAGTTTCAAATTTGAAGAGTAGTAGACATCCAAATTGAGTATATAATAGTACTACTCGAAAAGAGTAGAGTAAACAGGTCTGCCTACCCCACACCCTAAACCCTAATGGTCGAAATACAGTTTTCACTCTTTTCCCCATGTAGCAACTACAAGTAATCTTATGACTGGCATATGTGATCCCATGGGGGGAAGTGAAAAATGGCAACCTGCACTGAGACCTTTACTTCTTTCTTTTTTTTTCTTTTTTTTGCTGTCCCATCTTCTGGGTCGTACAGTGTCGTTTGCTCCCACGCCGCTCATTCCGAATCCCCCAATTCGCAGCCACACCCCGGCTTGCTCAGGTCGCAGAATCCCATACCAGCAGTCCAAGGGGGAGCGAGTCTATAGTTAGGCCGTCAGGAGGCAGCCAATCCGAGGAGACACTGCACTGCTGCTGAGTCACTTCGGTGGAGTGCAGTGCGGTGGAGCCTGTTCAGGACACCACCTACTAAGCCCCCTACTGATGACACTATTCTCTTAGTCGCGGAGCCAGCAAAGTTGGAACATGTGCAGTGGGGGTGCACATGTGAACACACTGCATCACTCTGCTCCTGCTGCCCTCCCGGTTTTCTTTCTTTTCGAGCACTCCTTTGAAACTATCTATGCCAGGCGTTCTTAAAAACCACTGTGTTGTTGTTTATTATTATTTTAGAGAGAGAGAGAGAGAGAGAGAGAGAGAGAGAGAGAGAGAGAGAGAGAGAGAGAGAGAGAGAGGGAGAGAGAGGGAGAGAGAGAGAGAGAGAGAGAGAGAGAGAGAGAGAGAGAGAGAGAGAGAGAGAGAGAGAGAGAGAGAGAGAGAGAGACAAGAAAAGGGAGAGAGAGAGAGAGACAAGAAAAGGAAGAAAATAAAAAGAAAAGTAGAAAGACGAAAGTCCTGAAGGAAGAGGACAAAAGGCAGAAAGGCTAGGTAGGTAGAATGGCAGAAAGAACGACAGAAAGAAAAGTAGAAAGGAAGGAAGGAAGGAAGGAAGGAAGGAAGGAAGGAAGGAAGGAAGGAAGGAAGGAAGGAAGGAAGGAAGGAAGGAAGGAAAAGGACAAAAGGCAGAAAGGTTAAGGTAGAATGGCAGAAAGAACGACAGAAAGAAAAGTAGAAAGGGAGAAAGAAAGAAAGGAAGGAAGGAAGGAAAAGAAAGATATTGCCTTATATTTATAAAAGATGGGTAAATACAGGGCAAAATATAGTTTTTTTCTTTTTTTTTTTTTTTTTTTGCTGTCCCATCTTCTGGGCCGTACAGTGGCGTTGCTCCCACGCCTCTTATTCAGAATCCCAATTTGCAGCTACACCACGGCTTGTTCAGGTCGCAGAATCCGAGACCAGCAGTCCAAGGGGAGCGAATCTATGTTAGGCCGTCAGGAGGCAACCAACCGAGGAGACACTGCACTGCTGCTGAGTCACTTCGGTGGAGTTCAGTGGAGCAATATAAAGGTTTCTCTCTTCTCCACCCCCTCCACCCTCAATACTTTTATGCGTCTTGCTTTTGTTGGCTTAGTTTCCTTTTGTTACTTTCACCACCAAAAAAAGCCTAAATATCACAACAAAAAGCGATTACTTCGCAGCCTACAAACCTTGCAACAACAAAAATGAAGCCAACTTTCTCACTTCTTCTTCTTCTTCTTCGCCTTAGGCAGCCAACTTCATCACGTTGAAGATTCTGCTGCACTTTAAAGGTGAGAAGCGTTAAGTATGGTAACAGCAGGCAGTGAGCGAGTTCACAATGATCCCCACCTGTAGTGTAGGTGAAAGGGTGGGAGAAAAAAAAACGGCTTCAGTCAGCTGCGGACTGCGGACTCTTTATATTCAGGCTTTTTGCTTTCACCTCACTAAGATTGGTGTTTTTTGTTTGTTTTTCTTTCACAAAAACCTTCTCTTGTGGAAAAGTTGACTTCATATGTGAACGATCAAACCACACATGGAGAAGCCCCACAGGTATAGTTTAACTTTAGGTTGAGGGGGGTGGGGGGAGCGGGGGGGGGGGGGGGGGGGGGGGAGGGGAGGGGGGGGGGTGGGGGGGGGGGGGGGGGGGGGGAGGGGGGGGGGGGGGGGGGGGGAAGGGGGGGGGGAGGGGGGGGGGGGGAGGGGGGGGGGGGTCGAGGGAAGTTAAACGAACACACCCACCCACACATTGCACACACACACACAGACAATGGACAAACACATTGCACACCCACACCCACACACACAATGCACACACACACACACACACACACACACACACACACACACACACACCCATATTGCACAAACACATGTACACACACACATTGCACACAAATACACACACATTGCACACACACACACACACACACACATTGCACACCCACACGTATACACACACACACACACACACATTTTCACACACACACACACACACACACACACATTACACGCCCACACACACAAATGCACACCCAAACATTGCACACCCACACACCCACAATTGCACACCCACACCCACACCCAGAGGGAGAGAGAGAGACAGACGGACGGACAGACAAACCAACATAAAAGCACACACACACACACACACACACACACACACACACACACACACACACACACACACACACACAGAGACCAACTCACATTTGATGAGTCGCACAACGTCCGTGTGGTTCTTGCTGGTCACCAGAGTCCCGTTCACCTGCAACACGTCAAAACAACAAAACACAGCATCATTATGTTGCTGTTGGTGTTGTTGTTGTTGTTGTTGTTGTTGTTGTTGTTGTTGTTGTAGTTGTAGTTGTTGTTGTTACTGCAGACCTGCCTACCCCCAATTTATTTTTTAGGTACTCCACGAAATAAAATTCTGTACTTTTTCTCAAAATTCCGTATTTTGCAAGGAGACCCCAAAACGGAACATTACAGAACATTAAGCCGACATGCGAAATGACGAAAAACACTCGATTTTGACAGATCTTAGAAGACCTTAAGTTCAAATTTTTGCCGTATTAATTTTCCATTTACCGTTCTGCCGTACTGGGGCTCAAAATCGTGTACAAAATACGGAAAAATAGTATGGGTAGGCAGGTCTGTTGTCGTTGTTGCTGTTGTTCCCTGGCTTAAAGACTCCAGGGACCATCCCAAAACAGCCAAAGCACTTGAACACTATGGTACAAACGCACCAGCTAGGGATGAGAACATTACCGCGTGTGACCGTGTTTGATTACCCCCCGCCACGTGGGCAGCCACACTCCGACTTCGGAGGATTTTAGACTGATGATGTTTTATGCCAGGAGCTTGTCATGGCTTAATTAAGACAATCCCCCGCAGCACAACCATTCAGAGCATGTAGCCTTGGTGTTCTAGCCTATGTCAACTGGTCTGGCACAGCCTCAAGCCAAGGCGAGGCATCATTATAATGACATGGGTGCTCCTGGGAAATTTCAAAAATCCTGCGAGGGGGAGGCCCCGGCGGAGTGCAGGGGCAGCGCTCGCGCACACACACACACATTTACTGCTCTTTCTCCACCCCTTTAGACTAGCACAAGTGCTACATTCCTTTGAATATATATAGCAAATGCTTATATCAGGGTTCCCAGTCGTCCAGCAAAACAAGGGGTCCCAGGGACTCCTTCACTTACACCATAGAGGGTCCTAGAGGCGGGGTGATAGAAGGTCCCAGTGGCATTGCGAATGCTAAAAATATTTTTTTCTAGTGCATCCCTGGGACCCCCTGCACATTCGTTTAGAGGGTGCTTTAGAATTTCAGTGCTTCATAGACCCCCAAATGGGGGTCCCTGGGAGCCCTGCTTATATAGACCCTTTTTATTAAGCTTTCTCCATCCAAGACAGTCAAAGATCAATATCTCTCTCTCTCTCTCTCTCTCTCTCTCTCTCTCTCTCTCTCTCTCCCTCCCTCCCTCCCTCCCTCCCTCCCTCCCTCCCTCCCTCCCTCTCTCTCTCTCTCTCTCTCTCTCTCTCTCTCTCTCTCTCTCTCTCTCTCTCTCCTCTCCCTCCTCTCCCTCCCTCTCTCTCTCTCTCTCTCAATCTCTCTCTCTCTCTCTCTCTCTCTCTCTCCCTCCCTCCCTCCATCTCCCTCTCTCCCTCTCTCTCTCTCTCTTTTCTCCCCCCCCCCCCTCTTCCAAACTAAACTTCAAAATGTGCAGTCTGTGCGATCTGATGCGATTTCACACCAGGCATACACTGAGTGATACAGTGCACATATATTAAATCACTGTGGCCATCAAAATCAATCTTCCACAAACAGTTACTGGTAAATCAGATTTCAAAGGCCTGCAATGTTTCAGGTGCCTGAGCCATCACAGGCCTATGAGATGGCGCACGCTCACACGTACACGCGCACAAACACACACATATACATACACACACAAACCACATACACACACACACACACACACACACACGTGCGCATACACGCACGCACGCACACCACACCACACACACACACACGCACACACACACGCACGCACGCACACGCACACACACACACACACACACACACACACACACACACACACACACACACACACACACACACAGGGTATACAGATTAGTGTTAGTCGCATGCCTAAGTTAAAGGGGCACCCTGACGGATACGTTTTTTGCCAGAAACACGTCGAGATCACCAGGAAAACCTTTACAATACTGATCGCATCACACACTTTGCTCTGGTTTCCTAGAAATCAAACCGTTAAATCGGCGATTCCTCCTTGACCAAATGACAACCGTTTAATGTGTGCTAAGTGCATGGGCACATGGGACCTCGGTTTATCGTCTCATAAGATAGAATCCACATTCAGACCCTATTGAGGCCTAGTGCAAAGTGAGAGGAGAAAAATCCCCTGTACCCAGGTTCGAACTCCGGGTTTATTGTGCACGAGGCAAACGCGTTACCTCTGTGCCACCCTACACCTCAAGTTGCAGGTAGGTAACACATACACCTTCTTCTTCTTCGATTACTCAGACAGTTTCCTGTCAATTATGAGCGCAGATGCGTCATGCTGCCATTATGCGCCTAACTAACAAATAGTTAGGCCCAGCGAGTCAGACTTCAGCTGGAGGAAATCATTTTGAAAGCGTTTCATGGAGAGAGAGAAAAAAGGCAGGAGAATGGACCGGTAAGGCAGAAAGATAGTAGATGGCAGAAAGCGAAAGGAAAAGGCAGAGTCAAAGACAGTGACAGATTAGAGGAAGTTACAAGCACAGAACTGCCAGAAGGTGGGGGGGGACTATTTATAAAAAAGACCCCCGGTATCCCCACTGGGGGGGGGGGGGCAACACATACACCTGAAGTAGCTGAGTTTCCTAACTTAAGCCATCCAAAACAAAGCACTAGGTGCGAAGGAAAATGTTAATCTCTCTCTCTCTTCCCCTCTCTCTCCCCCCCCCCCCCCCCATCTTTCCCTCTATTAGCAGGTATCCAATCCCTTCTCAGTTCCCCTTAAAGACCCCCCCTGCACGTCACATGTCACATTCCCTCCTATTATGCTAGGAAGATTTCTTCAGATTCCTTACCAGCTATAAGATGGAAAGCACGTGAAAACCGACAACCGTGACTTTGACACGTGACGTGTGGGGGGGTCCTTAACTTTTACCTTCCACTGTCACACAACCCATACGTTGCGTACGTTTTTGTGTGAGGGTGTTTGTGTATATGTGTATGTGTGTTGGTGTATGTGGTCAGTCCATGCGGCGCGGTTGCTGTGGCTTACCGAGTTGGCGTCGATAAATATGTGTGTTTATGTGTGTGTGTGTGTGTGTGTGTGTGTGCGTGTGTGTGTGTGCGCACATGCGTGTGTGTGTGTGTGTGTTAGAGAGAGAGAGAGAGAGAGTTGCTTTGTATATGCGCTGTTGCTGGTTGGTGTCACTCTTGAATGCTGTTTTTGTTGTCTGTTGATGAATCATTGATTGTAAAGCGCTTTGGGCTCATCTGAGGTAAAGCGCTATATAAATGTACAATTATTATTATAATAATAACCCAATAAAAATAGTTCCCAGCCTGAGTGGGTGTGAATGTGTGCAGTTGAGTCTGTGTACCAACGGGATGCAGGGGGGTGCTGCCAAAACCTATAAGCAGCAAACTGCATATAAAAAAACCACCTACTTCCCCTACTTAATAAACCTTTCCCTCTTCCAAAGTCTTCACCTTCACACACACACCCCTCCTCTCTCTGAAAATTACATCTTCTACCTGTAACCCCTCCTTCACCCCCCCCCCCACCCCCCCCCCCCCACCCCACCCCCCCTGTGTATGCTCTCTCTCTCTCTCTCTCTCTCTCTCTCTCAGTCTCTCTCTGTGTGTCTCCACCCCTCTCTCTCTCTCTGTCTCCTATCTCTCCCTCTCTCTGAAAATTACATCTTCTACCTGTAACCCCCCCCCTGTGTGTGCTTTCTCTCTTTCTCTCTCTGTCTCTGTCTCCATCCTCTCTCTCTCTCTGTCTCCTATCTCTCCCTCTCTCTGTGAAAATTACATCTTCTACCTGTAAACCCTCCTCCCCTCCCCTCCTGTGTGCTCTCTCTCTCTCTCTCTCTCTCTCTCTCTCTCTACTCTCTCTCTCTCTCTCTCTCTCTCTCTGGTCTCTCTCCTCCCCTCTCTCTCTCTCTCTCTCTCTCTCTCTCCTCTCTCTCTGAAAATTACATCTTCTACCTGTAAACCCTCCTCCCCCCCCTCCTGTGCTCTCTCTCTCTCTCTCTCTCTCCCTCTCTCTCTCTCTCTCTCTCTCTCTCTCTCTCTCTCTCTCTCTCTCTTTCTCTTGTGTGTCTCCATCCCTCTCTCTCTCTCTCTCTATGTCTCCTCTCTCCCCCTCTCTCTGAAAATTACATCTTCTACCTGTAAACCCTCCTCCTCACCCCCCACCCCCCCTGTGTATGCTCTCTCTCTCTCTCTCTCTCTCTCTCTCTCTCTCTGTGTCTCCATCCCCCTCTCTCTCTCCCCCTCTCTCTCTCTCTCTCCCCATCTCTCTCTCTGTCTCCCTCTCTCTCTCTCTCCATCTCTCTCTGTCTCCCCCCCCCCCTCTCTCTCTGTCTCCCCCCACCCTCTCTCTCTCTCTGTTTCCCCAACCCCATCTCTCTCTGTCTCCCCCCCCCCCCTCTCTCTCTGTCTCCCCCCCCCTCTCTCTCTCTCTCTCTCCCCCACCCTCTCTCTCTCTGTCTCCCCCACCCTCTCTCTCTCTCTGTTTCTCTCCAACCCCATCTCTCTCTGTCTCCCCCCCCCCCCCTCTCTCTCTGTCTCCCCCCCCCCCTCTCTCTCTCTGTCTCCCCCCCCTCTCTCTCTCTGTCTCCCCCACCCTCTCTCTCTCTGTTTCCCCAACCCCATCTCTCTCTGTCTCCCCCCTCTCTCTCCTCTCTCTGTCTCCCTCTCTCTCTCTCCATCTCTCTCTGTCTCCCCCCTCTCTCTCTCTCTGTCTCCCCCACCCTCTCTCTCTCTCTCTGTCTCCCCCCTCCCTCTCTCTCTCTGTTTCCCCAACCCCATCCCTCTCTGTCTCCCCCCTCTCTCTCTCTCTCTGTCTCCCCTCTCTCTCTCTCCATCTCTCTCTGTCTCCCCCCTCTCTCTCTCTGTCTCCCCCACCCTCTCTCTCTCTCTCTGTCTCCCCCCACTCTCTCTCTCTCTCTCTCCCCCCACCCTCTCTCTCTCTCTGTCTCCCCCACTCTCTCTCTCTCTGTCTCCCCCACCCTCTCTCTCTCTCTGTTTCCCCAACCCCATCTCTCTCCATCTCTCTCTGTCTCCCCTCTCTCTCTCTGTCTCCCCCACCCTCTCTCTCTCTGTTTCCCCAACCCCATCTCTCTCCCTTAACAAACCATTTAACAGAAGAAAACAGCACCAGGGGAAAGCTTTGACAAGTTCTTCTCCTTACTTTCAGTGGCGGCTTTCATTTTGCTGTGCTTCCTTCCTTTTATTTTCAATGCGAAAATTTTGAGGGGGGGGGGGGGGGGGGGGGGGGGGGGGGGGGGGGGGGGGGGGGGGGGGGGGGGGGGGGGAGGGGGTGGGGGGGCTTAAACTTCAACTTTGCTCATTGATTCTAACCCTATCACCAGACCTGTTTACCTCCTACACAAGTCTTGAGTAGTCTGGATAGCTGAAATGAGTAGTTTGTGTGCGAAAGTGTGTAGTTTTATTCAGTAAACCATCAAACAATGTTCACTTAAAATGAGTAGTTAGAGCATTATTTTCAAATTGAAAAGAGTAAAGTAAACAGGTCTGCTATCCCTATCTGTGGAGAAAGGGGAATCTCCCGGGCAGGGCAGCCGCAAGTTCAATAATCAATCATCCAATATTATAATATCAGAAACTGCAACAACTGCAGCTAGCCGCTAATATGTTTGGAAGAAGAAAGAGAGGGGGGTGCGGAGGGGGGGGGGGGGGGGGGGGGGAATAGTTTAACAAGAGAAAGCCAAAAGGGTTGCTCAGAGTGCAAGAAACACAAGATGGGGGATGGGATAAGAAGGGGTGAGGTGGGGGTTAGGTGAGGGGATGATTTAATCAAAAGGGGACATAAAGTCCAAATAGAAGTTAATCTCTACTGAAAGATAATGAGCAAATAGGCTTCTATCTGCATATTATAACAATTTGATTTTTAGGTTTTAAAAAACGCCATTGGAAAGTGCCAGATTGAAGGTTTAACCCTTTCACCGCCAGCCATATTTCAGCCAAAAAATTCTATTAAATTTACATGAGTAGAGAACAAAATCCATCTGCAGTATTGGGGATTCTTCTGTGACATATAAAAATTTCTACCCTTACTTCCCAAAACTAAGACAATAGGGTCTTTGGATAACAGACCCCAATTTCATGCCTTTTAGTGACATAGGTGTTAAATCACTGTGGTGCTAAAATGCGACTTTGGTGGTGAAAGGTTTAAAGGCACGGCCGGACTATAAAAGAGGGGAAGCGCCTCGCGTGCGCCGCATTTGAATCACAGCTGGCGAGAGAGACGGTTCGCCCTTCTTTGTTCCCTGTTGTGCTAGCCACCGCAAGGCAGAGCTTTTCTGGCAAGAACGACCCGATCCCTGGGATCGGTTGTTTTCCCTTTAAGGAGGCCACCATTTTGTGCCAGGTCGTGACATCACAGACTCAGCTTCCCTTAGACTTCTCTTAGTCTATTAAACCCACAGCCGGCATATATAAAGCATTCACGCGAAGCACGCACCATCATTCCCATCCCTGCTCCCGAGAGAGATGGTTCAACCGTTCTTTTT
>CM065713.1:21927098-21942098 GCA_017654935.2 Phymorhynchus buccinoides
ATAATCTTTTGGGGCTTGTGACTTTTCATAGCAAATTATTCTCAGCTGCTAACAGCTAATAGATGCCTTCTCTCTCTATTTTCAAACTCACACATCAATCCGGTTTATCTCCTAACCCTACCACCCCCCCCTTTCCACCCCCCCCACCTCTTTCCAACACAACCACACGCACACACAACACACACACACACACACACACACACAAAACACATTCACACACACACAAACACACACACACACATTTACATGCACACACAACACACACCATTTACACACATACACACCAATTACACACACACACAACGCATACACGCTCAACTCTCCAATCACACACTCTCTCTTTCTCTCTCGCTCTCTCTCCTCTCTCTTCTCTCCTATCTCTCTCTCTCTCTCTCTCTCTCCACGTCTCTTCTTTCTCTTCATCTCTCTTTTCAGGACTCAAAAATCTTTCCATCAGGCAGGCAAGGCACACAGGCACACCTGTGCATTTCTATCTCCCCCCCCCCCCCCCCCCCCTCCGCCTGTGATGCATTGTGTACACTGCTTTAAAAAAAAAACGAACGAACAAATCACAACAAAAAAACAAAATAATAATACCTTCTTCTCCTCCTCCTCCTCCTCCTCCTCCTCCAGCATTAACCCCTTCCTTACCATCAAAAACTCTTGATGTCACAACTCTGGAATGCCGTTTTTTTTGTTGTTGGTGGTTTATTTTGGGGGTGGGGTGGGGGGTGGGGGGTTGCTTTTGGAACAATCAGGAGGGTGCATGTCTCTAGACCACTTTTGTCAGATTGAGTCTAACAAGGGTTTTTTGTTTGTTGTTTTTCTAATCAATTTCATAATTTAAAAAAAAGAAAAGATAATATCTCCGGTGGGTTTTTTCTCTGGCAGTGAAAGAGTTAATCCGAAGTCAAATCAACTGAAGCTGGCACATTTCTGGCAGGCTGCCACAGCATCAGATTTGATAATCTTGAAGAGAAAAAAAACCTAAAAAAGACTTGCATCAAAAACTGAACGATGCCACTTAAGCAATAGTAATACAGTGGAACCTCCCAATGAAGATCTTCCTAAAGGTCTCGGTACACGTTGGCATTTAATAACAATATTCCCCCCCGTGGGGATACCGGGGGGTGTCTTTTGTATAAATAGTTCCACCTTCTGGAAGTTCTGTGCTTGTAACTTCCTCCAATCTGTCACTCTCTTTGACTCTGCCTTTTCCCTTTGCTTACTGTTGTTATCTATCTTTCTGCCTTACCCGGTCCATTCTCCTGCCTTTTTTCACGAAACGCTTTCAAAAAGATTTCCTCCAGCCGAAGTCGGACTTTGCTGGGCCTAACTATTTATTAGTGCATAATGGCAGCATGACGCATCTGCGCTCATAATTGACAGGAAACTGAGCGATCGAAGAAGAAGAAGAAGATAAAAATATTCACAAAATATCTCTATTTCCCCAAGGCAACACAGTGTTAGGCCACTCATAATATGTCTTACAACTCACTGTGTTGCCATGGGGAAATTGTGTGGTATTTTGTGAATAATGTTAATGTGTGCACAGACCTTTACGAAGACTCCCTCTAAACGGCCTGCTACACGCCAACAAATACTGTACGATCTGATTCGATTCCTTCAATTACTCCCTCTAGACAGCCTGCTACACATCAACTAATACTGTACGATATGATTGGATTCCTTCAATTACTCCCTCTAGACAGCCTGCTACACGTCAACTAATACTGTATGATATGATTCGATTCCTTCAATTACTCCCTCTAAACGGTCTGCTACACATCAACTAATACTGTATATGATTCGATTCCTTCAATTACTCCCTCTAAACGGTCTGCTACACATCAACTAATACTGTATGATACGATTCGATTCCTTCAATTACTCCCTCTAGACAGCCTGCTACACATCAACTAATACTGTACGATATGATTGGATTCCTTCAATTACTCCCTCTAGACAGCCTGCTACACGTCAACTAATACTGTATGATATGATTCGATTCCTTCAATTACTCCCTCTAAACGGTCTGCTACACATCAACTAATACTGTATGATACGATTCGATTCCTTCAATTACTCCCTCTAAACGGTCTGCTACACATCAACTAATACTGTATGATACGATTCGATTCCTTCAATTACTCCCTCTAGACAGCCTGCTACACATCAACTAATACTGTACGATATGATTGGATTCCTTCAATTACTCCCTCTAGACAGCCTGCTACACGTCAACTAATACTGTACGATACGATTGGATTCCTTCAATTACTCCCTCTAGACAGCCTGCTACATGTCAACTAATACTGTACGATACGATTGGATTCCTTCAATTACTCCCTCTAAACGGTCTGCTACACGTCAACTAATACTGTATGATATGATTCGATTCCTTCAATTACTCCCTCTAAACGGTCTGCTACACATCAACTAATACTGTATATGATTCGATTCCTTCAATTACTCGCTCTAAACGGCCTGCTACTCGTCAACTAATACTGTATGATAAGATTCGATTCCTTCAATTACTCGCTCTAAACGGTCTGCTACACGTCAACTAATACTGTACGATACGATTGGATTCCTTCAATTACTCCCTCTAGATGGCCTGCTACACGTCAACTAATACTGTACGATACGATTCGATTACGCGGTCTCGAAGCGCGAATCAAATTCTTCGAGACCACGTGATCGAATCGCACCGTACAGTCGCATGAAATTAGTTGACGTATAGCAGGCCCTTAACCCCTTCGCTGCCAAGCCCGTTTCCGGTTCTGAGGCAACTATTTTGCCAGGCCGTTTTAGGTTGAGGAGTCATATCGCAAAAACTGCTGAATAAAACTAAAAGCGCATATGACCTATACTTTTCTGAAAGGGAATTGAATATACTATCATCTGAGAACACTCTCACGTGCGTTCAAACATACTGCGAAAAGCGTATGGATAGAAAAAGGGAAACTCTTAGAATAACCCTATGATGGATATAGATAATAGGCTACCGGAAGCTGATGGGGGAAGGGGGGTGGGGGGGGGGGGGGGGGTTGGGAGGGGGGGGGTGAAGAGTGGAAGTGTTTGGGAGTGGGAAAGAATGTTGCACATAGGGGTGCACTTACTTTCTTGAATAACATTTTACAATGGAATGCAACAATTACATGTTACTTCTCATTCCTTTTTCTTCTGTGTGTGTGCGTGTTGTGTGTGTGCGTGCGTACTTGCGTGCGTGCGTGCATGCGTGCGTGGCGGGCGTGCATGCGTGCGTGCATGCATGCGCGTGTGCTCAAGAATGCGTGACCCCAAGTTTTCAATTCAAAAGAAAGGCAAGAGAAAGAAAAGAAAGAAAGAAAAGAAAAAACACGTTTATTTAGAAAGCAGTCGCACCACAACTTTGTGCGAGTCAACTGTGTCTTAAAAATAAAAAAATAAATAAAATAAAAAGATATGAAGCATTAAATGATTAATAAAAGGCAGCCTAGAGGAGTGGTGTGTAGGAAAATAGAGGAGTGGCAATTGAGGCTTTATTATACTGAAAACTCTCTGCCCTTCTCTCGTGCACCGAGACGTGTTCGCCACCTACAATAAAGATTATCACCCTTACCTGTCACAAAGTAGTAGGATATATATATATATAGCCACAGAAAATTATCTGCTCCTGACCCGTCACAAGGTGGCATGGTCAACTCAGTCCTAAAATTATTGCCCTTTCCTGTCGCCAAGAAGTAGTGCAAAGCCTCAGTCATTAAAGACTACAATTTTGATGACTGCACGAAATCACCACGACTAAGGTGATAAGACAAGAGACAATTATTGAGAAAGAGACACAGAGAGAGATTGAGACAGACAGCATAAGGATAGGACAGACACAGAACGAATCGCTCTTTCCATTCAATGAACAGATTAGGTTTTAATAAAACAAAAAGTAAGGCAGACAGGGTTTAAAACAGTGTCCTCTCATTCAGACGAGTTAAGGAAGCTCAAAGAAAATAAAGCTCACCTATTATCTCACACACACACACACACACACATACACACATGCATGCATGCATGCACACACGCACACGCACACATGCATGCACACACACATACACACACACACACACACACAAATAAATGTGCGCGCAAGCACGCACGCACACGCACAGACACAGACACACACGTATGCATGCACAGACACGCACACATACACTATGTACACACACACAGACACAATGTACACACACACACACACACACAACACACACTATGTACACACACACACAATACACACACACACAACACACACACTATGTACACACACACAACACACCAACACACTATGCACACACACACACACAATGTACACACACCTCTCACCACCAAACGTCTTCCTTACATAATTATCCAATTTCTTCAATCAAATAAATGCCTTTAATTTATTACAAACAAATTCAATTTAAAAGTGAAAATGTTTCTTCGACTCCCACAGATTTGAAGTGCTCTCTTTCTCTGTGTGTGTGTGTGCTTGTGTGCATGCGTGCGTGCATGCGTGTGTGTGTGTGTGTGTGTGCGTGCGTGCGTGCGTGCGTGCGAGAATTCATGCGTGCATGCATGCTTGCACACATACCCCCATCCCAACCCACCACCTCCCAAATTTTACACACACCTTGGATTTTGTAATTTTATTTTCTTACTATAATATCAGTCATAATATAAGGAGCGTGTGTCTCTCAGTCTGGGGGAAAAGTATCGCCTTATAGTCCAAACATAACAAAACGGTACACACTCTTTCACACTCAGAGACTGTCTCTCAAGTAAACTATTACAAGGGAGCTAACAAATGTATCTTCACAAGCCACAATACATCAACAGTTGCTTCCCTCTTCAACAGAAAAAAAAAAAAAAAAAGCGCCCACTGGCTCCGAAGGCTGCCTTTGTCTATCTAACTCTTGATTTCTTTTCACAACACACCGCTAGAATACTAGCAACGCCCTTTTCATTGTACAAGTGTGTTGTGTTCTGTTGTGTTGCGGTGCGGTGCGGTGCGGTGCGGTGCGTGTTGCGGTGCGGTGCGGTGCGGTGCGGTGCGTGTTGCGGTGCGGTGCGGTGCGGTGCGGTGCGGTGCGGTGCGGTGCGGTGCGGTGCGGTGTGTGTGTGTAAGAAAATCATTGTTTCTCAAATTCTCATGATCCGACGCCTCCGGCTCTAGGCAATTTAAAAATCCTGCAATTTTCAGGACATCATGAAAGAAGGAGCATCCATCGAATAGACGATTTTCGGAAGAAGAAAAAAGGGGAGAGCACTTCGTGAAAATTAGAATTGCTTACCTCCATTACTCGGTCAAATCCCATAGCAACAATGCAACAATGGCGTCGAAGCTTGAAACGGCAGGATGCGAGTCAGCTTCTTGCAAAACATTGTTTTAGAAAAATGAGGGGCGGCCAGTATCCACAAACTGAGAGAACTTGCAAAATGTGATGCAAAAATATAAATGACATCAATTTTAGAATGACGCACAGTGTTCTAAGTGATGTAAGTCTAATCAAACATGCGAGCCGAGAGCTGGGGATCTACCTGAAGGTAGAGTAATTCCTCTCGTTTGACAGATTGCATTAGGCAAGATCACTCCCACACACCATGAAATTACTCCCCTTAATTATTTTTCCGAACAATTCCTATTAGCACTTCGGTCCTACATTAGGTTATAGAAGCTCTGAAAATAGACAAACGCATGGCAGGGTGCTTGGCAGTGAATGTCTCAGCATTTGGCCAGGGGGTGTAAAGTGATGTTTAGGGCGAATCTATTTGTTAGAAGAGTTAGAACCATCCATCCATTCCACTGAAAACTAGCTAATGAGACGCAAGTTTACATCCAGTCTGTTCACCCCCAGTGAACACACCGCATAACGAACATTGGAAATAAAGGGATTCGAACCACTCACCTTCACGATGCGGTCGTGCTTCTGTACTCCAGCCTTGGCCGCGGCCCCTTCTGTCAACACAACCAAAATCAGCGGTCAATAAACATCAATAATGGGGTGACTTCCATATATATGCATTCAAGCCAACAACATCCAACACACGACCACAACATTTCAAGCGTCATTTCTCAAATCTTCATCCCTGTTTTCCATGGATGATTGATTCTTGTTCAATTTTATTTTTTACAACACATTTCATAATAAATAGGAAAAAATTGAAACAAGCAACAAAAAAAAAGAATCCTATTTTTGTTCTTAGCCCAATAACCCTGTTTTTCCATCAATAGCTTTGCCGTTGTCGTTAGCTGATTTCCCTCCACTTTTCTCTGCTCGGATTCCCGTCACTAGGTAGCAACAAATTGATTGTGTTTGTGTTCAAACCTGTTACATATTATATATATATATACAGTGAAACCCTCCCTTATAAGGCCTTAAAAAAAATCACCCCAAAATGAGGTTTATTTATTCATTTATTATGTACATTTCTATAGCGCTTATTCGTCAAAGCTCTAAGCGCTTTACAATTTTTACTGAAGAATTATTATGAACAAACATTCCTATCCCTCACCGTCACCCCCCCCACCCACCCCAATGCTCCATCTCTCATTATCGAACACAGCCACACAAAAAGATAAAACCATCTGCTGGCCAACGTTCTTTTTCTTGTCAAGCACCATCTCTGTGGAATTCTCTGCCTTCTCCTCTCCGACACTCCAACTCAGTCTCCTCATTCAAAACCTCTCTTAAAACCCATCTTTTTCCTGCTGCGCCCTAAATATTTGATCAGTTGTCTATCGTTGTGTGCACGTGAGGGAAGATTGAATAAGAGGTTTGTGCTGTGTTTTGTGGTGCGTGTGTGTGAGTGTGTGTGTGTGTGTGTGTGTGTGTGTGTGTGTGTGTGTGTGTGTGAGCATGAATGTGTGCATACATGTGTGCTTGTGTGTATTTTGGTTTTGTGGGTTGTGTGTGCACGCATGTGTGTGTGTGTCTGTGTGCGTGTCTGTGTGTCTGTCTGCGTGCATACGTTGTGTGTGATGGTGTTTGTGTATGTGTGTTGGTGTATGTGGTCAGTCCATGCGGCTCGGTTGCTGTGGCTTACCGAATGGGGTATGAACGAGTTGCAGTTAATAATTGTGTGTGCTTATGTGTGTGTGTGTGTGTGTGTGTGTGTGTGTGCGTGTGTGTGTGTGTTAGAGAGAGAGAGAGTTGCTTTGTATATGCGCTGTTGCTGGTTGGTGTCACTCTTGAATGTTGTTTTTGTTGTCTGTTGATGAATAATTGATTGTAAAGCGCTTTGGGCTCATCTGAGGTAAAGCGCTATATAAATGTACTATTATTATTATTATTATTAAAACAAGGAAACTTGTCTTGCAGTCAATCAAATAAAACTATAAAAAATGCAAAATGCAATACAATTACGTACACATCGAAGAGCCTGTATGTACATGTGAACACTCCCCACCCCCAACCATGGCAACACAGCGAAAGGCCAGTCAGTTATAACTTGCCACCAGGGAGAGGTCTCCATAAGGGAAGTAATTTTAAAGCTTACAAAGAAGGGCAATGTCTCAGAGAAAACTAGTAGGTCTTATGTGGGAGGGAGTTTTATCATGGGAAGTCTTATAAGGGAGGTTGCACTGTAATTAACCCTTTCACAGCCAGCCATATTTCAGCCCAAAACGTCAATTAAATTTACCTGGAAAGAGAACGAAATCCATCTCGGTCTATCCTTACTTCCCAAAACTAAGACAATGGGGTCTTTGGATAATAGACCCCAATAAGATGCCTTTTAGTGACATACCTTATAGGTGTTAAATCACTGTGGTGCTAAAATGCAACTTTTGCGGCGAAAGGGTTAAATCACAAATATCAGATCCAACTTTGGCCGCGAAAGGGTTAAATCACAAATATCAGATCGTTACAAAAGATGAACACAGAATATCTTTATCCCTCACCAGTCCCTCCCCTCCCTCCCTCCCTCCCTCCCTCCCTCCCTCCCTCCCTCCCTCCCTCCCTCCCTCCCTCCCTCCCTCCCTCCCTCCCTCCCTCCCTCCCTCCCTCCCTCCCTGTGCTGTGTTATGTTAACTTCTGGGTATTTACTTTTCTTGAATGCTTTGTAGTAGTATTTGTTACGCAATCGTTTCTTTTTTGTTGGTATATATTTTTTGGTTAACCTTTGTTTAGCCTCAAGGCTGAGTGTAAAAAAAGCAAATTGTATGCTTATCTTATAACCCTGATTAAACAAAATTTTGTTTGTTCGTTCGCTCTTTCTCTCACCTGGTTTAACGGAGGCCACATACACAGGGTTGTCTCCGCTGACGGTGAGGCCGTAGCCCCTCTCATCCTTCTGGATGATGACGCAGCGCTGGACCAGACCCACAGCTGTACAGACAACACCGACACAGAAATTTGTCAATGAACAAGGTCAAGGTCAGCACAGCTATAGTTTTTCTATGGGACATTCTGTTCATCAGAAGAGGTACTTCTTCTTCTTCTTCTGAGTTCCCAGGCCATATGGCCATAATGGGTAAGGTACGTATGTGTCCGGTTTTCAATTTTCATTGGTCTCCCCGCTGCGCACAGCCGACACATTCCAATTTCAGAGGAGCTCAAAGGAGAGAAATTATTTGGAAGATTTTTTTGTTTAAAAAAGGGCAGGAGAATGGGCCAATAAGTCAGAAAGAGAGTAGATGAAGTAGACGATAGAAATCAAAGGGGAAAAGGCAGAGTCAAAGAGAGTGGCAGATTAGAGGAAGATAAAAGTACAGAACTTCCAGAAGGTTGGGGAACTATTTTTTTTATGAAAGACACCCCACCCCCGGTATCCCCACAAGAAGAGACTCATGGAGGGGGCGGGGTCGTCCAGCTCCATGTATGGAGGCACGAGGCATCCACCATAAGAGGTACATCTCTGCACAAAATATAAAGCAATTCTGTCATGCGCTTTTCCAAAATACAGCCTGGTCAGACAAACTTTAACCCCTTCAGGACATCACAGCAGACCTGTTTACCCCCTACACAAGTCTTGAGTAGTCTGGATACTTGAAATGAGTAGTTTGGGTGCCAAATGAGTAGTCCTATTCATGAACACCATCTAACACTGTTCACTCTAAATGAGTAGCCATCCAGAATTTAAGAGCATTATTATCAACTTTGAATAGTAGAGGTCCAAATTGAGTAGAATACTACTCAAAAAGAGTAGAGTAAACAGCAGACCTGTTTACCCCCTACACAAGTCTTGAGTAGTCTGGATAGCTGAAATGAGTAGTTTTGGTGCAAAATGTGTAGTTTTATTCATTAAACCATCAAATAATTTTCACTGAAAAAGAGTAGTAATCAAGTGTTAAAGAACATTATTTTCAGTTTTGAAGAGTAGTAGAGGTCCAAATTGAGTAGAATACTCCTCGAAAAGAGTAGAGTAAACACTAGGTCTGTGACCGCCTTACACAAACTTCATTACTGGCCTGGGGGCTGCCTAGAAAAACAATTTTTAACAAATAAGGAGCACAACAAAACTCACATTGCCAATGATTCAGTTTTGACAACATTACTGATTGATCCAAGCTTACTTTTCGCTTTGAAATCGCGGTTACTTGCATTAGTATCAGAATCATTAGTCTCCTTATTACTATCACTGTTAATCAAAACATAGTGGAGTATTTTCTGAGGCTTGTCTAGGGCCGATCTTTTTTTTTTTTACGTTTTCAACATTAAAAATTGAAATAGAAGTGCCAAACAGATGTGAAACGACAGCTGGAACAGTTTGGACTGCTGGTCTCGGATTCTGCGACTTGAACAAACCGGGGTGTAGCTGCGAATTGGGATTCGGAACGAGCGGCGTGGGAGCAATGGCCCAGAAGATGGGACAGCACAAAAAAAAAAAAAAAAAAAAAAAAAAAAAAAAAAAAAGCTGGAACAGTGATGAAGCGAAGTAACAAAAATAAAAAACGTGGTTTGGAAAGAAAAAAACATGGATTTAGACACGCTTTAGACTCAAAAACCGCTGTCCCGAGAATACTCAGAATTAGACCCTGACTGGTATTCTCCTGTGGGCGTCTTCAGAATGAGTTAAAAGAAACAGAAAAACAGACCGAGAGAAATTAAACTCCTTGACTGGCTGTCAAGTACGGGCTTGATGACGTCATCAGAAGAAAGGGGAATAACTCCAGAACATTGTTTCTTTGCTTTGAAACAGTCGGGAGGGTAATAATAATAGGTAAAGGTAAAGATGTGCCACCCCCCACCCCTGCATTTCTCGGTTAATTGTATTTTTCCGTTTTTGCCTTTCTTACCATACATACAGCTGTATTTTAGGAACCTTTTTAGCTAATAACCTTTTTGGAATACTAACCCTATCCCTAACCCTAGCCCTAACCCTACCCCCCACCCTATAAGATGGAAAAACGCAACGAACCACAACTGTGACAAATCGCAGTGTACTGCAGTACATAGTGGGGGGTAGGGTTAGGTTTAGGGCTAGGGTTAGGGCTAGGGTTAGTATTCCAAAAAGGTTATTAGCTAAAAATGTTCCTAAAATACAGCTTTATCTATGGTAAGAAAGGCAAAAACGGAAAAATACAATTAAGCGAGAAATGTAGGGGGGGTGGCACATCTTGACCTTTACCTAATAATGATATTCCCAGACCATTTTGCCAGATTGACTCTTCAGCAGTTGTCTTTTCCATTTGCCAGTTTTCAATGGGTTGCTTCGCCTTGGCATGAGGCTGTGTCAGACCAGTTGGCATAAGCTAGAACGCCAAGGCTACATCAAAATGTTGTTATGCTCTGCATGGTTGCGCGGGGATTGTCCTAAGCCATGGCAAGCTCCTAGCATAACATCATCAGCCTTAAATCCTCCGAAGTCGGAGTGTGACTGCCCACATGGCGGGGTAATAAAAACGCTCACACACGTAATGTTCTCATCCCTAGCTGTTGCATCTGTACCATAGTGTTGAAGTGCTTCGGCTGTTGGGATGATCCCTGGAGTCTTTAAGCCAGGGTAATACAACAGCAATGGGTTGTTGTTTTTCTTAATTTTTCTCTGGCAGTCAAGGGGTTACACTCCTTTGTCGGTTAAAGTCGGGCAAAGGACAATGAAGTGCGGCAAGAAGCCAACTGATGCAACAACAGTTTGCCTTGGCATGAGGCTGTGTCAGACCAGTCGCCATAAGCTAGAACACCAAGGCTACATCAAAACGTTGTCATGTTCTGCATGGTTGTGCGGGGATTGTCTTTTAGCCATGACAAGCTCCTAGCATAACATCATCAGTCGCCCAAATCCTCCGAAGTCGGAGTGTGGCTACCACACGTGGGCGGGCGGGGAAATCAAAAACGGGTCACAAGCGTAATGTCCTCATCCCAATAAACATAAAGCTGGTGCATTTGTATAATAAAGTGCTTCGGCTGTTGGGACGATCCCTGGAGTCTTTTAGCCAGGGTACGACGACAACAACAACAACAAATCATGCCTGTATTTAAACAGACCTACACAAGTCTTGAGTAGTCTGGATAGCTGAAATGAGTAGTTTGGGTGCACAATGTGTACTTTTATTCATGAAACCATCAAATAATGTTCACTGAAAATTAGCAGCAATCAAGAATTAAAGAGCATTATTTTCAGTTTTGAAGAGTAGTAGAGGTCCAAACTGAGTAGAATACTACTCGAAAAGAGTAGAGTAAACAGGTCTGCTGTAATTATAATGACTTACTGGACCAGGTTAGGGGGCCGTCAGAGGAATCGCTGTCACGTCTCGGTTCTCCTCCACCTCCTCCACCTCCTGACGACCCCCTCTCTCTCTGTTCCGCTGTGGAGCTCAGGCTGGACAATCTGCAAGAAACACATCATAACACACACACGGATTTCAGTTTCATTGCTAAAACCACAGTATAAAAACGCTAAACGCTAGATCGTCTTCTTCTTCTTCTGCGTTCCCGGGCCATATCGATGGCTTGGAGTCAAAACGGACTATCTTTAGATAGTCCATTGACATATATTATTGAACTTAGTACGAAAACTAAAAACTTTTTTGTATAAAAAAAAGACTGCAGAAATATAAAAAGCAAAACCCCATTTATATATTTATGCACTCATTGTTTGATATAAGCTATTAGTTTTTGTAATAGGTTCAATAATACGTCAATGGACTATCTAAAGATAGTCCGTTTTGACTCCAAGCCATCGATATGGCCATAATAGGTAAAGAACATTTGTGTCCGGTTTTCAGTTTTCGCTGGTCTCCCCGCTGCGCACAGCCAACACATTCCGATTTCGGAGGAGCTTAAAGAAGAAAAATTATTTGGAAGATTTTTTTTTTTAAAGACAGGAGAATGGGCCAATAAGTCGGAAAGATAGCAGATGACAGAAAGCAAAGGGGAAAAGGCAGAGTAAAAGAGAGTGGCAGATTAGAGGAAGCTATAAGCACAGAACTTCCAGAAGGTGGGGAAACTATTTTTATGAAAGGCACCCCACCCCCACCCCGTATCCCCACAGGGAGAGACTCGTGGAGGGGGCGGGGTCATCCAGCTCCCCATATGGAGGCACGAGGCATCCACCCACTGCCCCGAAACGCTAGATCAATCAAGCAGCCACACAGCAGTTTTCCCGCTCCAGTGACCATTGACATTCACATCTTCGAACTTGGCCTAGATATCCTAACTACCTATCTGCATGCAAAATAGAGAGAGAGAGACAAGGATGGACACTTGACACGATGGAAAACCGGTCGAAGATTTCTGTACACCGATATATACCAAAGGAACCCCCCCTACCTAGAACTCTCGAAATGGGTCTTTTCAAAGCAGGTCTATATCACCAGGAAAACACCCTTTACAGAGATCGCAACACTCACTTTACTCTGGTTTCCTAGAAATCAAACCGACTCACAGACACAGACAGACAGACACAGACAGACAGACAAACAGACAGACACACACACACTTTGGAATCTATAGTTCCTTCGTTTATTGTGTGTGTGTTTTCTACGGATGGCTTGATGAAAAAAAGTATATTATTTGCTTATTCAATGTTCCATCTGGAAATAACATTTTGACTTGACTTGACTTGACACACACACACACACAGACAGACAGACAGACAGACAGACAGACAGACAGACAGACACACACACACACACACACACACACACACACACACACACACACACACACACACAGGGCCTTATTTATTTTGTGTCAAGATTCACCATGTGGGTGGTGGTGGTGGTCTTTCTTTTTTTGTGTTTCTGGTTTTTTGGGGGTTTTGTTCATCTCCACACTCCTGGGCTGCTTCCCACTTGACCAACACTACCCCCTCCCTCTCCCTAAACCTCCTTCCCCTGGTCTTAGTTACTGCCCCAGTTTCCTTGTTAACAAGGGAAAGTAATAAATATAAGGTTTAACTCATTCAAGTCGTTCCACCCATATATGGCCACTGCAACTAGGCTTATTAACGCCCTTGATGGCAAGAGTTAAGCCCTTGTTGGTCAGTATCCAAAAGGGCATTCACTCTTGCAAAAGGCAGCCATTCAGTGGCTTCAAATAGGGTTATTGGCGAGAGTTACGCACTTGTTTGGTCAGTACTCAACCATCTTCCCCCACCCTGCATCCACTCTTGCAAAAGGTGGTCTCTGCAGTAGCCAATATGGCCGGAATTAATATATTAAAGCTGTCCATTTGATGAATTTGTTTCAAGGGAAGTAAATCTGTGTGCAAACCACACTTTGGTCACTTCTAAACTCGCTTTGCTCCCTTAGACCACACTTTTGCCTCTTACTTTGCGTTTGTAGTGGTTTGAAGTGGGGGAAACTAATTGCTGTAGGAGAGTTTTTCTATATAAAGTCTATATAAAAAAGTCTGATCTACCACTTCCCTATGTCTAAACCTGAAGTAAAAACCCGTAATCTTCTTTCATTTCTCTTTTGTATGTTTTGTTGAGTGTGTGTGGCTGGAGTGATTCGTGAGTTATTTTAATAATTCAAAATCATTGCGATGCGAATGAGTTAAGAAGAGGGATAGGTAATGGGGGACGGTGCGGGTGGGGGGGACGGTGTGTAGGGGGGGGGGGGAGGTATCCTCCCTAAAGGGATTTGACCCCGACACTACTAAGCGACAGACAAATCTTCATACCGATCAGAGCACTTAGCATACGTTTAACCCAGTGGCAACCAAAATGTTGTCGTAAAATTTACCCCCCATCCCTCTTTCTTTCCTCATCAAAAGTCACACAAAAATCGCATGCCCAAAAAAAAAATTAAAAAAAAAAAATGGGGTGGCGCGCCTCTGGCTGCAACGCGCTCTCCAGGTGGGAGCAACCCGAATTTCACAGAGACGCCTCTGTGACGATAAAGTACCAAATACCCAAATGGAGAAGACATTTGGGGTGTATAATCACGAGTGCGTTTTTACTCTTAAGGAAGACAGTCAACACTGGTAGTAGTATGTAAATTAGGCTAAACAGCCAATCGTTTGGGGAGTAAAGTCTAATTTACATACTACTGTACCACCCGTGTTGACTGTCTCAGACGCAACTCATGATTACACGCCCTAAAATTTAGATTGACAAAGTGTGAGACAGACAGACAGACAGACAGGTAACGTAGACAGTCACAGACAGACAGTCAGAAAAACAGATTGAATGAGAGACAGAGAGGGAGAGAGACAGAGTCTGGAGTTGGCGTAGACGAGAGAGAGAGAGAGAGAGAGAGAGAGAGAGAGAGAGAGAGAGAGAGAGAGAGAGAGAGAGAGAGAGAGAAACAAAGAGAGAGAGAGAGAGAGAGAGAGAGAGAGAGAGAGAGAGAGAGAGAGAGAGAGAGAGAGAGAGAGAGAGAGAAACAGAGACAGAGAGCGTGCATGTGTGTTGTTGTTTTCAGAACATGTGTGTGTGTGTGTGCATGTGTACGTGCGTGTGTGAGTGCATGTGTGTGGGTTTTTTTTTAAACAGGTGAGCCATACCTTCATTTCTTCCTGCTCAGCATCACCCCCCACCCCATGTGTGTGCATGCATGTGTACATGCATGTGTGTGTGGTTTTTTAACCCTTT
>CM065713.1:21947098-21949598 GCA_017654935.2 Phymorhynchus buccinoides
CACAACAGAGAGTAGAGAGATTAAACTTGGTCTGTGAAACACATGTGCGTCCTTGGGATGCACGGTGCTGAAATTAAAGAGTCCCTTCCTGGTTTTAGTGCTTCAGGGACACACAAACGTGCTTTATGGGAAACACTGAAACTGTAACAATGGCCAGTTCTTTCTTTTCATAACCGTTCTGCTCTGTCAGGAGTGACTTAAGAAGGAAGTTTGTTCCAATTTTTGGAGGCAGTGGTTCTTTCTTTGTTCCAGAAAAACAACAACAAAAACTGGCGGGGGGGGGGTGAAGCCTGCACAGCACAGAGGATACATATGAATTTTTGTCAGCCATGCTTGAAGTTGAACCAATGACGCTATACTGTTCTTGGTTGAACCCCTTCACTGCCACGGCCATTTTGAATCCATAGAGGGGGTACTTATAAAATAAATAAAAAATCTATCAGTTTAATTTAATTAAACTTTGCCTAATCATAGATGCTACTTTTAAAGATAAATAAACACCCTAACCATTCATAAGTATTAAAGATCTGAATTCAATAGTACATCCCTGTATGGAGGCTTTGAGTGGGACATTTTTATCCTACAAGAAGTAATGACAGATACAGTAGAACCTCCCTTATAAGACTCCCTCCCACATAAGACCTACTTCTCTGAGACATTGCCCTTCTTTGTAAGTATTAAAATTACCTCCTTTACAAGACCCCTCCATTATAAGACCTCGTTTGGGATGATTTTTGAAGGTCTTATAAGGGAGGGTCCCCTGTATATCCGTCATGGGGCAGTGAACCTTATTGGTTATCTGGTCAAGGTGACCTAGTGATCGTTAAAACGCTAACTTAATCTATCAACAACGCCATGTTGTTTCGCCCCGGGTTCCATCATCTTCTCATTTGTCGACAGGCAAAAAAAAACACCCACATTGCTCCATACATGTACTAATCAATAGTGCGATTTCAAACATTAAAACACCCCCGGGGGGGGGGGGGGTACCGGGGGATCTTTTGTATAAATAGTTCCTCCACCTTCTGGAAGTTCTGTGCTTGTAACTTCCTCTAATCTGTCACTCTCCTTTTGCCATTGCTTTCTATCATGATCATGATCTACTATCTTTCTGCCATACCGGTATATTCTCCTGCCTTTTTTTTTTTTCAAAAACATTTTCCTCCAGCCGAAGTCAGACTTGCTGGGCCTAACTACTTTTTTTTAGTTAGGCACATAACGGCAGCATGATGCATCTGCACTCGTAATTGGCAGGAAACTGTCTGAGCGACCGAAGAAGTAGAAGGCACATTAAAACCGTCAAATCAGTATCTTCAAGTTCAACTAATCACTGAGTCCCCTTTTCTTTGAACTCCTGGTTTTCAATGAATACAAAACACCCAGAAGCCTTGAGCAGACCTGTTTACCCCCTACACAAGTCTTGAGTAGTCTGAAATGAGTAGTTTAGGCTAAAAATGTGTAGGTTTATTCATTAAACCATCAAACAATGTTCACTGAAAATGAGTAATGAGAGAATTATTTTCAATTTTGAAGAGTAGTAGAGGTCCAAATTGAGTAGAATACTACTTGAAAAGAGTAGAGTAAACAGGTCTGCTTGAATGAGTTAGGTCAAAACTCAAATACTTACAACCTCATTTTAGAAATTTGTCTTAAGAAACCTAGCAGCAACAGGCAAAGGAAGAGGAAAAAATAGGCCCGACCTGGCTTATGAATAACAAAATATTTGACATATATCCCAACAAACAAAAACTTCTATCAAACTCCACACATGAAATACTATCAAACTCCAACATGAAATACTTCCCAACATTTACATTTACATTTACATCCAACTAATGCGACGTGGATCAACTAAACTAAAACGACCCAAGATCTCAGCACAAACTTTCGCGCTTAAACAACGACAATGACACCACCCACGCCCGACAATATGCTAATACGATTCATAACCACGGAAGAGCGAACACACTTGCTCTCAAATTTAAATTTCATTTTTCCTATCCCAAAAAAAAAATTCTTCGCCAATTACAAAGCACGACTCGGTACTAGTTCTGAAGATGCTCCCCCACCAAATAAAATTGAGGCTGGATGAGATCCCTAACAATTGCTCCTGGTCCACAATTTCAAAACGTTGGACCACAGGTGTTGCTCTGTGGTCGGAAACAAACAACCAGCCATTCACAACACCCCTACTTCTTCAAACCCCATCACCATAAACGGAGGACAGGCAAACGGTGTACACACACATTCACAACACATCAGCAAGGCGCTGAACTTAAAAAGAACTCCTCCTCACACACGATCCTTCCATAATAATGGCCTTTTTCACGGGTCCCTTATTATTACACAACAGTCATGACTTCTCAATCTTCTTCTCCCACCACCGTCTTTTGACGAAGACACACATCATACACACACAAAGGTAAGGACAGGCTGATTGATTGTTGGGGGTGGGGGTGTGGGTGCCGGGGACAAACACTACAAAACTGCGGCATACACA
>CM065713.1:21957098-21986038 GCA_017654935.2 Phymorhynchus buccinoides
GGGGGTGGGGGGGGGCGGGGGGGGGGGGGGGGGGGGGGGGGGGGGGGGGGGGGGGGGGGGGGGGGGGGGGGGGGGGGGGGGGGGGGGGGGGGGGGGGGGGGGGGGGGGGGGGGGGGGGGGCGGGGGGGGGGGGGGGGGGGGGGGGGGGGGGGGGGGGGGGGGGGGGGGGGGGGGGGGGGGGGGGGGGGGGGGGGGGGGGGGGGGGGGGGGGGGGGGGGGGTGGGGGGGGGGGGGGGGGGGGGGGGGGGGGGGGGGGGGGGGGGGGGGGGGGTGGGGGGGGGGGGGGGGGGGGGGGGGGGGGGGGGGGGGGGGGGGGGGGGGGGGGGGAGGGGGGGGGGGGGGGGGGGGGGGGGGGGGGAGGGGGGGTGGGGGGGGGGGGCGGGGGGGGGGGGGGGGGGGGGGGGGGGGGGGGGGGGGGGGGGGGGGGGGGGGGGGGGGGGGGGGGGGGGGGGGGGGGGGGGGGGGGGGGGGGGGGGGGGGGGGGGGGGGGGGGGGGGGGGGGGGGGGGGGGGGGGGGGGGGAGGGGGGGGGGGGGGGGGGGGGGGGGGGGGGGGGGGGGGGGGGGGGGGGGGGGGGGGGGGGGGGGGGGGGGGTGGGGGGGGGGGGGGGGGGGGGGGGGGGGGGGGGGGGGGGGGGGGGGGGGGGGGGGGGGGGGGGGGGGGGGGGGGGGGGGGGGGGGGCGGGGGGGGGGGGGGGGGGGGGGGGGGGGGGGGGGGGGGGGGGGGGGGGGGGGGGGGGGGGGGGGGGGGGGGGGGGGGGGGGGGGGGGGGGGGGGGGGGGGGGGGGGGGGGGGGGAGGGGGGGCGGGGGGGGGGGGGGGGGGGGGGGGGGGGGGGGGGGGGGGGGGGGGGGGGGGGGTGGGGGGAGGGGGGGGGGGGGGGGTGGGGGGGGGGGGGGGGGGGGGGGGGCGGGGGGGGGGGGGGGGGGGGGGGGGGGGGGGGGGGGGGGGGGGGGGTGGGGGGGGGGGGGGGGGGGGGGGGGGGGGGGGGGGGGGGGGGGTGGGGGGGGGGGGGGGGGGGGGGGGGGGGGGGGGGGGGGGGGGGGGGGGGGGGGGGGGGGGGGGGGGGGGGGGGGGGGGGGGGGGGGAGGGGGGGAGGGGGGGGGGGGGGGGGGGGGGGGGGTGGGGGGGGGGGGGGGGGGGGGGGGGGGGGGGGGGGGGGGGGGGGGGGGGGGGGGGGGGGGGGGGGGGGTGGGGGGGGGGGGGGGGGGGGGGGGGGGGGGGGGGGGGGGGGGGGGGGGGGGGGGGGGGGGGGGGGGGGGGGGGGGGGGGGGAGGGGGGGGGGGGGGGGCGGGGGGGGGGGGGGGGGGGGGGGGGGGGGGGGGGTGGGGGGGGGGGGGGGGGGGGGGGGGGGGGGGGGTGGGGGGGGGGGGGGGGGGGGGGGGGGGAGGGGGGCGGGGGGGGGGGGGGGGGGGGGGGGTGGGGGGGGGGGGTGGGGGGGGGGGGGGGGGGGGGGGGGGGGGGGGGGGGTGGGGGGGTGGGGGGGGGGGGGGGGGGGGGGGGGGGGGGGGGGGGGGGGGGGGGGGGGGGGGGGGGGGGGGGGGGGGCGCTAATCTACATCCGTGAACGAGAAAATCATACATACAAAACCCATGCACTTAGTTTCGCATTTTCCAAAATGGCGGATCTTGAAAGCAGACACCCGTGTAGAGAAAAATAATGAATAATTAATTTCAGAAAAAAAATCACTGGCTTCTCAATGGAATGTTGTTGTTGTTTTACAAGAGAGAAGGAGCAAACAAAATCTTTCAAAAACACTTAGAGACCTTCTAAAATTAAACCCTTCTCATATCACCGCGAATGGAAATTTTTAGTGCACCACAAATGATTTAAAACCCCCCCCAACCCCAGTTAAAAGCCTCTGAAATCAGGGTCCTGTTTATCCGGTAATCTTGTGTTCTTAATTTTGGGCGGTAAGGATAAGCCATCCTACCTGCCTACAGCATAAATCCCCAAGATTGCAGATTAATTCTTTTCTGTACCCTTGTAATTTTAATGGAAAATTGTGGTTAAAAAATGGCTGGCGATGAAAAGGTTAATCATCCCATTAATGTCCCCTTAGAAAGAAAGGGGAGAGAAAAAGACGACGGCTGTTAAAAGCATTACATTTCAGTGAGAGGGTGACAGTCACGTTGTTTCTGCAGAGGACTTAGCCCTTTCACTGCCAACATCACATTTATGCACCACAATGGTTTTTAAAAAAAACACAAAAACCCTTTCACGCCAAACATCGCATTTTTGAACCACAAAGATTGAACCATTTCACCGCCAACGTCGCATTTTTACACCGCAATGGTTTAACCCTCTTCACCGCTAATGTCGCATCTATGATTTATGCACCACAATGGCTTTTGCTTAACACCCATAGTCACTAAAACTGTTTAGCTAAAAGGCCAGCTTTTATACTTTTGCTAAGCTTTAAACAATGTTTTTTTAACAAAAGTACTTTAACAAAATAATTTTGATTTTGTTTTTACCTTGTGTTTTTTTTTATCCCTTTTTAATACGTGGTAAGATTTAATGTGGTGACAGCCCTGACATGGCCTTAGTCGCCGACGGGGCTGTCATTTTAATCTTAATCAAATCAGGGTATGTTAGTGTTATCCAAAGACTCTATTTTCTTAAATTTGAGAGGTAAGGATAGGCCTAATATTATAAATACATGTCACAGAGGAATTCCCAATATTGCAGATAATATTTTTTCTCTACCCAGTTAAGTTTAATGGTATTTTTGGCTGAAAAAAAAAAGGCTAGCGGTGTGAAACATGAAAGGGTTAACAGAGCAAAGATTTTTAAAGCTGTCCTGGGTCTGTATTCATGTTGAGATAGCATGAGACTTAGCATGATGCTAACTTAGAAGCTCTTCCAACAGTCCTATAGGACATTGGAAGAGCTTCTAAGTTAGTTAGCATCATGCTAAGTCTCATGCTATCTCGACATGAATACCGTCCCTGTGTTATAGACCCACTGTGTTAACCCGCCTTTCACCGCCAACGTCGCATTTTTGCACCACAATGGTTTTTAACACCCATGTCACTAAAAAAAGCATCAAATCAGGGCCTGTTATCTGAAGACCCTATTTTTTGCAATTCTGGGAGGTAAGGATAGGCCCAATGTTATACAAGTCACAGCCGAATCTGCAAATATTGCAGATTCTTTTTGTACTGTGGACTCAGGTAAGCTTAGTGATATTTCATTTTGGGACTGAAAAAAAAGGCTGGCGGCGAAAGGGTTTAAAAGACCCACCAGGTCACCTGTCAAAATCACGGGCCCTGTCACGTGTTCTCCCTCTTTATAGCTGGTAAACCCAGAAAGAAATCTTGTTTTGACCAGGTCTCACTACCCATACAAATTGCCCCCCAAATTCAAAGCGAAACATCATTTTAAAAGAGCAGACTCAATTTGAAGTTGGGGACATTTCTATGTGGGTCACAGCTACCCAGAACCCCCCCCCCCCCCCCCATAAAAATTCATTCATTGAGCTTGGCCTTTTAGTTTTACTCAAAATTTGAGTCAAATACCCCAGACACTGAGACAGAGACAAGCATTTTATCCTAGTGACCCTGCCAAGCATAGCACGGAAGCCATTGCAAATGCATGCATTTTTCACACACACACACACACACAGTGACAAACACACACCTGGGGCTCCCAAGGACCCCAATTTGGGGGTCTATGAAGCACAAAAATTCTAAAGGACCCTCTAAAAGAACGTGCTGGGTGTCCCAGGGATGTACTAGAAAAATTCTTTATAACATTTGCAATGCCATCGGGGACCCTCTATCCTGCCTCTAGGACCCTCTATAATGTAACTGTTTGAGTCCCTGGGACCCCTTGTTTTTGCAAGGACGATTGGGAGCCCTGTACACCACACACTATCTCTCATCTGTCCTCTCTCTACTCTCAAAACTCTCTCTCTCTCTCAAGCCAACAGTGAAAGGCCACTGATCAGCTGACCAAACATTGACCTGCCAGAGGCAAGGAACCTCCACCCCCCACCCCCCACAATCCTTGACCACCCCAACACAACACAAGATAACAAGTCATATAAATACACTCCCAAAAGTTGTGTACCATATTCTACGGACCACACAACAAAAAACACTTAAGTCAAAATTGAAGGGCCTGAAATCTTATTTTGAGATAGCCACTATAGATAGAAGCTAAAAAGACAACGTCAGGGGGGACAAAATATATTCTACATGCGGATCCTCCAAAAATTAAAATTGTGAGTTATGCAGTGTTTTTGAATTAATCCGTTTTTTTTAGTTATCAGTTCTCCAATGTGCTTTATCAGGCGATAGTTTTGTTTCCAGACTGTCAGTACAAAAATCAGACCACACAAATAGCTTTCCATCAACACCCACAGAAGAAAGAAAGAAACACAGAGTGGAAACTGAAACTGTAGTCGAGGACACTAGACCTCGCCTACCTACCTCCTCAAACGTTTCAACTTCAATATGAGTAGTTTTTAAAAGCAACATGTGTAGCTGGGGTCAACAACAAAATCTTGCACGTCATGTTTTATAATTTATAGTCACATCATTATAGTAAAAAGCCAAGTGTCCGTCCAAATTTGCTGTGAGCGAGGCGGCCGTGTCATTTGCGCGGTTCGGCAAAAATGACGCGAGAAAACGCGCGCATCCGCCACCCTCTCGGGCGCCCGTAATCTCCGGGTTTCTTTCCTGACCGATTGCCTTCGAATTTGGCAGGAATAGATCACAGGGGACGGTGACTATCCGTGTTACCAAACCTGAAGCGAATCGGTTCAGAAACGCGCGCGCCTATACGACTTCCGCGATAATCTTAAACGCAATCGCTGCTTCAAAATTTGCTGTACTCGCGTTACGAATTGTTACCGCAGTACTTAGCAGTTAAACCGTTTACTAGCCTAACTAAGGCGTATCTCTAAGTAAATCATTAAATTGACATATGTGACCATCTTTGCGAACATAATACTTGTAAAACTAACTGCCGTGACATGGTCCCTATAATATTAAGAATACCAAGACGAGGCCCAATTATTCTGGTTGTTTTGTTTCCTTTCTCTTAGAACAAAAGCCAACGCTTATCATCACAATTCCTTGGTTAGTTTAATATGTTCCATCGACTCAACCTAGGTCCATGAAAATTTGCTTTTTCAACAGTCATTTTAAAACAGCTTTATTAAATGAGTACTGTAGGTCAGCACACTCCAAAATGCATATGTGGACCCAGCATCACGAAACGGACATTTTAAAACTTTAAAAGTGGCTGGGCTAGTTTTTCTCACAACGAAGGTTATAGCCAAAGTCAAAAAATCTCCCTTTTATCTTTTGTCAATATATAGATTCTGGTAAACAATTATACAGTAGACGTTAAAACTCTACATCGTCATCATTTCTCATAACTTTACTAAAGGACTAATCTATTATACAGCAAAATCCATTATTGGCTACCGCAGCTAATAAGTGTCTTAAAAAACGAATAGGTCTATCCCTTTTTCTACAGCTAGGCTAGACTTTTGATTGTTGTTTTCTCAAAATGGCAGACATTCCACCCTACTAACTTTAAATGCCCATAACCCTGGAACGGAAAAAGATACAAAAATGTTTTTTGTACCAATAGAAAAAGAATTGCCTGAAGTTTTCAAATGTATATGTTTCTCAGAAACGGTCAGTTTCACACTTAACCTTTTCACTGCCAGCGATCTTTGAGCCAAAAAATTCCATTAAACTTACTTAGCCCTACAGAAACAGATTTCATCTGCAATGCTGTGGGATTTCTTTGTGGACACATTTAGATTTAGAATAGGGTCCATCCTTACTGATCAAATTTAGGAACACAATATCATTGATTAACAGACCCTTATTTCAAGAGCTTTCAATGACATGGTTTTTCAATCATTGTGGTGCAAAAATGCAAACGTTGGCCCAGGTTGAAAGGGTTAATGGTCCCTTTCGTGGTGCTGGGTACCATAGTCATATAGTCACACTCAACAATGTGTAGTTGAGTAGCTGCGCCAAAATGACGTAGCCTTCGAAGGTCAAAACCATAGTATATATATGCAGTGCTGGTCCGGGCTCCAACGGATGAGAAACAGACATGCTGATTTATACAGAGACGGAAAGACAGACACAAGAAACCCAACGGGCCCCTCGTTCTCCGATTCAATGTACTCCGTCTAACGCTAGAACTCAGGAGTACAAAAATCAGACCATTCAACCTTCATCCTAACAAACATGAGGAATTGATTTAAAGCAGCATTGCTGGAGAACCCTTGGATTCATGTGTGATGTAGCAGGGGGGGTGGACATGTAGTGTCTGTGTGTTGTGTGTGGTGTTGATGGGGTGTCCACAACATGTGGGTGTGTGTGTGGTGTTGTGTGTGTGACAGGGGGGGGGGCGGGAGGGGGGTTCCAGGGGGGGGGAGGGGGGTTCCATCAATTGTGTGTGTGTGTGGTGGGGGTGGGTCACACATTGTGTCCCTGTGTGTTTTGTGAGGGGTCTCACAATTGTGTGTGTGTGTGAGGGGGCGGGGGGTCCCCCACCAATGTGTGTGTGTGTGTTTGGGGGGGCGGGTACCACAATTGTGTGTCCGTGTGCTTGTGAGGGGGGAGGGTCCACAATTGTGTGTGTGTGTGTAGGTGTGTGTGGAGGGGGTGGGTGGACCATACTTGATGTGTGTGGGTGTGCTGGTGTGAGTGGAGGCGGTCCACAATTGTGTGTGTGTGTATGTGGGGGGGGGGGGTGGGGGGGTGGGTCCACAATTGTGGTGTGTTTGTGTGTGAGGGGGGTCCAACAATTGTCATTAGTGTGTGTGTGTGGTCGTGAGGGGGGTCCACCATTGTTTAGGTGTGTGTTTGTGTGGTGAGGGGGTCAACCAACCTGTGGTGTGTGTGTGAAGGGGGGGCCGGCGGGTGTCTGTGTCCACAATTGTTGTGTGTGTGTGAGGCTGGAGGGGGTCCACAATTGTTGTGTGTGTGTGTGTGAAGCAGGCTGGCGCGGGGGGGGGCGGGGGGGGGTTCAACAATGTGTGTGTGTGTGTGTGTGTGTGTGACGGGTCCACAAATTGTGTGTGTGTGTGTGTGTCGATGTGAGGGGGAGGGGGTCAACAATTGTGTAGTGCTGTGTGTGTGAGGGGGGGAGGGGGGTCCACAATGGTGGGTGTGTGTGTGGAGGGGGGTGGGCGCAAGTGTGTGAGTAGGTGTGTGGCGTGTGTGTGCGTGTGTGTGTGAATGTGTGTTGTTTGTGAGTGTGGTGATGGTACACAAATTTCTAGGCATGTGTGTGCGTGTGTGCATGTATGCTTGTGTGTGTTGTGTGTTTGTGCATGTGCATTTTTATTTGCATGCATGGCCTGCGTTTCAGCATGCATCATGAGCATATGTGCATGCATGCATGAGTTCAAGTCAAGTCAAAATAATCTCCTATGGCGGGTTAAATAACAACGCTGACCAAGCTTTTATTCATTCCTGCCCTTGAGTGTGTGTGGCTTTTTGTGTGTGTGTGTGTGTGTGTTTCCTGTGTGTGTGTGTGTGTGTGTGTGGCGTGGGTGTGTGTGTGCGTGTGTAGTGTGTGTGTGTGTGTGTGTGGATGTGTGTGTGTGTGTGTGTGTGTGTGTGTGTGCTGCGTCGAAGAGGAGAGACGAGAGAGACGAGATGGCACGACCGAGAGAGAGAGTAGAGGAGAGAGAGTGCGATTTGAGTGTGTGTTGGGGAAGGGAGGGGGAGTTTAGAGGGTTAGACAGCATTAACGTGGAGGTAAGGTGGAGAGATATACCAACAACAACAAAAAACACACCTGAACTTTGAACAAAACAAGATGTTCATAATATCACAACGTACCCAACTTTTACTAGTAGTAATTTTAACCCTCTGTGTGCCAGATTCATTCCAGCGTTAAATTTCCCCTAAAGTCTTTTTATTTTAAAAATTTTTTAAAAAGGTCTTATTCAAAAAACAAGATTGTACCTATTAGTGAATGCGCAGTTTTTCGCAAATCATTCTGAGCGTATTATATTTCCTTTCTTCATCACATTAAAAACAATCCTGATGCGTTTACTGGGCAGGGGCCCATTGGGGGGGTGTGCGTGTGCGCGTGTGTGTGTGTGTGCTTGCCCCGTGTGAACGTGCTTGCGTGAGTGCTTGCATCGACATGCCTCTCCCCTCTTCTTCAACCGTGCTTGCATGAGTGCGTGCGCATGTGCTTGCGTGTATTTTGATACCCTCGGTTTAAACGCATAAGACGTGAATCCACTTTGACATTTTCAAGTAAACGTGAATGAAACCTGACCTTCATGCTGTGCTAGATATGAAATGAGATTCTATCTCTCAAACTTGTTATGCATACACATCCTACACAAACAAACACACACACACACACAACACACACACACACACAACACACACACATATCAACGTACACACACACACACACACAACATCACACACACACACACACACACACACACACACTCACAAAAACTATGCACGCACACACACCACACCAGTTTACCCCCAACACAAGATCTTGACGTAGAATGGATTCTCTCACTAGCTGAAATGAGTAGCTTTTGGTGCAAAATATGTGTAGTTTTATTCATTAAACCATCAACTAATGTTCACTGAAAATGAGTAGTAATCAAGAATTAAAGAACATTATTTTTTCAGTTTTGAAGAATAGTAGAGGTCCAAGTAGAAATACTACTAAAAAATAATAGAATAAACAGGTCTGCCACACGCATGCGCACGCACATGCACACACACAATGCACACACACACACTAAAATGTATGCATTCATGCCACACGAACACACATAAAGCCCGCATGCTCATACAGTCTCTCTCTCTCTCTCACACACACACACACACACACACACAAACAATACCCGCGCACACACCAACACACATGCTCCACGGCCCGCACATGCACACACACACACACTAAAAAATGTATGCATGCATGCCACACGAACACAAATATGCTCATGACACACACACACACAGTCACACACACGACACACACACACACACACACCACACACACAACACACACACACACACACACACACACACACACACACACACACACACACACAAACTACCCCGCGCACACACACACACGCACGTGCACAAGCACATGCACACACACACACACACACACACACTAAAATGTATGCATGCATGCCACACGAAACACAAATATGCTCGTGAATCACATACATACAGTCTCTCACACACACACACACACACACACACACACACACACACACACACACACACACACACACACAACACACACACACACACAACACAACCACCGCGCACAACACCACACGCATGCGCACGCACATGCACACACACACACACACACACACACTAAAATGTATGCATGCATGCCACACGAACACAAATATGCTCGTGAATCACATACATACAGTCTCTCCACACACACACACACACACACACACAAACTACGTGCGCACACACCACACGCATGCGCACGCACATATGTACATGCACACACACACACTGCACACACACGCCAAAATTGCATGCCATGCATGCCACGCGAACACACATATAATGCCTGTGAATACAAACATACTCTCACTCACACACACACACACACAAACTACACGTGCGCACACACCACACGCATGCGCACGCACATATGTACATGCACACACACACACTGCACACACACTAAAATGTATGCATGCATGCCACGCGAATACACATATGAATGCCCGTGAATACATACATACAGTCTCTCACTCACACACACACACACACACACACACACACACACACACACACAACACAAACTATGTGCGCAAACACCACACGCACATATGTACATGCACACACACACTGCACACACACTGGAGGGCAGGATGAAAAAAAGCCTTGTTAGCTTATTCTTTAACCCTCAATAAAGATCATTTTGACTTGACTTGACTTGACTTGACACACCACACACAAAAATATGTGCGCGCACACCACACGCACATATGTACATGCACACACACACTGCACACACACTAAAATGTATGCATGCATGCCACGCGAACACACACATATAATGCCCGTGAATACAAAACATACTCTCACACACCCACACACACACACACACACACACACACACACACACACAACACACACAATTATACACTGGCTCCTTCCCCTTTTCCACCCCCTCCCCCCTTTGTTCGTCTCACTCTTTTTACCTCAACAGCATAGCACACCTTAACCACCAGGCCTATAACAAAAAGAACCACCAAAAAAATATCAATGTGCCTACACTACAGTGACAGATCGGCTCAGAAATTTCTAAAACTTATTCAAGCGCTACTAGTACTGAGTACTAGTGATACTTTGCTTTCGAGATTCACAATAATTGACACGGCTACACCATTCCTCACAGTCACACTGCACAGCTTTCTTTGGATGATAAAGTGATAAAGTTTTCAAAATCCCCCCCCCCCCCCCCCCCCCCCCCATTCCCAATCCCCCCCCCCCCCCCCCCCCCCCCCCCAATCAAATAACCTCCTCAACCCCTCCAAAACCCCGGACACAGCATCACGCTCAAACCCCAATCAGCGAGTGCGAGCTGGCTGGGTCACTAAAAAACCAACGCCCTGTGTCCTTATCAGATGAAACCGACCCCCTTTTTTCAGTCTTTTTTTTTTCTCCTGAGGGTGCCAGAATGATCAACTGAATGATCGTGGGCCCTCAACACTCACAGACACACCCCTTATAGTGACAACCTTTCAGAAGCTCCCCAAATACACTTTCTGCAGTGCTAACTGCGCACAAATAGGACTGCTCAGGACTGCTTTCAGGATGTCATGAAGTTCAGGATTTCTTTTAATGCCTAGAGCCGGCGTCGCCAGATTATGATAATGTTAGAAGATGCATTTTGCTGGTCGTAGAGGTCATGGAGTTTAACCAGAAGTGAAAGTGCAACAAGAGCCTGTCAGTTACATTGGAGACTGTTGTTTCTCTTCAGCTTCCAGGGGGCATTGCGCCCCGGAACACCCAGGAGGGGCGCTGTTCCTGCACTCTGCCGGGCCCTGGACGGCCCCTGGACCCCTGCCTTGCAGGATTTTTTTAATTTCCCAGGAACACCCATGTAGTTGCCACCAAACACCTAACACACACAAATTACTAAATATCCGAGAAGGCAAATGCAAAACAAAAACAAACAAAAAACGCAAATTCAAGTCTCCATTTTTGCTTCCAAGCTGCAGATCTATACTATTCTGATCCCATTCTGGCCAGTACTAAAGCAGCATAATGCTTGCCTTCTCCAACAAACAAACAAAGAAAAGAAAAGAACAAAGATTGTAAAGTCTTTCACTGAACCCCGCGAGGACGATAAAACAAAATTTCCCAATAAATATTTCCAACCGTGAAATTTTCTAAAATTATGAACAAACACTTCACAACCTTGGGTAAAACACTAAGACAGGGCTGACTCGTAAACTCACAAATCAAAATCACACAAGATAATCGAATGATCAAAGTCAGATAATCACAGCACAACACCACAAAATCCTTGCTTCCTACTGTTATAGCAATGGAAGCTTCTTTTTTTTGTCCGTTGAGACGATCCACCCTTTAAATTATAGACACTCTTCATCATAAAAACCAGAACCAGGGTTTCCATGTCAAAATTCAAGGATCACATCCTACATGATACATCCCAACACTTCTACTTCTAGTTCTAACCAGGCTGTACTACTTGGCGTTTGGTCACATCACTACTCTCCCATGGACTTCTTTCATTTTTTGTCTCCCTTTACTCATTTTTTTTAGGGATGGGTGAGAGATTTAGTGGGGGAGGTTTGGGGGGCTTTCCTTCGGGCAACTGTAAAGCTGCTGACCCTGTTTCTTTGCGCACACCTGGATATTGACCTTCATTCAGTGAAGTTGGGTGTAGCTCCGCCCTTTCTGTTCATCCAGGCTGTTCTGGTAAACGGTGTCTCCCCCTCCGCTAAACGTGAAGTTGTGTTAAAAACTCTCTTTGAATTAACTCCCTTGAAAGTTATTTTCGGCACCAAGCCACATTGAGACAGACTCCAGGTTCATCCTCAAAAAAAAATGACGACCCAGGACTGCCTATATGACCACCACCCACACAGTGCACAACAACAGCGGTGGAGAGAATTTGTGCACAAACAAATCAAGATTAATTCAAGAGTGGCATAGCCTTCTACTAGTTCTAGTCTTGAATTATGTTACACTTAAACAGCACACAGAACAAAGTGGTATGCCTTGATAGAAGTTGGGTTAACTCACTCACGACGAACGAGCCGGATCCGGCTCATGGCAGCACAATTTGTGACCAATCAGTACAGGCCTACATCAAGTGTGAGCACCATGCTCGAGAACCTGGGCTGGGAATCACTGGAGAGCAGACGGCAGAGGACCAGGCTCTCCACGCTGCACAAAATCAGCACAGACACTGTACACTGCCCAAATCTGCAAGCCAAGCTGGTGCCGCTTCCATCTCGGCAAAGGCGTGGACACCATCTGCAGTTCCAGCAAATCCAGTGCCGCACTAAGTACAGGTCAAACTCGTTCCTCCCAAGGACCATCAGGGAGTGGAATGAACTGCGGCAGGACTCCATCGCAGCTGACGTGCGTGGCACGTCGGGACTGCAGGCTGACCAGTAGCTCATCAGTCTCGCCCCCCCCCCCCCCCGCCCTCCCGCCCCCCCCCCCTCCGCCCCCCCCCCTTCCGCCGTCCTTGCTTCTCCCTTACCCACTCCAATCCCTATTTTTTGTTGTCACACCACCACTGCCAACTGAAATTTGAACACCACCGGAACCCCTCTTTTTCAGTATTTTTTTTATTTTCAAAAGGTGCCAGAATGGTCAGCTCATTGACCGTGGGCCCTCAAGAGAAGAAGAAGATGCTTGCACAACCGTTTAGGACTGATCCGACCCATAAGCGTTTCCAAGAGGTTTTGATTTCTGGCTTGTAATCAGCTTTCAAGCGTGACGTCATAGCCTACTTTCAGTTTGCTTTGACCTTGCCTCACTTGAAATCAACCAATGATTGCAGACTTTACATTCACGTTTAGCTGTAGGGGGGGGGGGGGGGGGGGGGGGGGGGGGGGGGGGGGGGGGGGTGTCAAAAATCAGAATGTGAAATTTTCCTTCTTTCTATGTGTTAGCTGTCTTCGTTAATAGGAGACAAACGACAAAGGTTTGGAATCTGATATTTTACGATCATTTAGTGCATGGTGTTGCGAATCTTTTCTGAAAATATCAATGTCTAACTCTTCTTCGTAACTTGGTTTTGGTGATTGTTGTCCGAACCTAGTCAAATGCCCAGTCCCCCCACAGAACAAGGGGAAATAATTCAGCCAGTCCCGAGTGAGTTAAACAAAGTTAGAAATAGTGAGGCAAAGAGAGAGGATAATAGTGAAGTAAGGAAAGCATAGTTCACTTTAGTTTACCGTCCATAAGGGTCTCTGACCAATTGGACGCTAATCTCATCACCCATCTTCACTTTAGCTTCCCCTTCGCATGTTCTTGGCTTACAACCCCCAAATCTTGAGGTATTGTTCTTTCCGTTAAAAATAACGATAAAAAAACCCTAACCGCAGACCTGTTTACCCCCTACACAAGTTTTGAGTAGTCCTGATAGCTGAAATGAGTAGTTTGGGCTCAAAATGTGTAGTTCTATTCATTAAACCATCAAACAATGTTCACTGAAAATGAGTAATTAGAGCATTATTTTCAATTTTGAAGAGTAGTAGAGGTCCAAATTGAGTAGAATACTACTTGAAAAGAGTAGAGTAAACAGGTCTGAAATCTTGAGGTATTGTTCTTTCCATTAAAATAATGATAACAGCCCTAGCCTAACTTTCGACAAGAAAATATGGTTGAAATCAGCGAACCTGCATTTTGCGTTTTGCGCTTTAATGAAACCAAGCTCCGCCCCAACACTCGGGTGACCTGTGATACGAGTGCTCAACTTTACAATTGCCTTTTCTTTTCTTTCTTTCCTAAGTGCTAAGAACTGTGTGCAGTAGTTAGTAGGGGTGGGGGGGCGGAGGGGGTGGGGGGGGGGGGGGGGGAGAGTGCCAGTCAAGCGAAGGTGATCTGTGTGGCCAAGAAGAGGCATAGTCTGTCACTCTCCCAGTAACACACACACACACACACACACACACACACACACGCACGCACACACATGCACGCATGCATGCACGCACGCACACACACAGAGTGGGACACACATACACAACACACACACACAGTGGGACGCACACACGCACACGCACACGCACACACGCACACGCACACATGCACGCACGCGCACGCATGCATGCATGTACGCACACACACACAGAGTGGGACACACATACACAACACACACACACACACAACACACACACACACACAGGGTGACACACACACATACACAAAGTGACACACACACACACACAGAGAGACACACACACACACAGAGACACACACAGAGACACACACACACACACACACACAGAGTGACACACACACAGGGTGACACACAAAGTGACACACACACAGAGAGAGAGAGAGAGAGAGAGAGAGAGAGAGAGAGAGAGAGAGAGAGAGAGAGAGAGAGAGAGAGAGAGAGAGAAGAGAGAGAGAGAGAGAGAGAGAGAGAGAGAGAGAGAGAGAGAGAGAGAGAGAGAAGAGAGAGAGAGAGAGAGAGAGAGAGAGGAGAGAGAGAGAGAGAGAGAGAGAGAGAGAGAGAGAGAGAGAGAGAGAGGAGAGAGAGAGAGAGAGAGAGAGAGAAGAGAGAGAGAGAGAGAGAGAGAGAGAGAGAGAGAGAGAGAGAGAGAGAGAGAGAGAGAGAGAGAGAGAGAGAGAGAGAGAGAGAGAGAGAGAGAGAGAGAGAGAGAGAGAGAGAGAGAGAGAGAGAGAGAGAGAGAGAGAGAGAGAGAGAGAGAGAGAGAGAGAGAGAGAGAGAGAGAGAGAGAGAGAGAGAGAGAGAGGGGGGACACACACTGAGAGTACAAGTTCGTACTCAAGTAGACCAGAGACAGACAGACAGACAGACAGGGAGAGAGAGAGAGAGAGGATGGGGGAGTTTTGGAGGGAGTGGGATATAAGTCATAAACATAGCAAAACATGAATAGCAACTGCCCCCTCTGCTATCTGGCAGTCATTGTAGGAAACGACAGACAGGCAACAACAAAAACACTAGCTTTGCAAACAACAGAATAAAATTAGGTCTCAAAAATTAGGTCTTTTATTTGGAGAGAGAGAGAGAGAGAGAGAGAGAGAGAGAGAGAGAGAGAGAGAGAGAGGAGAGAGAGAGAGAGAGAGAGAGCTGAGATGCTGAGACAGTCACAGACAGTAGAGAGATGAACGAGAGAGAGATACACACAGAGACTAGAGAGAGAGACAGAGAGCAATAAGTAGAGAGATAAACGAGAGAGAGAGAGAGAGAGAGAGAGAGAGAGAGAGAGAGAGAGAGAGAGAGAGAGAGAGAGAGAGAGAGAGAGAGAGAGAGAGAGAGAGAGAGTTAAGTACACATGAGAGATGCTGAGACAGTCACACTCACAGACAGGCAGACAGAAGTAGAGATATGAACCACAGAGAGAGAGAGAGAGAGAGAGAGAGAGAGAGAGAGAGAGAGAGAGAGAGAGAGAGAGAGAGAGAGAGAGAGAGAGAGAGAGAGAGACATGTAAGAGAGAGATGAACGAGAGAGAGAGAGAGAGAGAGAGAGAGAGAGAGAGAGAGAGAGAGAGAGAGAGAGAGAGAGAGAGAGAGAGAGAGAGAGAGATGCTGAGACAGTCACAGACAGGCAGACCGACATAAGTACAGAGATGAACGAGAGAGAGACAGAGAGAGACAGAGAGAGAGAGAGAGAGACAGAGAGAGAGAGACATTGAGACAGTTACAGACAGACATAAGTAGAGAAAGAGACAGAGAGAAAGAGGGAGAGGAGTGGAGGGGGAAGGGGTGAAAGAGACAGACAGAAAGAAAGGGGGGGGGGGAGAGAACTTCAACTAGAAAAAAAAATAAACTCGCTTGATAACATGAAACACTGTAGCAAGAGACTGAGAAAGAAAGTAAGTAACAAGCATAACGGACGAACAAAAAACAGTACCACCAACCACAAGCTAGTCATTCTCTTTATCTGACTTTGTAACAAGAATTAGCAAAGGAACAAACATCTAACCTGAAAAGCCAGGCTTGAGTTTATATATATATATATATATATAGAGAGAGAGACCAAAAACGCCTTACCCAAGTTACAACCCCACTCTTTTGTCAACAACGGAGTAATTACAACGTAATTGAAAAATGATGACAATAGAAACAAATTGGCAACCCCACATACACCCACCCCCACACCACACACCCCCACACACATACCCACACCACAAGTGTAGAGTGGCACAGAGGTAAAGCGTTCACCTTGTGTCAATTAAACCCGAGTTCAAACCTGGGTACAGGGTGGTTTTTTCCTCTCGCTTTGCACAAGGCCTTACGGTCTGAACACACGTATACACGCACTCAATACATCACGTCTTTCGGATGAGACAATAAACCGAGGTCCCGTGTGCCCATGCACTTAGCACACAAATACCAATGGCAACGGAAAAGTTGTTATTTGGTCAAAATTTACCGCCCCCCCTCTTTCCTTCCTCATTAGTCACACAATAATCGCATGCAAAAAAAATAAATTGGGTGGCGCACCTCTGGCTGCGATGCGCTCTCTAGGTGGGAGCAACCCAAATTTCACAGAGTCGCCTCTGTGACTATAAAGTACCTAATAACAATAGTAAAATTGGTGGGTAAAGAAAACAAGGTACTGCAGTCCATTTTTCACCTTAACGGAGTAATTAGCCCAAAATATAAAAACCAACTAGAGAGTGAAAACACTAGATCACCAGCCGTGCGGCAGCATTTTCCCGCTGTACAGTGACCTTGACCTTTGACCTTCATTTTCGAACTTGGCCTGTCTCGTCTATGACAGCACAGCGGAGCATGTGCTCTAGAACCAAAAAAATGCCCATTTCATGAACAGACAAGGCAGAGAGCAATCGGAGGCCAAGTCAGAACCACAAAAATCAGTCACACAAAAATCGCATGCAAATAAAGAAATTAGAAAACGGGTGGCGCGCCTCTGGCTGCGACGCGCTCTCCAAGCGGAAGCAACCCGAATTGCACACCCCTCTGTGACTATAAAGTACTAAATACCAAATCAAACAAAAATGCCAACGAAGGAATCGAATGGAGAATAGTTGCAGAAAAGTTAGTAGGGGGGGGGGGGGGGGGGGGGGGGGGGGGGGGGGGGGGGGGGGGGTTTAAAGGAAGAATTGGGAAAAGGGGAGGGAGGAGGGAGAGCAGATTTAAGGGTATGAGGATGAAGGGGGGGGGGGGGCAGGAATACTTACCTTTCCACTAGCACCGCAGAGGGGGGACTGTAGAGGGAGTGAGAGGGATTGGAGAGGGTGGGGGTGGGGGGGTCTAGCAGTTGAGTGGTCAGTGAGGTGTGACATGCTAGGGGGGGGGGGGGGGGAGTCAAGCATGATGGTCCACCACGCCCGCTGACCCTCACTTGACCAAACTGTCACCACACGCAAACTGAATGTGTGTGTTGTGTGTGTAGTAGTAGTGTGTGTGTGTGTGTGTGTGTGTGTGTGTGTGTGTGTGTGTGTGTGTGTGTGTGTGTGTGTGTGTGTGTTCTTTAATTTAACATCTATCCACCTTACAGTGATCTTAATTACTTAAACAACAACAAGAATGCATCATGTTTATGTATTAGGTATTAGGTACTTTATAGTCACAGGGGTGTCTCTGTGCAATTCGGGTTGCTCCCACCTGGAGAGCGCGTTGCAGCAAGAGGCGCGCCACCGATTTTTTTTTTTTTTTTGCATGCGATTTTTGTGTAACTGATGAGGAAGGAAAGGGGGGGGGGGGGGGGGGTTAAGTTTTGACCAAATGGCAACTTTTTGGTTAACCCTTATAATGATGTTGACAACATAACTGGCCTTTTCAGACCTGTACCTCAACAGTCTACCCTGGGTATATACTGTATGCCTTCCTCACCACTCCACCCCACCCCCTCACCGCTCCCGCCCCCCTCTCCCCATCCCTACTCTCCTCTTCCTAGTACTCTTGGCGACCCTTTCTTGGGCCTTTGACCTGTGACCTGACCACAGACCCTCCCTCATCCCCACCACCCCTTCTTCTCTCTCCCAACTCTCCCCCTCTCCTTCCCCCAACCCCTTTCTCCCAATTCTGTTTTATCCTTTCTTCATTGATCATCGATCGCTCAGACAGTCTCTTTCAGTCAATATGAGCTCAGCCAGATGCGTCATGCTGCCGTTATGCTCCTAACTAGGAAATAGTTAGGCCCAGGTCTTCGGCTGGAGGATCTTTGTGAGAATTTCTAGAACAAAACTAGGAGAATGGACCAGTCAGGACAGTGTCATTTAAATTAAAGCAACTTAGGGAAAAGGCAGAGTCAAATTAGAGAGTGAAAGATTATCTAGAGTAAGATACAAGCACAGGACTTCCGGGTCGAATGAATGAATGAAAAATGGTGTTTTACGTCCTCTCGGTCATAGACACATATGGGACATTTGTAAATACAAAGATGGTGGGAACAATACAGGAGGCAATGCCCCAAAGGCAGTGCAACACCAGAAAAGTCCCGATTTTTTTAACAATATAGATATGTGTAGCAGTAACCACGCCTCGGTTAAACCTCATCGGCTATGGTACCGCTATGGTACCGCCACGGTATAATTGATTCATAAGACTTCCAGGTCGGAATCTTTGGAGTCTTTCAGTTTCATACAAATGGTTCCCCCTCTTTCTGAAAGTGTCTTGAGCACCAAATTCAGTAGGCATGATATAAATGAAGGGGGGAATCATTGTTGTTCAGTTTTTAAAAAACACAGCTTCTTCCTTTTGTCTTCAAAACATGTGAAGTTCAGCCATGTGCACTAATATTTTCAATTATGATATTTCAGTTGAATGTCTATACATTTTATTAATAAACAAGCAAAAAGCATACAGGCCAAACTGGAAAATAATTTTATGGTGGACAGGAGAGATTGTGTTCGCTAGAGTGGGGGGGGGGGGAGGAGAGTGTGTGAGTATGTGTCTGTGAGTGTGAGTACACGTGAGTGCTTTGTGTATGTGAGTGCGCGTGTGTGTATGTGTGTGCGTGCGTGTGTGTGCGCGTGTTTGTACAAGTGTATGCTTGAGTAAGTTTGTGTGCGTTTCAGTGATAATGTGTTTTCTGTGTGTTTGATGAAATGTGTGTGGGTATGTGTGTGTATGTCTGTGTGCAAGAACGTGTTCACGCTCGTGCGTGCACGTACGTGCGTGTGTGTCTGTTTTGCGTGTGTGTCTGTTGTGCGTGTGTGTGCGTGTGTGTTTCAATACTGATTGTAAAGCGCTTTGTGCTCGATAAAAAGCGCTATATAAATATCCGTTTATTATTATTATTAAACACACAAAAAGCAACACACAAACATGTTTTTTTAAAATGATAACAATAAATAAAAATGAAAAGAACAGAAAAAGAAAAAAAGAAAGAATAACAAATTAAGAAAGGGGTGAGGGAGGGGTGTCTATTGAGTTCCCTCCTTCCATGCTAACTTGGCCTGAAGAACACTAGTTTCAAGGACTACTGACTCAAGGGAAGTAATCCACTACACATTCCCTTGCCGGGCTTTGCAGAGTAGTATCCCTTACATTATAAATGACAATTTACACTGTTCAACTGAAATTATTATAGCAGTTAAGCACTAGTGTCTCTCTCTCTCTCTCTCTCTCTCTCTCTCTCTCTCTCTCTCTCTCTCTCTCTCTCTCTCTCTCTCTCTCCCCTCTCTCTCTCTTTGCTTTATTGTTGATTTTCATGCCAAAAGTAACCCTGGCATTGCCTCCATGTCAATAGGACCTGTGTAGTTAACTCATTCGCATCACAACGATTTTGAATTATTAAAAAAACCTCACAAATCACTCCAGTCATACACACAAACAAAACATGTATAAACAAAAGGAGAAATGAAAGAAGATTACTGGGTTGTTTTTTAAGAAGTGGTACTGGTAGATAAGACTCTTTTATATACTAATAATAATATAGACTTTATATAGAAAAACTCTCTACACCGACTGGCTTCCCCACAACAAACCACTACAAAAGCAAAGTCAGAGGCAAAATTGTGGTCTAAGGGAGCGAAGCGAGTTTAGAAGTGACCAAGGTATGGTGTGCACACATATTTACTTCCCTTGAAGCAAATGCATCAAATTGACAGCTATCTATTAATTCCCGACTTGAATTAGCTAACTCACAAATCTTAGGCAAAATTCAGATTTTGTTATTACATGTACATACGTTCATACTATTTTATCAGTCATATTATATGAGGGGTCTCAGTCTGGGGGAAAAAAGTACTGATTGGGTTATAGTCCAAAAACTACGGTAAACTGTACTACTTTTGAAGAGACTACATTCAAAGCGTTGCTCACACTCATGATACAAACGGCTACAGATTGACAAGACAAATCAATATTTGCCAAATCCAACAGATTTGTTGGAGTTTCAGGCCGACATGCAGACTGAAGAGTCTTTCACGAAGACGAAACAGCTGTCTTTGCATCTAGGCATTGTCTATCTCCCCCATTGGGAGAAAAAGTAAATCAGCACATTTTCTTTTCTTGTTTTCAGAACACAAATCATAAAATTAAAGTTAAAGTGGATTGATTTAAGACTATTATAATAACAAAAATAGCGATTGTATCGAGCTTTTAGCGAATGTAGGTGAAGTAGAAAGCTCTACTATCGATCATTTCATAAAGAACAAACAGTTTCTATATTGCTGTTTTTTTGTGTGTAAAAGAGTTATTTTTAGAACTACAAGCCGTACTTTAAATTCATGAAACTTTGTAAACTTTTAAAACACGCATTTGACAATAACACTTTAAAATTTTAACCCTTTCGCCGCCAGCCATTTTTCAGCAAAAAAATTCCATTAAGCTTACCTGGGTAGAGAACAAAATAATCTGCAGTGTGGGGGATTCCTCTATAACATGCATAGCGTAACCTTGGCCTATTCTTACCTCCCAAAATAAAGAAAACATGGTCTTTGAATAACAGACCCTTGTTTGAGGCCTTTTCGTAACATGGGTGTTAAATCATTGTGGTGCTAAAATGCGACATTGGCGGTGAAAGGGTTAAAGGAATATGGTGAACTGTTTCAAAGTTATAGCAATGTTTCTAAACTGTCAATGTGTCTAATTGTGAATGTAGACTAAAAAGTATAACTTAAGTGTACAACTTCCAGCACAATTGATTCTGGAGACTTCTTCACAGCTCATGAAGTTGAACAGAGTACAGCAAAACAAATATATGATTAAGAGTATATCAGGCAAAAAAGCCTCGCAGACAGGCAGGAACCAATCCTTGCGGTTGTTAGGCGCTGCATGTAGGGTTAACATTCCTAGCTCCTTAAAATTCCTAGCTCGCTACTATGAGAGTGACTATTTGCGACAACCACAAATTTCATGTTTTCGTTACTTGAACCATTTACCTAACACTAACCCTAACCCTAACCCTATCCTTAACCCTAGAAAAAAGTGAAATTTGTCGTTCATGCTCAATGTCGCAAAATGCCGCAAATAGTCACTCTCATAGTATAGTAGCGAGCTAGGAATATTAACGAGCTAGGAATTTTAACCCGACACTGCAAACTTGCGTGGTACAGTTATGTGACTGGCAAAAAAACAGTGCTCTTTTCTGACATAAAATGATCTTCCTTACACTGTTACAGGCAAAAATAAGGATATTTATAATTATATCCAGAGTACAACCCTTTAGTAGTTCTATGCATAGCCTTTGCAATTGTGACCCAGCACCACAAAAGGGACATTAAGTGTCAAAATGACCATTCTGAGGAAATGGTACACTCCGGTACAGTTAGAAACTTCAGACAATTCTCTTTCAAATGATATAAGAACAATTCTTGCATTCTAGTGTAATATTTTTTCGCTTTAGAGTTATGAGCATTTAAAGCTGGTAGGGTGACTGTTGGCCATTTTGATAAATCACAGTCTAAAGTTGTTTTAGCCTAGCCTGAAGAAAATGCATCAATCTACTCATCTTAAAGCACTTTTTTTAACAATGTTTAGAGGCCCACAACAAAGAGCGTCCTTTATAAATTATGAAAGATGACATATTAGAGAGCACGAAAATAAACTCAAAATTGATTTTTTTTAAATGAGATTTTTGACTTTGCAAACTTGTGAAAAACTAGCCCAGCGACTTAATGTCCCTTTCATGGTGCTGGGTCACATTTCAGTTTTCAAGCCTATTGTGAGTGGGGTTGATCCACATTCATAAAACCCATTTTCTCTATAAATAAATCGGACAACAGATCATGAACTTCATGATGAAGAAGAAGTCAAGATGGATTTGGATTTGGGTTGTGTAGGACTAGGATTAGGACCTAGTTCCGTTGCGTCCATCATCAGAAGTGGCGTCTGCGATGTATACTACCAGATCCAGATACATGTGTCTAAACAGAGGTTGTTCGCCAGAAATCAGATATACCAGCAGAAGCCATCTTTTTATTTAATTGTGCCTGACGAATGTGTAAGGTTCAATATTTTTTGCACAATCGAAGTTTGCTCTTCGTTTCTCTTTTGTTTTTAAGATGTAGTCTTAATCCTATCCCTATCCCAACCGTAAGTTCTAACATTAACCACAACAGTCGGATGAACACTTAAACTTGTGCTTTTGTTCTCACATCCAGAAAGTTTCCTTCAATTATTTTGGTGATTAAATTTTTTTTAATCATTTATTTCGGTTGTTTACAGTTCTAATCCTATCCCTTTTCTGGTCGATCAATTCAAACCCTATCTCTATTCGCCGACTTGGTGAACGACCTCCATTTAGACTCAACTGATCCAGATCCACACGTTACTTATTATAAAGGTCTGCCGTAGTGTAGATGTGTGGAATAATCTGCCAGCCAACGTAGTGAATGCGCCATCAGTTCAATCTTTTGAAGCACGCCTGGATAAACTGTGGAGGGACGAACCCTTCAGATACAATGCCGACCACGATCAAACTATCAAAGTAACCACTACCTCGGAGCTGACAGAAGAGGCCTAGGGTGGCCTGCAGTCGGACATCATCCTATGTATTCCTATGTATGTATGTAAAGCCCATCCCACTATTCGGAACGAGTAGGCCGTGTCAGGCGTGTGTACTGGTGGGATGGATGGCACGAATTCACATAGCACGCATCCCTGTGCGCTATTAATGGTCTGAATGAAGACCGGTGAGCGCGGGGCAGGATAAATATCCCCAACTGGAAGAAGAAGATAGGAAGAGGTTTGCAAAAAAACTTGAGTGATAATATGTCAAATGTTACAATATGACTGTGTACCCTCACATCAACTTGTTTATTAATGCAGTAGTTTATGCATGCCTGAGTGTAGCATGAGACGCCAGGTGTGGATCTTGAAATCAGGCCACACGATAAGGATAAAAGAGAGGGGGGGGGGGGGGGGGGGGGGGGGAAAAAACTGTGCTGCAAAACGCAAGGTCATTTGTTTCGTCTGCTAACTAGTGCTAGGCTTCCGCAAATGAATCAAGTTGCCGTTTAATAATAGCTCTACCAATCATGTCATAAAACAAAACGTAGTACTCACCTATCCGGAAGGGACATCTTTTGGAGTTGTGTGGCCTTCTTCTACCTGAACGAATGTTGAATGTTATTTTTTTCACATTGAAATCGTCAGGCCCACCTCCTCGAATGCAGTGTCAAATTTCTGACCATTGGGTCAGTGTTGATCCAACAACAGGTCCAAAAATGCAGAAAACTGTTCTGAAATAACACTATTCACGTCAATAGTAGAATGCACCAAGTTTCTAAATTAGGTAGAACCAAAGCAATGTGCACTGTACAAAGTGCTACCTTTGTAAACAAGGTCTATTGATCCTAAAGTTTGTGTCATACCAAGAATAATCGCTGGCATCATCGACCTTCTCACGACGCGTAAGAAATTTAAAATCATGAAATTAATTACTACTAACACATCAAAAACTGGTATGAAATTTTAAAACTTATCACGTGTAAATTTTACTGAAACAAACATAATCAAATTTGACGATAATTGCGATTTTATTGACGATTTATTTTCTAAGTAATCACTACGCAGAACTATTTTGTTCTAGGTTCGCACTCAAAAAGTTCCGGATTGAATGCTGTTGAATATTTCCATCTAAATTGTCGTTTTCTTCCATAACAAATTGTTTAAAAATTGTTTGAATTTTTTTATACATCCATTCACTAAACACTAATACTTTTATTTTCAGTACAAGTCGAGGCGAACTTTGACCTATTCACTTCCGAATGTATCACATGACACTGGACAAAAAGTGTCGTCTGCGTCAAACTCAAAATGACGGTTCCACTGGGAGTTCGTTTGATACCTAGTTTTAGGAACGACGCTGTTCTAACTTGTAGTGGAAATTCAAATGGAATAAGAAGAGCTGGGTGAGTATCTTCATACACTCTTTGTCATTTGTATTATTCGAGGACATCTGTTGATTGCTTTTGACTTTTGTCAAAGTTGAAACTAACTTTTACTCAGTCTCACTGTAGTGTAGTGTACAATACATTGTAAACAAAACTAAACACAGCTTTACTGAGCTTGGCCTTAGCCTCAGCTAATCGAGACAAGACTCAGCAGACAGCGAAGGGTCTTCACTACAGGAACACACACACACACACACCACACACACAAACACACGCACGCACTCACACACACGCGCGGGCAGCGCAACGCACACACGTACACACGCATACACAGTACTGAGAGAGAAGAGGGAGGTGCATGAAACGTTGGGAACGGGAAGGGACCCAATAATTATTATGTGAAAGCTTGGGGTGACCTGGAGAGGATGGCGGTTAGGGTGAACAAATGAATGCGATAATAGAAAAATGGTGGGACAGAGGGCAGTTCTTAATGTTTTGATAGTCGCTTGTATCGACCCTAATTATGTTCAATTTTTTGCGAGGCATGATTTGTAATTCATTTTTCCCTTAGTTTTGTTTCCATTTTTCAGGCATGCAAATGTGTTTCTTTGATTGTATTGTGTTTGTACGAGACCACGCTGTAATTTCAACTAACGTGATAATAACTATTTTTGACTTTGACTTTGAGACACACACACACACACACAAACACACACACAACACACACACGCCTCAGAGTGGGAGGGTGTTGAATAGAAATGTCCTTCTACATAGTAAATAGTGTATCTACCAATACTTAAATTATTCCCGACTCTCTTGGGCTCATCTTCTTTCTCCCCACATAATATCTTATCTGGATCTGGATTCATTACGTTGTATGAGCCTATGAAGGCTATATAAATACGTGTATAATTATGCACAACGGATTTGGAGAGCGCATTTGGAGTTAAAATGTGATGTAATGACACATAGAATTTGGAAAGCTGGATGTTCTTGATGTTAATGACATTAAATTTGATTATGGCTTTACAATTTCTGGTCTTGTAGTCATCATAAAGAAAATTAAAATTTTCTGTCTTGATGGTACTGACAACAACAACAAGAAAAGAGTTAAAGTTGCCGTCTTGATGGTAATTGACAGCCTGGCTTTTATTGCGCCCATAGTCCTTTCTTTCATAGTATATCATTTTACTCTTACTCTATTTTGTGTACTGTTAGTGGTATTTCTTTCTTTTTGTACTACCCCCTAAAGTGCAGCAGACATCTCAATGTGCTCTAAAAGTTGTAGTGGTGGCCTGAGGACGGACGATGACGAAGAGAACAGTTGTAATGCTGACGTGAAAAAATGTCTGAAAACATTCGTGGGATGTAAATTATTAAGGAAATTAAAGGCAAGACGGTAGGTATAACCATGAGTGGGGAGACTAAGGATTGGGGGTGGGGGTGGGGGGGTGGTGTCCAACTGACCCTTAGAGAGAGGAGAGAGAGGGGAGGGAGAGAGAGAGAGAGAGAGAGAGAGGGAAGGAAATAAAATTTTATTGCTATCAAGGACAGTCGATATGAAGGCAAAATAAACATAATACCGACATTATCGATTGACATGCAACCATACATGTCAAGAGGGTTTCTTTGCTTTTTTCTCAGCAATGATAACCCTGTGAGAGAGAGAGAGAGAGACAGGACAGACAGAGAGAGACAGAGAGAGCCGACAGCATGATAGAGGAAGACAGACAAACTTGTTCTCCAGAACTGAAAGACCAAGCAGAGCTACTCCACAACTTTCACCAATTCTTAGAAACACCCTGTAGAGAGGACAGTCTCTTGATTCTAGTCTATATTACCATACACTAGCGCAACGCCGTAGTAACTGGTAGCGCTAACACCTTTTATTTTAACGCACAAGTACTGGTAACGGCGAGTACATCAAATTGAAGCGATTCGGTTAAGAAACGGCGGATTATAAGGCCCCGTTCTCACGTTGGCCGGTTAGCGCTGAGAGTGATGTTGCTCTTCCTAGTACCCCCCGGTTAACGCCTAGTAACGTAAAACACCAAGTACTGGAAAACGCTGAGTACTGGTAACGCTGAGTACGGCGGAGTCGGTTATAATGGAGACTAGGGCGCTGCAGAGGCGGTCGATACGCGTTTAGCGCATTGCCAAAATGAGCAAATGACTCGGCTGCCTCGGTTGCCGTTGCCATCGCCCACGTTAGGGCTCACAGCAAATTTGAACGATTCAGTCAAAAAACGGCAGAGTTATAAGGACCGTTTTGTGTTCACAGGACAGACAGAACCACACACACGGACACTTGGCTTTTTATATAGATGATTGAGAGTGAAATAACTTATCTCGTCTATCGTTTCCGACAAACAATGACTGCCAGAAGCAGAGGGGGCAGATACTATTCTGGAGGGCTGGGCGAGATTGTTTATAGTGGAAGATGCCTTGCCCAGGGTACATCCCCACTGTCTCAGACAGAGGGATTTGAGAACACAGCTGGCGTTGAGGGAAGGTCCCCAAAGGCAGCCCATCCCTTTGGCCGCTAGCACCAGGCCGGTTGCAATACAAGGGCCCCTTCACCGTCTTCCGCAAGAGACTAAACTGTTACCATGGTTTTCCATTGCTGTAAAAATTATCTTAGTGTACAGCTCCAGGATTTAAAGTATTAGGTACTTTATAGTCACAGAGGCGTCTCGGGAAATTCGGGTTGCTCCCCACCTGAGAGAGCGCTGTCGCAGCCAGGGCGGCGCCATACAATTTTTTTTTACTTTTTTTTGGGGCATGCGATTTTTGTCACTGAGGTGTGTGTGGTGAGGGGGGGGTAAATTTTACCAAATGACAACTCATCGTGCCACTGGGTTAGCATATGCTAAGTGCAGGGAACATGGACCTCGGTTTATAGTGTCATCCGAAAAGACTCCACGTTCAGACGTTAGGCCTAAGTGCAGAAGAGAGGAAAAAATCCCTGTACCAGGTTCAAACTCCGGGTTTACTGAACAACGAGCGAACGCTGAGGATACAATCATGTTAATGTTGGCCCCATACTAGAGGTGAATGTCTAACCAAGAGAAAAGGGGACCAGAGTGAAAGCACACATAGTCACCATCTCATGTAGCAATGATGTACCCGCAAAGAGTCAAACTGTAAGCATTGGACCTTTAACTTGAGTGTTTCATGCGAAACCTGCCGTGGTTTAATCCCTTCTTCCCAATGGATTTCAAGATTTACCTTTGTTTCATGCCTTCACCGTGGGATAAACAGGGCGTCTTTCATAAAAATAGTTCACCACCCTTCCGGAATCGTCGATTGTTTAATTACTCTAATACTTCCAACTCTCCTTTGACGGCCATTTTCCTTTGCTTTCCGGGTCATCTATCTTTCTGACTATTGGCCATTATCCTGCCTTTTAAAAAAAATATTCAAAAACATTGTTTCCTTGAGTTCCTCCGAAATCGGAATTGCGTCGGATGTCTGGTACGCAGCGGGGAGACGAGTTAGTGAAAACTGAAAACCGGACACAAATGTAACTTACCCGTATGGCCTACGGCCTGGGAAGAAGAAGATGAGAAGAAGTTGTCATATAGCAGTTAATCACCACCACTACTCCCAACTCCAACTACCGAGCCCACCCCCTCACCCTTAATATTTATGTAAAACTGTTATGGGTATCTATAAGTACTGGTGTGTTGTCGTACCTGGCTTTAAGACTACAGCGGTCTCACTCACAGCAGCCGGCCGAAGCACCTTGAACGATATGGTTACAAATGCACCAGATATGACGCAAATGAGAACATAATAGTGCTATGACCCCCGTTTTTTGATTACACTCGCCACGTCGGGACAGCCACACTCCGATTTGGAGGATTATCTACTGTTGTTTAGATCTATTTCACAATTTCCTCTTATCTATTGACAACCAAACCCATCTGGAAGATCAACGAAAACCAGAGGCGCTTATATAAGTACGACTCAGCTGTTTAACGATACGCGACGTTAAACGAACTTTCCAAACTTCCAATTACCAAAAAGGCCTACACGACTCTGCTGGCAAATGATGATCATAGTAATAATAGTAGGGCCCCAAATAGAGCAAGGGCGTTCAAGGTGAATATTATAATGTGTACGGCAATCGGAGAGAGAGAGGGGAGAGGAAGAGAGAGAGAGAGAGAGAAAGAGGAGAGAAAGAGACAGAGAGAGACACAGAGAGAGACACAGAGAGGACTGACCCGAACTCTCTTATCCTGAAATTGCTTCCCCTAGATAGATAAGGTGTCATGATAAATTACAATTTCAAGTAGCTATACAAAGTGTAACGGGGGTCAATGCCATGTTGTTGTGTGTGGTGTGTGTGTGTGTGTCCGCGTGCACGCGCGCGCGCACGGTGATGCACCATTTCATGCTTTTCTGTACATTTTCGTAAGCTTACTTTTCTGTGGACCTAACC
>CM065713.1:21986538-21994038 GCA_017654935.2 Phymorhynchus buccinoides
TTTATTACAAACAAATTCAATTTAAAAGTGAAAATGTTTCTTCGACTCCCACAGATTTGAAGTGCTCTCTTTCTCTGTGTGTGTGTGTGCTTGTGTGCATGCGTGCATGCATGCGTGTGTGTGTGTGTGTGTGTGCGTGCGTGCGTGCGTGCGAGAATTCATGCGTGCATGCATGCTTGCACACATACCCCCCATCCCAACCCACCACCTCCCAAATTTTACACACACCTTGGATTTTGTAATTTTATTTTCTTACTATAATATCAGTCATAATATAAGGAGCTTGTGTCTCTCAGTCTGGGGGAAAAGTATCGCCTTATAGTCCAAACATAACAAAACGGTACACACTCTTTCACACTCAGAGACTGTCTCTCAAGTAAACTATTACAAGGGAGCTAACAAATGTATCTTCACAAGCCACAATACATCAACAGTTGCTTCCCTCTTCAACAGAAAAAAAAAAAAAAAAAAGCGCCCCTGGCTCCGAAGGCTGCCTTTGTCTATCTAACTCTTGATTTCTTTTCACAACACACCGCTAGAATACTAGCAACGCCCTTTTCATTGTACAAGTGTGTTGTGTTCTGTTGCGGTGCGGTGCGGTGCGGTGCGTTGCGTTGCGTTGCGTTGCGTGTTGTGTTGTGGTGTGGTGTGGTGTGGTGTGGTGTGGTGTGGTGTGTGTGTGTGTGTAAGAAAATCATTGTTTCTCAAATTCTCATGATCCGACGCCTCCGGCTCTAGGCAATTTAAAAATCCTGCAATTCAGGACATCCTGAAAGAAGGAGCATCCATCGAATAGACGATTTTCGGAAGAAGAAAAAAGGGGAGAGCACTTCGTGAAAATTAGAATTGCTTACCTCCATTACTCGGTCAAATCCCATAGCAACAATGCAACAATGGCGTCGAAGCTTGAAACGGCAGGATGCGAGTCAGCTTCTTGCAAAACATTGTTTTAGAAAAATGAGGGGCGGCCAGTATCCACAAACTGAGAGAACTTGCAAAATGTGATGCAAAAATATAAATGACATCAATTTTAAAATGACGCACAGTGTTCTAAGTAATGTAAGTCGAATCAAACATGCGAGCCGAGAGCTGGGGATCTACCTGAAGGTAGAGTAATTCCTCTCGTTTGACAGATTGCATTAGGCAAGATCACTCCCACACACCATGAAATTACTCCCCTTAATTCTTTTCGAACAATTCCTATTAGCACTTCGGTCCTACATTAGGTTATAGAAGCTCTGAAAATAGACAAACGCATGGCAGGGTGCTTGGCAGTGAATGTCTCAGCATTTGGCCAGGGGGTGTAAAGTGATGTTTAGGGCGAATCTATTTGTTAGAAGAGTTAGAACCATCCATCCATTCCACTGAAAACTAGCTAATGAGACGCAAGTTTACATCCAGTCTGCCCCCCCCCCCACCCCCAGTGAACACACCGCATAACGAACATTGGATATAAAGGGATTCGAACCACTCACCTTCACGATGCGGTCGTGCTTCTGTACTCCAGCCTTGGCCGCGGCCCCTTCTGTCAACACAACCAAAATCAGCGGTCAATAAACATCAATAATGGGGTGACTTCCATATATATGCATTCAAGCCAACAACATCCAACACACGACCACAACATTTCAAGCGTCATTTCTCAAATCTTCATCCCTGTTTTCCATGGATGATCGATTCTTGTTCAATTTTTTGGTTACAACACATTTCATAATAAATAGGAAAAAATTGAAACAAGCAACAAAAAAAAAGAATCCCATTTTTGTTCTTAACCCAATAACCCTGTTTTTCCATCAATAGCTTTGCCGTTGTCGTTAGCTGATTTCCCTCCCCTTTTCTGTGCTCGAATTCCCGTCACTAGGTAGCAACAAATTGATTGTGTTTGTGTTCAAACCTGTTTCATATTATATATATATATATATACAGTGAAACCCTCCCTTATAAGGCCTTAAAAAAAATCACCCCAAAATGAGGTTTATTTATTCATTTATTATGTACATTTCTATAGCGCTTATTCGTCAAAGCTCTAAGCACTTTACAATTTTTACTGAAGAATTATTATGAACAAACATTCCTATCCCTCACCGTCACCCCCCCCACCCCAATGCTCCATCCCTCATTATCGAACACAGCCACACAAAAAGATAAAACCATCTGCTGGCCAACGTTCTTTTTCTTGTCAAGCACCATCTCTGTGGAATTCTCTGCCTTCTCCTCTCCGACACTCCAACTCAGTCTCCTCATTCAAAACCTCTCTTAAAACCCATCTTTTTCCTGCTGCGCCCTAAATATTTGATCAGTTGTCTATCGTTGTGTGCACGTGAGGGAAGATTGAATAAGAGGTTTGTGCTGTGTTTTGTGGTGCGTGTGTGTGTGTGTGAGTGTGTGTGTTATGTGTGTGTGTGTGTGTGTGTGTGTGTGTGTGTGTGTGTGAGCATGAATGTGTGCATACATGTGTGCTTGTGTGTATTTTGGCTTTGTGGGTTGTGTGTGCACGCATGTGTGTGTGTGTCTGTGTGCGTGTCTGTGTGTCTGTCTGCGTGCATACGTTGTGTGTGATGGTGTTTGTGTATGTGTGTTGGTGTATGTGGTCAGTCCATGCGGCTCGGTTGCTGTGGCTTACCGAATGGGGTATGAACGAGTTGCAGTTAATAATTGTGTGTGCTTATGTGTGTGTGTGTGTGTGTGTGTGTGTGTGTGTGTGTGTGTGTGTGCGTGTGCGTGTGTGTGTGTGTTAGAGAGAGAGAGAGTTGCTTTGTATATGCGCTGTTGCTGGTTGGTGTCACTCTTGAATGTTGTTTTTGTTGTCTGTTGATGAATAATTGATTGTAAAGCGCTTTGGGCTCATCTGAGGTAAAGCGCTATATAAATGTACTATTATTATTATTATTATTATTAAAAACAAAGAAACTTGTCTTGCAGTCAATCAAATAAAACTATAAAAAATGCAAAATGCAATACAATTACGTACACATCGAAGAGCCTGTACATGTGAACACTCCCCACCCCCAACCATGGCAACACAGCGAAAGGCCAGTCAGTTATAACTTGCCACCAGGGAGAGGTCTCCATAAGGGAAGTAATTTTAGTCCTTACAAAGAAGGGCAATGTCTCAGAGAAAACTAGTAGGTCTTATGTGGGAGGGAGTTTTATCATGGGAAGTCTTATAAGGGAGGTTGCACTGTAATTAACCCTTTCACAGCCAGCCATATTTCAGCCAAAAACGTCAATTAAATTTACCTGGAAAGAGAACGAAATCCATCTCGGTCTATCCTTACTTCCCAAAACTAAGACAATGGGGTCTTTGGATAATAGACCCCAATAAGATGCCTTTTAGTGACATACCTTATAGGTGTTAAATCACTGTGGTGCTAAAATGCAACTTTTGCGGCGAAAGGGTTAAATCACAAATATCAGATCCAACTTTGGCCGCGAAAGGGTTAAATCACAAATATCAGATCGTTACAAAAGATGAACACAGAATATCTTTATCCCTCCCTCCCTCCCTCCCTCCCTCCCTCCCTCCCTCCCTCCCTCCCTCCCTCCCTCCCTCCCTCCCTCCCCCTCCCTCCCTGTGCTGTGTTATGTTAACTTCTGGGTATTTACTTTTCTTGAATGCTTTGTAGTAGGCTTTGTAGTAGTATTTGTTACGCAATCGTTTCTTTTTTGTTGGTATATATTTTTTGGTTAACCTTTGTTTAGCCTCAAGGCTGAGTGTAAAAAGGCAAATTGTATGCTTATCTTATAACCCTGATTAAACAAAATTTTGTTTGTTCGTTCGCTCTTTCTCTCACCTGGTTTAACAGAGGCCACATACACAGGGTTGTCTCCGCTGACGGTGAGGCCGTAGCCCCTCTCATCCTTCTGGATGATGACGCAGCGCTGGACCAGACCCACAGCTGTACAGACAACACCGACACAGAAATTTGTCAATGAACAAGGTCAAGGTCAGCACAGCTATAGTTTTTCTATGGGACATTCTGTTCATCAGAAGAGGTACTTCTTCTTCTTCTTCTGAGTTCCCAGGACATATGGCCATAATGGGTAAGGTACTATGTGTCCGGTTTTCAATTGTCATTGGTCTCCCCACTGCGCACAGCCGACACATTCCAATTTCAGAGGAGCTCAAAGGAGAGAAATTATTTGGAAGATTTGTTTGTTTAAAAGGGCAGGAGAATGGGCCAATAAGTCAGAAAGAGAGTAGATGAAGTAGACGATAGAAATCAAAGGGGAAAGGCAGAGTCAAAGAGAGTGGCAGATTAGAGGAAGATAAAAGTACAGAACTTCCAGAAGGTTGGGGAACTAATTTTTTATGAAAGACACCCCACCCCCGGTATCCCCACAAGAAGAGACTCATGGAGGGGGCGGGGTCGTCCAGCTCCATGTATGGAGGCACGAGGCATCCACCATAAGAGGTACATCTCTGCACAAAATATAAAGCAATTCTGTCATGCGCTTTTCCAAAATACAGCCTGGTCAGACAAACTTTAACCCCTTCAGGACATCACAGCAGACCTGTTTACCCCCTACACAAGTCTTGAGTAGTCTGGATACTTGAAATGAGTAGTTTGGGTGCCAAATGAGTAGTCCTATTCATGAACACCATCTAACACTGTTCACTCTAAATGAGTAGCCATCCAGAATTTAAGAGCATTATTATCAACTTTGAATAGTTGAGGTCCAAATTGAGTAGAATACTACTCAAAAAGAGTAGAGTAAACAGCAGACCTGTTTACCCCCTACACAAGTCTTGAGTAGTCTGGATAGCTGAAATGAGTAGTTTTGGTGCAAAATGTGTAGTTTTATTCATTAAACCATCAAATAATGTTCACTGAAAAAGAGTAGTAATCAAGAATTAAAGAACATTATTTTCAATTTTGAAGAGTAGTAGAGGTCCAAATTGAGTAGAATACTCCTCGAAAAGAGTAGAGTAAACACTAGGTCTGTGACCGCCTTACACAAACTTCATTACTGGCCTGGGGGCTGCCTAGAAAAACAATTTTTAACAAATAAGGAGCACAACAAAACTCACATTGCCAATGATTCAGTTTTGACAACATTACTGATTGATCCAAGTTTATTTTTCGCTTTGAAATCGCGGTTACTTGCATTAAAATCAGAATCATTAGTCTCCTTATTACTATCACTGTTAATGAAAACATAGTGGAGTATTTTCTGAGGCTTGTCTAGGGCCGATCTTTTTTTTTTTTACGTTTTCAACATTAAAAATTGAAATAGAAGTGCCAAACAGATGTGAAACGACAGCTGGAACAGTTTGGACTGCTGGTCTCGGATTCTGCGACTTGAACAAACCGGGGTGTAGCTGCGAATTGGGATTCGGAACGAGCGGCGTGGGAGCAATGGCCCAGAAGATGGGACAGCACACAAAAAAAAAAAAAAAAAAAAAAAAAAAAAAAAAGCTGGAACAGTGATGAAGCGAAGTAACAAAAATAAAAAAACGTGGTTTGGAAAGAAAAAAACATGGATTTAGACAAGCTTTAGACTCAAAAACTGCTGTCCCGAGAATACTCAGAATTAGACCCTGACTGGTATTCTCCTGTGGGCGTCTTCAGAATGAGTTAAAAGAAAAAGAAAAACAGACCGAGAGAAATTAAACTCCTTGACTGGCTGTCAAGTACGGGCTTGATGACGTCATCAGAAGAAAGGGGAATAACTCCAGAACATTGTTTCTTTGCTTTGAAACAGTCGGGAGGGTAATAATAATAGGTAAAGGTAAAGATGTGCCACCCCCCCCACCCCTGCATTTCTCGGTTAATTGTATTTTTCCGTTTTTGCCTTTCTTACCATACATACAGCTGTATTTTAGGAACATTTTTAGCTAATAACCTTTTTGGAATACTAACCCTATCCCTAACCCTAGCCCTAACCCTACCCCCCACCCTATAAGATGGAAAAACGCAACGAACCACAACTGTGACAAATCGCAGTGTACTGCAGTACATAGTGGGGGGTAGGGTTAGGTTTAGGGCTAGGGTTAGGGCTAGGGTTAGGGCTAGGGTTAGTATTCCAAAAAGGTTATTAGCTAAAAATGTTCCTAAAATACAGCTTTATCTATGGTAAGAAAGGCAAAAACGGAAAAATACAATTAAGCGAGAAATGTAGGGGGGGTGGCACATCTTGACCTTTACCTAATAATGATATTCCCAGACCATTTTGCCAGATTGACTCTTCAGCAGTTGTCTTTTCCATTTGCCAGTTTTCAATGGGTTGCTTCGCCTTGGCATGAGGCTGTGTCAGACCAGTTGGCATAAGCTAGAACGCCAAGGCTACATCAAAATGTTGTTATGCTCTGCATGGTTGCGCGGGGATTGTCCTAAGCCATGGCAAGCTCCTAGCATAACATCATCAGCCTTAAATCCTCCGAAGTCGGAGTGTGACTGCCCACATGGCGGGGTAATCAAAAACGGTCACACACGTAATGTTCTCATCCCTAGCTGGTGCATTTGTACCATAGTGTTGAAGTGCTTCGGCTGTTGGGATGATCCCTGGAGTCTTTAAGCCAGGGTAATACAACAGCAATGGGTTGTTGTTTTTCTTAATTTTTCTCTGGCAGTCAAGGGGTTACACTCCTTTGTCGGTTAAAGTCGGGCAAAGGACAATGAAGTGCGGCAAGAAGCCAACTGATGCAACAACAGTTTGCCTTGGCATGAGGCTGTGTCAGACCAGTTGACATAAGCTAGAACACCAAGGCTACATCAAAATGTTGTTATGTTCTGCATGGTTGTGCGGGGATTGTCTTTTAGCCATGACAAGCTCCTAGCATAACATCATCAGTCATCCCAAATCCTCCGAAGTCGGAGTGTGGCTACCCCACGTGGGCGGGCGGGGAAATCAAAAACGGGTCACAAGCGTAATGTCCTCATCCCAATAAACATAAAGCTGGTGCATTTGTATAATAAAGTGCTTCGGCTGTTGGGACGATCCCTGGAGTCTTTTAGCCAGGGTACGACGACAACAACAACAACAAATCATGCCTGTATTTAAACAGACCTACACAAGTCTTGAGTAGTCTGGATAGCTGAAATGAGTAGTTTGGGTGCACAATGTGTACTTTTATTCATGAAACCATCAAATAATGTTCACTGAAAATTAGCAGCAATCAAGAATTAAAGAGCATTATTTTCAGTTTTGAAGAGTAGTAGAGGTCCAAACTGAGTAGAATACTACTCGAAAAGAGTAGAGTAAACAGGTCTGCTGTAATTATAATGACTTACTGGACCAGGTTAGGGGGCCGTCGGAGGAATCGCTGTCACGTCTCGGTTCTCCTCCACCTCCTCCACCTCCTGACGACCCCCTCTCTCTCTGTTCCGCTGTGGAGCTCAGGCTGGACAATCTGCAAGAAACACATCATAACACACACACGGATTTCAGTTTCATTGCTAAAACCACAGTATAAAAACGCTAAACGCTAGATCGTCTTCTTCTTCTTCTGCGTTCCCGGGCCATATCGATGGCTTGGAGTCAAAACGGACTATCTTT
>CM065713.1:21999038-22021538 GCA_017654935.2 Phymorhynchus buccinoides
AACATTGCAGACTCAACCCCTCTCCCAGCCAGTTACAATAGCCCATCTAGTGAGTATTATTGATTGCTGGTGATTGAGACTGGTTGTTTGTTTGATCCTATTTTTGATCTAGATCCTATGTTCAATGATGAATAAGGAGTAGATAGATATGTTATTGAAAAGAAGTGGTAAACATTCTGTTCTATTTATGCACACTGATTATTTGTGTGTGTGTGTTTTTGACTTTAACTCTTTTGACAACAGGGTCTGTGGATAATAGACCCCAATGTGATGCCTTTTAGTTAAATAGGTGTTAAATCACTGTGATGCTAAAATGCGACTTAGGTGGTGAAAGGGGTAAAGAGCACAGATGGGCAGTTCTAGCATTCACCCCTCGATTTTATTATGTCACAGAAGAATCCACAATACTGCAGATGGATTTTGTTCTCTACCCAGGTAAACTTAATGGACATTTTTGGCTGACATATGGCTGGCGGTGAAAGGGTTAAACTTATAGGCTCCTTCGGCGCATAGTACCAGTACCAGAACCAGAGCTGAGATGCCCTGAAGCACCAGCGTCAAAGTGACAGTACACATCAGCAGATAATGTCTTCAGGATGTCCATCAAATTTTACCTGGGCCGATACGAGAAGCGACCCACACCCCAGGGCTCCTCAAGGCTCCGGTGCTTCTCCGGTGCTTTCTCCGAGTGCCTCCCGCCCTGACCCACATCCTTGAGCTTCCTGCCCTCCTCCCCACCCCCCTTCCCCTTGTCACGCTTGTGGTGGTGGGAAGGGAGGTGGAGGTTCTCCAAGGATCCGAAGAAATCCAGGGAGCGCCACTTCTTGCCCAGGGGCATGGTGATGGTGATGATGGTGATGATGATGATGAAGGGAGGGGTTTGTGTACTGGGAAGGCACTCTGATTTCCATGCAGACCCCCTTTTCTCCTCTCCCCACAATCCTCGTGATGTCAGGCTGGTTTACTCCGGGTATCCGTCACAGACACACACACACACACACACACCTACTCGCGGCGGCACTCCAGGGTACATCCATTTATTAGCACTCCTCCGCGGGGGCGATATAATCCGCAATACCGTGGCACAAAAGTGGAACTCTACATCCCACTGATGTCCCGAGGCCCCGGTCATAGGCCATTGACCTATTAAAATTGAAAATGTCCTATTGTGTTGTCCCCTGTCAGGACAAATGTCTGATTAAATTTTTTAACACTGGCACGCTTTGTCTGATTGATTTCTGCAGGAGCCAGGGCATTGTCCTATTGGTTTCTCTGGTCTCAGGACAGTCTGGCCTACCACTTTTCGATCCTCGGTGCATCAGGGTTGTACTCCTCTGCAGGCACTATCCACTTGAAACCACTGACCTCATCCACTTTACCGGTACTCCTCTGATGACGCTTTACCAACGTTGCACACACAAAAATCTTCTATATCAGCTTTACTAGTACTCCAGTCTGCTGACATAACTCTTATAGCACAAACGTAACGCGTAAGACAGCATTTCTATAATCACACTACTCTAGGCGAAAGAAAAATCCACTTCACTGAATTATTGCACAAATGGCTTCAGCATCCTGATTTACAGAGTATCGATTTGATGAGATTATATGCAGTAACCACCGCACCAAAACCTGATTCTGGATCTTCATCTTATATGCAGTGTAGTGTTTGTAACAGCTTTGTCAACTATTTATTACTCATCTCTTGCATGTGTCATATTTATGCCTCACCCCTTCTCTCTCATTTTACTCTCTCTCTCTCTCTCTCTCTCTGCAAGTGCATGCATGCATCATAATGCTCTCTCTCTCTCACTCACTCACTCACTCTCTCTCTCTCTCTCTCTCTCTCTCTCTCTCTCTCTCTCTCTCTCTCTCTCTCTCTCACTCCCCTCTCTCTCAGCCCCTCTCTCTCTCTCTCTCTTTGTGTCTGTCCTCTCTTTGTCACACTCAAAAAATCACCCACTCAAGCATAGCCTCCTGGGGTATCACCATTTTTGCACAAAGCAATCAACATATTGATTCAAGCAAACAAAACACACACACACACACACACACACACACACACACACACACACACACACACACATACACACACACACACATACACACACGGTACACACACACACAACACACACACACACACGCACACACACACACACACACACATACATACACACATGGTACACACACACACAACACACACACACACACACACACACACACACACACACACGCACACACATACACACACACACACACACACACGTACACACACACACACACACACACACACACACACACACACACGACTGTTTTCTTCTCCTGCTCGCTATACACCAGCTGTTGGTGTGTCAGATCTCAAATTGATGCAGGTTTGTTTTTTTGTGTGGGGGGGGGGGGGGGGGGGGGGGGTCAACTAAGACAGGTGACACAGGTGTGTGACATGCCTCCAAGACGTGTGTACTTTTCAACTCAGACATTGGAACATCATCATTATTATGATTAACCCTTTCACCGCCAAAGTCGCATTTTAGCACCACAATGAATTAACACCTATGTCACTAAAAGGAATCAAATAGGGCGTTTGCCACGAGTGTTCGTTCACTACACTAGACTACTAATTTGCCCGAGCTCGTTCTGCCCGAGTTGCGCTGACCTCTCTAATTCAACTCTCTAAATTCAACTCAGTAAAATTCAAGGTCACCAGCGCGCGGCAAATGCTCTATTGGGGGTCTATTATCCAAAGACCCTACTGTCTTAGATTTGGGAAGTAAGGATAGACCTTATTAATTTATATATATATGTCACAGAAGAATCCCCAATACTGCAGATGGATTTTGTTCTCTACCCAGGTAAATTTAATGGACATTTTGGGCTGAAATATGGCTGGCGGTGAAAGGGTTAAGCCATACTACTGTGATGGCTTTTATCATTGGTTGACATTAGCCTGTAGTAGGGGCCAACAGCAGCATGAGAGCTGTACAATAGATGATTTTCTACAGTAATGGAAAATCATGGTACAGTTTAGTCTCTTGTGGAAGACTATGACTCTCGAACGAGGGGGCCCTTGCACCGGCTCTGGTGCTGCAGCCAAAGGGATGGGCTGGCCTTTGGGGACCTTCCTCAACGCCAGCTGTGTCCTCAAATCCCTTTGGCCGAGAGAGTGGGGATGTACCCTGGGCAAGGCATCTCCACAATAAACGAATTCTCGCCCAGCCCGCTAGAATAGTATCTGCCCCCTCTGCTATCTGGCAGTCATTGTCGGAAACGACAGACTAGCACACAATTAACCCTTTCACTACCCCGTCACGGATATTTCCGTCAACTTCCGGTAACCTATAAACTGCCCCGTCACGGAAATATCCGTCATAGGGTTATTCTAAGAGTTTCCCGTTTTCTATGCATACGCTTTACGCAGTATGTCCGAATGCATGTGAGAGTGTTCTCAAAGGATAGTATATTCAATCCCCGTTCAGAAAAGCATAGGTTATATGCACTTTTATTCAGAAAGTTTTGCGATAGACTCGGCAACCTAAAACGGCTTGGCAAATAGTTGCCCCGGAACCGGAACTGGGCTCGGCAGTGAAGGGGTTAATATGATTACATGATCCAATGTTCACAAAACAAAAGTTCAATCTGAGGCCTGCAAGAACCTTTCCATTCAAATCCTCCACACTGAACACTTTTATGGGTGCTCCTGGGAAATTAAAAAAATCCTGCAAGGGGGCGGCCCCGGTGGAGTGCAGGAGCAGTGCACGCACACACACATTTCTCATTTTCTCATTGCTAAACTCAGTGTTTCCCATAAGGATCAAATGTGAGGGTCCCAGGGACCCCCTGTGCACACTTTTAAGGGTCCTTTTGAAATGCTTAAGGGTCCCCAATCAACACTTAAAAGCCTACTTCAGTGAAGGTGAATATGCGAAACACACAAGCTACATAGCTGCCTTGTCACGCAAAATCATGTATAATACTTTGCGCATGCTCACGCACACAACAGAGAGTAGAGAGATTAAACTTGGTCTGTGAAAAACATGTGCGTCCTTGGGATGCACAGTGCTGAAATGAAAGAGTCCCTTCCTGGTTTTAGTGCTTCAGGGACGCACAAACGTGCTTTATGGGAAACACTGAAACTGTAACAATGGCCAGTTCTTTCTTTTCATAACCGTTCTGCTCTGTCAGGAGTGACTTAAGAAGGAAGTTTGTTCCAATTTTTGGAGGCAGTGGTTCTTTCTTTGTTCCAGAAAAACAACAACAAAAACTGGCGGGGTGGGGGGGGGTGGACTTTTGTTGGGGGGGGGGGGGTGGGGGGGGGGTGAAGCCTGCACAGCAGAGAGGATACATATGAATTTTTGTCAGCCATGCTTGAAGTTGAACCAATGACGCTATACTGTTCTTGGTTTGAACCCCTTCACTGCCACGGCCATTTTGAATCCATAGAGGGGGTACTTATAAAATAAATAAAAAATCTATCAGTTTAATTTAATTAAACTTTGCCTAATCATAGATGCTACTTTTAAAGATAAATAAACACCCTAACCATTCATAAGTATTCAAGATCTGAATTCAATAGTACATCCCTGTATGGAGGCTTTGAGTGGGACAATCCTACAAGAAGTAATGACAGATACAGTAGAACCTCCCTTATAAGACTCCCTCCCACATAAGACCTACTTCTCTGGAGACATTGCCCTTCTTTGTAAGTATTAAAATTACCTCCTTTATAAGACCCCTCCATTATAAGACCTCGTTTGGGATGATTTTTGAAGGTCTTATAAGGGAGGGTCCCCTGTATATCCGTCATGGGGCAGTGAACCTTATTGGTTCTCAGGTCAAGATGACCTAGTGATCGTTAAAACGCTAACTTAATCTATCAACAACGCCATGTTGTTTCGCCCCGGGTTCCATCATCTTCTCATTTGTCGACAGGCAACAACAAAAAAACACATTGCTCCATACATGTACTAATCAATAGTGCGATTTCAAACATTAAAACACCCCCGGGGGGGGGGGGGATACCGGGGGGTCTTTTGTATAAATAGTTCCTCCACCTTCTGGAAGTTCTGTGCTTGTAACTTCCTCTAATCTGTCACTCTCTTTGACTCCTTTTCCCTTTGCTTTCTGTCATCATCATGATCTACTATCTTCCTGCCATACCGGTCTATTCTCCTGCCTTTTGTTTTTTCACAAAGCACTTTCAAAAACATTTTCCTCCAGCCGAAGTCAGACTTGCTGGGCCTAACTACTTTTTTTTAGTTAGGCGCATAACGGCAGCATGACACATCTGCGCTCATAATTAGCAGGAAACTGTCTGAGCGATCGAAGAAGTAGAAGGCACATTAAAACCGTCAAATCAGTATCTTCAAGTTCAACTAATCACTGAGTCCCCTTTTCTTTGAACTCCTGGTTTTTAATGAATACAAAACACCCAGAAGCCTTGAGCAGACCTGTTTACCCCCTACACAAGTCTTGAGTAGTCTGAAATGAGTAGCTTAGGCTAAAAATGTGTAGGTTTATTCATTAAACCATCAAACAATGTTCACTGAAAATGAGTAATGAGAGAGTTATTTTCAATTTTGAAGAGTAGTAGAGGTCCAAATTGAGTAGAATACTACTTGAAAAGAGTAGAGTAAACAGGTCTGCTTGAATGAGTTAGGTCAAAACTCAAATACTTACAACCTCATTTTAGATATTTGTCTTAAGAAACCTAGCAGCAACAGGCAAAGGAAGAGGAAAAAATATGCCCGACCTGGCTTATGAATAACAAAATATTTGACATATATCCCAACAAACAAAAACTTCTATCAAACTCCACACATGAAATACTATCAAACTCCAACATGAAATACTTCCCAACATTTACATTTACATTTACATCCAACTAATGCGACGTGGATCAACTAAACTAAAACGACCCAAGATCTCAGCACAAACTTTCGCGCTTAAACAACGACAATGACACCACCCACGCCCGACAATATGCTAATACGATTCATAACCACGGGAGAGCGAACACACTTGCTCTCAAATTTAAATTTCATTTTTCCTATTAAAAAAAAAAAAATTCTTCGCCAATTACAAAGCACGACTCGGTACTAGTTCTAAAGATGCTCTCCCCCAAATAAAATTGAGGCTGGATGAGATCCCTAACAATTGCTCCTGGTCCACAATTTCAAAACGTTGGACCACAGGTGTTGCTCTGTGGTCGGAAACAAACAACCAGCCATTCACAACACCCCTACTTCTTCAAACCCCATCACCATAAACGGAGGACAGGCAAACGGTGTACACACACATTCACAACACATCAGCAAGGCGCTGAACTTAAAAAGAACTCCTCCTCACACACGATCCTTCCATAATAATGGCCTTTTTCACGGGTCCCTTATTATTACACAACAGTCATGACTTCTCAATCTTCTTCTCCCACCACTGTCTTTTGACGAAGACACACATCATACACACACAAAGGTAAGGACAGGCTGATTGATTGTTGGGGGTGGGGGTGTGGGTGCCGGGGACAAACACTACAAAACTGCGGCATACACACAGCAACACCCCCCCTGAGGGGCTGTCACATGACGGGCATCGGGCGAAAACACAAAAGTACTACAGTGGAACCTCCCTTCAAAAATCATCCAACATAGGGTCTTCTTCTTCTTCCCGTTAATCGGCCTCCTTCATCAAGTTGAAGATTCTGCCGATGTTGGAAAAATATAAAAAAAATAGAAGGGAGGTAATTTTATGTCTCAGAGAAGTAGGTCTTATGTGGAAGGGAGTCTTATAATGGGAGGTCGGTGGTCTTATAAAGGAGGTACCACTGTATTATCAGAAAGGGGAGAAAAGAAGTACCGATAGTACCTTCTGGCTTTCAACCCGACGACAGAGCCTTACAAAAAGAGCCCGCTACGCTGCATACGATTCGCTGTCAATGCGATGCGATTGTCACAAATGCCAGTCATGATTCAACACATGAAATTCATGTACACTACTCCAGTATACATAGAGAGAGCAAAAGTAGTAGAATTATTTTTAGACAAGAAATATTTCACGCGAATCACGACTCGCATCGTCCCAATCACATCGCATCGACAGCGAATCGCATGCAGCGTAGCAGGTCCTTTACACTGTGTATTGTTGGGCCGTGTAGTCGACGGCTAATCATCGTAATATAAATGGCTTAGCCGCCACATACAGCAATCTTATCCAGTGCAGTCCTCCCCACCCTCACCCCCATTCATAAAAACCGCTCGTGCAGAACCAAATATTCAAAAGTTGTACTTAATAAGAAAAGGGGAAGGGGGAGATTGAAAAAAAAAAGGTTTAGGGGATTGTCTGTTTGAAAGGGGTGTTGGGGGAAGGTTAGGGCATGAGGGAGGCAGTCGGACAAAGTTCTTTTTTAGAGGGGAAGGGGTGAAGGCGCATAACGGCAGCATGACGAATCTGCGCTCATAATTGACAGGAAACTGTCTGAGCTATCGAAGAAGAAGAAGAAGAAGAAGAAGAATGTATGCTAGTCTGTCGTTTCCAACGATGACTGCCAGATAGCAGAGAGAGGCATCTGCTATTCCAGCGGGCTGGGCAACAAAGTTTTTTACAGTGGAGATGCCTTGCCTTGGGTACATCCCCAATCCTTTGATTCGATTCGATTTGAAAGGGATTTGAGGACGGACGGCATTGGGGAAGGTCCCCAGAGGCCAACCCATCCCTTTGGCTGCACCACCAAGCCCGTGCAAATGCCCCTCCCCCCCCTCCCCCTAGTTTAAGAGTCATACATGTACAAGGAAGGTATATATTAATTTGAAAGCATACTTTTGCTTGCTACCACATACCGCTAATCCCACACGGTAATTTCACATCCATGAAACGATCTGGAAAAAATCTCTATCTCTATCTCTCTCTCTCTCTCTATCTCTCTCTCTCTATCTCTCTCTCTCCCTCTTAATTTCACATCCATGAAACGATCTGGAAAAAATCTCTCTATCTCTCTCTCTCCCCCTTTCCCCCCCCTCTCTCTCTCTCTCTCTCTCTCTCTCTCTCTCTTCTCTCTCTCTCTCTCTCTCTCTCTCCCTCTCACTCTGAAACGATATGACACAAACAAACTCTCTCTCTCTCTCTCTCTCTCTCTCTCTCAATTTCACATTCCATGAACCGATATGACACAAACTCACTCTCTCTCTCTCTCTCTCTCTCACTCTCTCTCTCTCTCTCTCTCTCTCTCTCCCTCTCTCCCTCCCTCCCTCCCTCCCTGCTTGTGTCTGTTAAACCCACATAAACGCATCATCGCACACCCACTCACATACATACACATACACTCACACACACAAGCCCATCTAGAATATAACTACATGTGCAATGCTGCACACACACACACACACACACACACACTTGTAAGCGACTGAGTTTGTGGGACTAGCGGTTTGTGGTAACAAAAGCATGCTTCCCATGAATTTGGCGCACGGAAATTAAACCATCGTAACTCAAAATCTGTCAACTTCGTCGAGTTGGACCAACTTGTTGATCGAGGCTATAGGTGCACCTGATGAAACGAAGCTGTAAAAACAAATTGGCAAAAGATAAAAAGTTGTTTGTAATAAAAACCTGAGACGGTGACGCCATATACCTGGCAATAAAAACATGATGGAGTTGACCTGAAATGACTGGCTGGTTTTCTAAAGATCTACACTCCATCTAGACAGCTACGCTCCTCCTCTGACTCTCATATCCTTCAGATCCCTCGTTACCGGTTCAGGACTATTGGCGAGTGTTCTTTCTCTTTCCAGGCTCCTACGTCTTGGAACAAACGGCCTCTTTCTCTCCGCAGCTCAAACTCTCTGCCTTCTTTCAAGTCTTCTCTCAAAACTACTCTATTTCAATCCTAATCTGTGTACTCCTAGCTTCCATTTCTACCGATCTTCCTCCTGTCTGTGTGTCTGTGTGTGTGTCTCTGACTGACTGTGTGTGTGTGTGTGTGTGTGTGTGTGTGTGTGTGTGTGTGTGTGTGTGTGTGTGTGTGTGTGTAAGTGTGTGTGTGTGTGTGCGTGTTTGTGTAAGTGTGTGTGTGACTTTATGTGTGTGTCTCTGACTCTGTGTGTGTGTGTGTGTGTGTGTGTGTGTGTGTGTGTGTGTGTGTGTGTGTGTGTGTGTGTGTGTGTGTGTGTGTCTGTGTGTGTGTGTGTGCGTGTGTGCATGCGTGCATGTGTGCGTGCATGCGTGTGTGTGTGTTCGTGTGTGTGTGTGTGTATGTTTTTGTTCTTGCTGGTGATCTATATTTTGTTAATTATTTATGCTATTTATTATTATTATTATTATTTATCTTATTGTTCTGTAAGCGCTTAGGGCTTTTTTTAAGATTAAACGCAAAGAAATGTTTATTATTATTATTATTATTATTATGATTATCATTATTATTATTATGATTATTATTATTATTATAAATACTGATTTATTTTTTCTTTCATGTCAAGTGACGCTTACTTTCACGATTTACGACAATGTGTTTTCCGCATGGCATGACACATTGATGATGTATCAGGGACAGGAAGCAAAGATGGAGCTGGAGGTAATGACACGCTTGTTGCACTCATGTTATGTGTACATCGATCATTGTACACGTGCATCGTACGCGTACATACATGTGCACGCTCACGCACACCGTCACGATGGGAATGGATGTGTGCCGCATGTTGTGTGCATAGTGCACATACATGCAAGCACAAATATTATTCCAAGTGCGGTAACCGGAGGCAGTCTTCCCAAACACTCTGTGACAGCTGAGAGAGTGTTGACGAAGAAAGAATCCCTGTACCTGTGTCACAAGAAACGCCATGGACTATAAGGTGCACCTGTATGTAAGCCGCATCCCTTAACCCTCTCACTCTGATTGCACAGGGAAGAAAAACAAACTTATTTGTGGCGGTACCATAGCCGATGAGGTTTATCCGAGGCGTGGTTACCGCTACACATATCTATATTGATAAAAACTCGGGACTTTACTGGTGTTGCACTGCCTCCGGGCATTGTTGCCAGTATTGTTCCCACCATCTTTGTATTTACAAATGTCCCATATATGTGTCTTTGACCGAGAGGACGTAAAGCACCATTTTTCTTCTTCCTCTCACTCTGATCAATCGAACTGATAATCTATATTGAATACCAAGTGATGGGAAGTAACTCCGAACGTCACACCAAATCTTTTATTTTAAAAAATCACCCAGAATAAAGTCTAACTCACATTTAATTTCTGAAAGATGCATATTGAATAGCAATGATGATATTTTCATTCCAAAGCTAACACACTGTCACACAACAAACCATGAATTGGAATTAAAAAAATCCGTAATGGCGCTCCGAGCAGCGCGCCGAGTCAATACTGCGCATGTCACGTGGAAAGAAGAAAATAATTTGGGGTCACTTCGAAAAATCCGTTCAAAAAGACTAGTGGGTGCTTTCCCTTGCTGTAAGAACCAAAAACGGACCACTGAGAGTCAGGAACAGGAAGAACTAACTTAGTATATTGCATTGTGGGTAGGGCAAAAGTGAAAGTGAAACTACTAGACCGGGCGTTCAGCGGGCGCAATCGGCGCTACGGGAGCCAATGGTAAAGAAAAAATCGGTCAGATCTGGCGTATGTAGCCGTGAGAGGGTTAAATTGACAGAATACTGACCATTTTGTTGTCCACACATAAGGCGCAGCAGTTTACAAGCCGCAGGAAAATTACTCAAACAAAAAACGTTGACAAAGTTAAAGAAAAAAAGCAGTAGATTTTGCCTACCTTACCTCCACAGAAAATCAATACATGAGCTGAAAACAACACAAAAATAGAAAGTCTGCTTCTGCAACATGACTATTGAATGCTCTGAGACACTTTCTATTAATCTTTTACAGTGTCCAAGACCAGTTGCGAGCTACAAAGTACAGTGAAGCTAAGCACACAGACTGGAGGATGTGGCTGCAAACAGATTCAATAACACTGGTCAATATGAGGTAAAGGTCAAGATGTGCCACCCCCCCTACATTTCTCGGTTAATTCTATTTTTATGTTTTTTGCCTTTCTTACCAAACATAAAGCTGTATTTTATGAACATTTTTAGCTAATAACCTTTTTGGAATACTAACCCTAGCCCTAACCCTAGCCCTAACCCTAACCTTAACCCTATAAGAAGGAAAAACGCAACGAACCACAACTGTAACAAATCGCGGTGTACTGCAGTACATAGTGGGGGGTAGGGTTAGGGTTAGGGATAGGGTTAGTATTCCAAAAAGGTTTTTAGCTAAAAATGTTCCTAAAATACAGCTTTATGTTTGGTAAGAAAGGCAAAAACATAAAATTTCAATTAACCGAGAAATGTAGGGGGGGGGGGGGGTGGCACATCTTTACAACAAGCCGCATGGGCCAAAGTTAAGGGGGAAAAGTAGCGGCTTATAGTCCGCATTTTACGGTATGTTACAGTATGTGACCATGCACCACTCAAGGGACATTAAGTGTCATGGAATGGACCGTTCTGATAGAATTATACATTTGAAAACTTCAGACAATACTCTTTCTACTGACACAAGAACCATGATTGTATCTTTTTCTGTTCCAGAGCTACGAGCATTTAAAGTTAGTAGGGTGAGCGTTGGCCATTTTGAGAAAACACAAGTCTAAAGTCTAGCCTAGCTGAAGAAAAATTGCATTGACCTACTCGTTTTAAAGCACTTGTAAGACCATTTAGAGACCATATTAAAGATTATCCTTTATAAATATGAAAGATAAGATGCTAGAGAACACGAAAATACCCATAACTCAAAATTGACAAAAAATTAGATTTTTGACCCTCCAAACCTATTGTGAGAAACTAGCCCAGCGACTTAATGTCCCTTTCGTGGTGCTGGGTCACATATGTCCTGGCGCGAAATATGTCCCGGTCACTGTAATACGCATGTGCACCACAACCGCAATGATAACTGTCTTATAACAGACAGTTATATAAGTCTTATTATATAAGTCTTATAACTTTTCTACTGCTTTTTTGTGTTTTTTTTTTTTGGGGTATTCATTTATTTGTTTATTATTGTAAGCGCTTAGGGCTTGTTTAAGAATAAGCGCATATAAATGCTCATTATTATTATAAAATATGGATTTAATTACACAATTTAACACAGAAAAGAATCAAGAAATTGAGCGGGGGGGGGGGGGGCGCTAATCTACATCCTTACCGAGAAATCAATACATACAAACCCATGCCACTTAGTTTCGCATTTTCCAAAACGGCGGACGATGTAAACAAACACCAATGCAGAGAAAAATAATGAATAATAAATTTCAGAAAAAATATCACTGGCTTCTCAATGAATGTTGTTGGGTTTTTAAAGAAGAAGAGAGAAACAAAATCTTTCAAACACTTAGACCTGTCTTAACACTTTCACCGCCGATGTCACATTTTTGCACCACAATGATTTAACACCCATGTCATTAAAAGCCTTCAAATCAGGGTCTGTTATCCGGTAATCTTGTGTTCTTAATTTTGGGCGGTAAGGATAAGCCCTGTCACAGATAAATCCCCAAGATTGCAGATGAATTATTTTCTGTACCCTTGTAAGCTTAATGGAAAATTGTGGTTCGAAAACGGCTGGTGATCAAAGGGTTAATCATCCCATTAATGTCCCCTTAGAAAGACAGGGGAGAGAAAAAGACAACGGCTGTTAAAAGCATTAACATTTCAGTGAGAGGGTGACAGTCACGTTGTTTCTGCAGAGGACTTAGCCCTTTCACTGCCAACATCGCATTTATGCACCACAATGGTTTAACCCTTTCACCGCCAACGTCGCACTTATGCACCACAATGGTTTAACCCTTTCACCGCCAACGTCGCATTTATGCACCACAATGGTTTAACCCTTTCACCGCCAACGTCGCATTTATGCACCACAATGGTTTAACCCTTTCACCGCCAACGTCGCACTTATGCACCACAATGGTTTAACCCTTTCACCGCCAACATAGCATTTATGCACCACAATGGTTTAACCCTTTCACTGCCAACGTCGCATTTATGCACCACAATGGTTTAACCCTTTCACCGCCAACGTCGCATTTATGCACCACAATGGTTTAACCCTTTCACCGCCAACGTCGCATTTATGCACCACAATGGTTTTAACCCTTTCACCGCCAACGTCGCATTTATGCACCACAATGGTTTTAACCCTTTGACCGCCAACGTCGCACTTATGCACCACAATGGTTTTAACCCTTTCACCGCCAACGTCGCACTTATGCACCACAATGGTTTAACCCTTTCACCGCCAACGTCGCATTTATGCACCACAATGGGTTAACCCTTTCACCGCCAACGTCGCATTTATGCACCACAATGGTTTAACACCCATGTCACTAAAAGGCAGCTTTTTACTTGCTAAGTTTAACAATGTTTTTTTAAACAAAAGTATTTTAACAAAAAAAACTTTGATTTTGTTTTTACCTTGTGTTTTTATCCCTTTTTAATACGTGGTAAGATTCAATGTGGTGACAGCCCTGACATGGCCTTAGTCGCCGACGGGGCTGTCATTTTAATCTTAATCAAATCAGGGTATGTTAGTGTTATCCAAAGACTCTATTTTCTTAATTTTGAGAGGTAAAGATAGGCCTCATGGCATACATGTCACAGAGGAATTCTCAATAGTGCAGATCATGTTTTGGTTCTCTACCCAGTTCAGTTTTAATGGTATTTTTGGGCTGAAAAATAATGGCTAGCGGTGAAAGGGTTAACAGAGCAAAGATTTTAACTGTCCTGGGACGGTATTCATGTCGAGATAGCATGAGACTTAGAATGATGCTAACTTAGAAGCTCTTCCAATGTCCTATAGGATTTAATAGGACTTTTGGAAGAGCTTCTAAGTTAGCATCATGCTAAGTCTCATGCTATCTCGACATGAATACCGTCCCTGTGTTATAGACCCACTGTGTTAACCCTTTCACCGCCAACGTTGCATTTTTGCACCACAATGGTTTAACACCCATCTCACTAAAAAGCATCAAATCAGGGCCTGTTATCTGAAGACCCTATTTTTGTAATTGTGGGAGGTAAGGATAGGCCTAATGTTATACACGTCACAGCCGAATTTGCAATATTGCAGATTTCTTTTTGTCTGTGACTCAGGTAAGCTTAGTGATATTTTGGGGCTGAAAAAAGGCTGGCGGCGAAAGGGTTAAAGACCCACCAGGTCACCTGTCAAAATCACGGGTGTCACGTGTTTTCCCTCTTATAGCTGGAAAGAAATCTTGTTTTGACCAGGTCTCACTAGGCATACAAATGCCCCCAAATTCAAAGCGAAACATCATTTTAAAGAGCAGCCTTAGAACTTGGGGACATTTCTATGTGGTCACAGCTACCCAGAACCCCCCCCCCCCCCCCCCCCCCCATAAAACATTCATTGAGCTTGGCCTTTTAGTTTTACTCAAAATTTGAGTCAAATACCCCAGACACTGAGACAGAGACAAGCATTTTATCCTAGTGACCCTGCCAAGCATAGCACGGAAGCCATTGCAAAATGCATGCATTTTTCACACACACACACACACAGTGACAAACACACACCTGGGGCTCCCAAGGACCCCAATTTGGGGGTCTATGAAGTACTGGAATTCTAAAGGACCCTCTAAAAGAATGTGCAGGGGGTCCCAGGGATGCACTAAAAAAAATCTTTATAACATTTGCAATGCCATCGGGACCCTCTATCCTGCCTCTGGAACCCTCTATGCTGTAAGTGAAGGAGTCCCTGGGACCCCTTGTTTTGCAGGACGATTGGGAGCCCTGCACACACACACACACACACTCTCTCTCTCTCTCTCTCTCAAGCCAACAGTGAAAGGCCACTGATCAGCTGACCAAACATTGACCTGCCAGAGGCAAGGAACCTCCACCCCCCACCCCCCACAATCCTTGACCACCCCAACACAACACAAGATAACAAGTCATATAAATACACTCCCAAAAGTTGTGTACCATATTCTACGGACCACACAACAAAAAACACTTAAGTCAAAATTGAAGGGACTGAAATTTTATTTTGAGATAGCCAATATGTAGAGTTAAAAAGACAACGTAGAAATTATTATACTGGGACCCAAAAATTACTGTGAGTTATCCAGTGTTTTTTTTAGTTATCCAGTGTTTTAGAGTTATCAGTTCTCCACTGTAGTTATCAGGCGATAGTTTTGTTTCCAGACTGTCAGTACAAAAATCAGACCACAAAATAGCTTTCACCCACAGAGAAAGAAAGAAACACAGAGTGAAACTGTAGTCGAGGCACAGACCTCGCCTACCTACCTCCTCAACTCGTTTCAACTTCAAAATGAGTAGTTTTAAAGGAAAATGTGTAGCTGGGGTCAACAACAAAATCTTGCACGTCATTTTTTATTTTAGTCACATCATATAGTAAAAAGCCAAGTGTCCGTCCAAATTTGCTGTGAGCGAGGCGGCCGTGTCATTTGCGCGGTTCGGCAAATGCGCGAAACGCGCATCCGCCAGCCTCTCGGCGCCCGTATCTCCGGTGTTTCTGGACCGATTGCCTTCGAATTTGGCAGGAAGATCACCGGGGACGGTGACTATCCGTGTACCAACCCGGAAGCGAATCGGTTCAGAAACGCGCGCGCTATACGACTCCGCCGTTTCTTAACCGAATCGCTTCAAATTTGCTGTACTCGGCGTTACCAGTACTTGGCGTTACCGTTACTAGCCTAACTAGGCGTTACTAGTAAATCATTAAATGACATATGTGACAATCTTGCGACATACTGTAAACTATCTGCCGTAACATGGTCCATATATTAAGAATACAGAGGCCAATTATTATGGGTGTTTTTTCTTCTCTTAGAACAAAATCATCACAATCATGGTTTAGTTAAATGGTCCATCGACTCAACTTAGTCATGAAATTTGCTTTTCACAGTCATTTTACAGTTTTATAAATGAGTACTGTAGTCAGCACACTCCAAAATGCATATGTGACCCAGCATCACGAAACGGACATTTTAAACTTTAAAGTGGCTGGGTTAGTTTCTCACAACAGGTTTGCAAAGTCAAAAATCTCATTTTTTGTCAATTTGAGTTATGGGTATTTTCGTGTTCTCTAACATCTTATCTTTCACATTTATAAAGGATAATCTTTACTGTGGTCTCTAAATGGTCTTAAAGGTGTTTTAAAACGAGTAGGTCAATGCCTTTTCTTCAGCTAGGCTAGACTTTAGACTGTGTTTTCTCAAAATGGCCGACGCTCACCCTACTAACTTTAAATGCTCATAACTCGGGAACGGGAAAAGATACAAGAATGGTTCTTGTAATGTACCATTAGAAAGAGAATTGTCTGAAGTTTTCAAACGTATATTTTTCTCAGAACGGTCAGTTTGACATTTAACCCTTTCACTGCCAGCGATCTTTGAGCCCAAAAATTCCATTAAACTTACTTGGCCACAGAAAAGATTTCATGACATGTGGGATTTCTTTGCGACACATTTAGAATAGGGTCAATCCTTACTGCTCAAATTTAGGAACACAATATCATTGAATAATAGACCCTGATTCCAAGGCTTTCAATGACATGGGCGTTAAATCATTGTGGTGCAAAAATGCGACGTTGGCGGTGAAAGGGTTCATGTCCCTTTCGTGGTGCTGGGTCACATATAGTCACACTCAACAATGTGTAGTTGAGTAGCTTGGCCAAAATTGTGTAGCTTTCTATGGTCAAACCATAGTAAATAGGCAGCTGGTCTGGCCTCAAACGGAGAGAAACAGACATGCAGATTTATACAGACAGACAAAGAAACCCACAGGCCCTCGTTCCGATTCAATGTACTCCCGTCTACTCTAGAACTCAGGGAGTACAAAAATCAGACCATGCAACCTTCACCTACAGAACAGGAGGAATTTTAAGCAGCTTGCTGGACCCTGGATCATGTGGATGTACAGGGGTGGACATGTAGTGTCTGTGTGTGAGGGGGGGGGGGGGTCCACAATTGTGTGTGTTTGTGTGAGGGGGGGGGGGGGTCCACAATGTGTGTGTGTGTGTGTGTCTGTGTGTGTGTGTGTGTGTGAGGGGGGGGGGGGTCCACAATTGTGTGTGTGTGTGTGTGTGTGTGTGAGGGGTCCACAATTGTGTGTGTGTGTGTGTCTGTGTGTGTGTGTGTGTGAGGGGGGGGGGGGGGTTCCACAATTGTGTGTGTGTGTGTGTGTGTGTGAGGGGTCCACAATTGTGTGTGTGTGTGTGAGGGGGGGGGGGGGGTCCACAATTGTGTGTGTGTGTGAGGGGGGGGGGGGGTCCACAATTGTGTGTGTGTGTGTGTGTGTGTGTGTGTGAGGGGGGGTCCACAATTATGTGTGTGTGAGGGGGGGGGGGTCCACAAATTGTGTGTGTGTGTGAGGGGGGGGGGTACTACAATTGTGTGTGTGTGTGTGTGTGTGTGTGTGTGTGTGTGAGGGGGGGGGTCCACAATTGTGTGTGTGTGTGTATGTGAGGGGGCGGGGGGGGTTCCACAATTTGTGTGTGTGTGTGTGTGTGAGGGGGGTCCACAATGTGTGTGTGTGAGGGGGGGGGGGGTCCACATTGTGTGTGTGTGAGGGGGGGGGGGGGGGTCCACAATTGTGTGTGTGTGTGTGTGTGTGTGTGTGTGTGTGTGTGTGTGTGTGTGTGTGTGTGACTGTGTGATGGTACACAATTCTAGTCATGTGTGTGTGTGTGTGTATGTATGCGTGTGTGTGTGCATGTGCATTTTATGTGCATGCATGGCCTGCGTTTCAGCATGCATCATGAGCATCTGTGCATGCATGCATGAGTCAAGTCAAGTCAAAATCATCTTTATTGGGGGTCAAAGAATAAGCTGACAAAGCTTTTCTTCATCCTACCCTGAGTGAGTGTGTGTGTGTGTGTTTGTGTGTGTGTGTGTGTGTGTGTGTGTGTGAGAGAGAGAGAGAGAGAGAGAGAGAGAGAGAGAGAGAGAGAGAGAGAGAGAGAGAGAGAGAGAGAGAGTGAGTGTGAGTGTGTGTTGGGGAAGGGAGGGGGAGTTTAGAGGGTTAGACAGCATTAACGTGGAGGTAAGGTGGAGAGATATATACCAACAACAACAAAAAACACACCTGAACTTTGAACAAAACAAGATGTTCATAATATCACAACGTACCCAACACAACGCACCCAACTTTTACTAGTAGTAATTTTAACCCTCTGTGTGCCAGATTCATTCCAGCGTTAAATTTCCCCTAAAGTCTTTTTATTTTAAAAAAATTAAAAAAAGGTCTTATTCCAAAAACAAGATTGTACCTATTAGTGAATGCGCAGTTTTTCGCAAATCATTCTGAGCGTATTATATTTCCTTTCTTCATCACATTAAAAACAATCCTGTTTACTGGCAGATTTTTGTACAGATTTTGTGTGTGTGTGTGTGTGTGTGCGTGTGCGTGTGCGCGTGCGTGCTTGCATGAGTGCGTGCGCATGTGCTTGCGTGTATTTTGATACCCTCGGTTTAAACGCATAAGACGTGAATCCACTTTGACATTTTCAAGTAAACGTGAATGAAACCTGACCTTCATGCTGTGCTAGATATGAAATGAGATTCTATCTCTCAACCTTGTATGCATACACATCCTACACACACACACACACACACACACACACACACACACACACACACACACACACACACACACACACACACACACACACACACAAACTATGCACGCACACACCACACCAGTTTACCCCCAACACAAGTCTTGAGTAGTCTGGATTGCTGAAATGAGTAGTTTTGGTGCAAAATGTGTAGACTTATTCCTTAAACCATCAAATAATGTTCACTGAAAATGAGTAGTAATCAAGAATTAAAGAACATTATTTTCAGTTTTGAAGAATAGTAGAGGTCCAAGTAGAATACTACTCAAAAAGAATAGAATAAACAGGTCTGCCACACGCATGCGCACGCACATGCACACACACACGCACACACACTAAAATGTATGCATTCATGCCACACGAACACACATATGCTCATACAGTCTCTCTCTCTCTCTCACAAACACACACACACAAACTACCTGCGCACACACCACACGCATGCGCACGCACATGCACACACACACACACACACTAAAATGTATGCATGCATGCCACACGAACACAAATATGCTCGTGAATCACATACATACAGTCTCACACACACACACACACAAACTACGTGCGCACACACCACATGCATGCGCACGCACATATGTACATGCACACACACACTGCACACACACTAAAATGTATGCATGCATACCACGCGAACACATACTGCCCGTGAATACATACATACAGTCTCTCACTCACACACACAAACTATGTGCGCGCACACCACACGCATGCCCACGCACATATGTACATGCACACACACACACTAAAATGCATGCATGCATGCCACGCGAACACACATATAATGCCTGTGAATACATACATACAGTCTCTCACTCACACACACAAACAAACATACACAAACTACGTGCGCACACACCACATCCATGCGCACGCACATATGTACATGCACACACACACTGCACACACACTAAAATGTATGCATGCATACCACGCGAACACATATAATGCACGTGAATACATACATACAGTCTCTCACTCACACACACACACACACACAAACTATGTGCGCACACACCACACGCATGCGCACGCACATATGTACATGCACACACACACACTGCACACACACTAAAATGCATGCATGCATGCCACGCGAACACACATATGATGCCCGTGAATACATATACATACAGTCTCTCACTCACACACACACACACACAAACTATGTGCGCACACACCACACGCATGCGCACGCACATATGTACATGCACACACACACACTGCACACACACTAAAATGCATGCATGCATGCCACGCGAACACACATATGATGCCCGTGAATACATACATACAGTCTCTCACTCACACACACACACACACACACACAAACTATGTGCGCACACACCACACGCACATATGTACATGCACACACACACTGCACACACACTGGAGGGCAGGATGAAAAAAAGCCTTGTTAGCTTATTCTTTAACCCTCAATAAAGATCATTTTGACTTGACTTGACTTGACTTGACACACACACAAAATATGTGCGCGCACACCACACGCACATATGTACATGCACACACACACTGCACACACACTAAAATGTATGCATGCCACGCGAACACACATATAATGCCCGTGAATACAAACATACTCTCACTCACACACACACACACACACACACACACACACACACACACACACACACACACACACACACACACACACACAATTATACACTGGCTCCTTCCCTTTTCCACCCCTCCACCCTTTGTTCGTCTCACTCTTTTACCTCAACAGCATAGCACACCTTAACCACCAGGCCTATAACAAAAAGAACCACCAAAAAAATATCAATGTGCCTACACTACAGTGACAGATCGGCTCAGAAATTTCTAAAACTTATTCAAGCGCTACTAGTACTGAGTACTAGTGATACTTTGCTTTCGAGATTCACAATAATTGACACGGCTACACCATTCCTCACAGTCACACTGCACAGCTTCTTTTGGATTGATAAAGTTTTCAAAAGATTCCCAATCCCCCCCCCCCAATCAACTCCTCAACCCCTCCAAACCCCGGACACGGCATCACGCTCAAACCCAATCAGCGAGTGCGAGCTGGCTGGGTCACTAAAACCAACGCCCTGTGTCCTTATCGATGAAACCGACCCCCCTTTTTCAGTCTTTTTTTTTTCTCCTGAGGGTGCCAGAATGATCAACTGAATGATCGTGGGCCCTCAACACTCACAGACACACACCCCACACCCCTTATAGTGACAACCTTTCAGAAGCTCCCCAAATACACTTTCTGCAGTGCTAACTGCGCACAAATAGGACTGCTCAGGACTGCTTTCAGGATGTCATGAAGTTCAGGATTTCTTTTAATGCCTAGAGCCGGCGTCGCCAGATTATGATAATGTTAGAAGATGCATTTTGCTGGTCGTAGAGGTCATGGAGTTTAACCAGAAGTGAAAGTGCAACGAGAGCCTGTCAGTTACATTGGAGACTGTTGTTTCTCTTCAGCTTCCAGGGTGCATTGCTCCCCGGAACACCCAGGAACCCCGCGAGGACGATAAACAAAATTTCCCAAAAAATATTTCCAACCGTGAAATTTTCGAAAATTATGAACAAACACTTCACAACCTTGGGTAAAACACTAAGACAGGGCTGACTCACAAACTCACAAATCAAAATCACACAAGATAATCGAATGATCAAAGTCAGATAATCACAGCACAACACCACAAAATCCTTGCTTCCTACTGTTATAGCAATGGAAGCTTCTTTTTTTTGTCCGTTGAGACGATCCACCCTTTAAATTATAGACACTCTTCATCATAAAAACCAGAACCACGGTTTCCATGTCAAAATTCAAGGATCACATCCTACATGATACATCCCAACACTTCTAGTTCTAACCAGGCTGTACTACTTGGCGTTTGGTCACATCACTCTCCCATGGACTTCTTTCATTTTTTGTCTCCCCTTACTCATTTTTTTTAGGGATGGGTGAGAGATTTAGTGGGGGAGGTTTGGGGGGTTTTCCTTCGGGCAACTGTAAAGCTGCTGACCCTGTTTCTTTGCGCACACCTGGATATTGACCTTCATTCAGTGAAGTTGGGTGTAGCTCCGCCCCTTCTGTTCATCCAGGCTGTTCTGGTAAACGGTGTCTCCCCCTCCGCTAAACGTGAAGTTGTGTTAAAAACTCTCTTTGAATTAACTCCCTTCAAAGTTATTTTCGGCACCAAGCCACATTGAGACAGACTCCAGGTTCATCCTCAAAAAAAAAGGACGACCCAGGACTGCCTATATGACCATCACCCACACAGTGCACAACAACAGCAGTGGAGAGAATGGTGTACAGAAAGGACGACCCAGGACTGCCTGTATGACCATCACCCACACAGTGCACACAACAGCAGTGGAGAGAATGGTGTACAGAAAGGATGACCCAGGACTGCCTATATGACCATCACCCACACAGCACACAACAACAGCGGTGGAGAGAATGGTGTACAGAAAGGACGACCCAGGACTGCCTATATGACCATCACCCACACAGTGCACACAACAACAGTGGTGGAGAGAATGGTGTACAGAAAGGATGACCCAGGACTGCCTATATGACCATCACCCACACAGTGCACAACAACAGCGGTGGAGAGAATGGTGTACAGAAAGGACGACCCAGGACTGCCTATATGACCATCACCCACACAGTGCACAACAACAGCGGTGGAGAGAATGGTGTACAGAAAGGACGACCCAGGACTGCCTATATGACCATCACCCACACAGTGCACAACAACAGCGGTGGAGAGAATGGTGTACAGAAAGGACGACCCAGGACTGCCTATATGACCATCACCCACACAGTGCACAAC
>CM065713.1:22026538-22076538 GCA_017654935.2 Phymorhynchus buccinoides
GGGGGGGGGGGGGAGTCAAGTCAAGCATGATGGTCCACCACGCCCGCTGACCCTCACTTGACCAAACTGTCACCACACGCAAACTGAATGTGTGTGTGTGTAGTAGTAGTGTGTGTGTGTGTGTGTGTGTGTGTGTGTGTGTGTGTGTGTGTGTGTGTGTGTGTGTGTGTTCTTTAATTTAACATCTATCCACCTTACAGTGATCTTAATTACTTAAACAACAACAAGAATGCATCATGTTTATGTATTAGATTATTTTATAGTCACAGGGGCGTCTCTGTGCAATTCGGGTTGCTCCCACCTGGAGAGCGCGTCGCAGCAAGAGGTGCGCCACCCATTTTTTTTTTTTTGCATGCGATTTTTGTGTGACTGATGAGGAAGGAAATGGGGGGGGGGGGGGGGGGGGGGGGTTAAGTTTTGACCAAATGGCAACTTTTTGGTTAACCCTTATAATGATGTTGACAACATAACTGGCCTTTTCAGACCTGTACCTCAACAGTCTACCCTGGGTATATACTGTATGCCTTCCTCACCACTCCACCCCACCCTCACCGCTTCCCGCCCCCCTCTCCCCATCCCTACTCTCCTCTTCCTAGTACTCTTGGCGACCCTTTCTTCGGCCTTTGACCTGTGACCTGACCACAGACCCTCCCTCATCCCCCACCACCCCTTCTTCTCTCTCCCAACTCTCCCCCTCTCCTTCCCCCAACCCCTTTCTCCCAATTCTGTTTTATCCTTTCTTCATTGATCATCGATCGCTCAGACAGTCTCTTTGTCAATATGAGCTCAGCCAGATGCGTCATGCTGCCGTTATGCGCCTAACTAGGAAATAGTTAGGCCCAGGTCTTCGGCTGGAGGATCTTTGTGAGAATTTCTAGAACAAAACTAGGAGAATGGACCAGTCAGGACAGTGTCATTTAAATTAAAGCAACTTAGGGAAAAGGCAGAGTCAAATTAGAGAGTGAAAGATTATCTAGAGTAAGATACAAGCACAGGACTTCCGGGTCGAATGAATGAATGAAAAATGGTGTTTTACGTCCTCTCGGTCATAGACACATATGGGACATTTGTAAATACAAAGATGGTGGGAACAATACTGGAGGCAATGCCCCAAAGGCAGTGCAACACCAGAAAAGTCCCGATTTTTTTAACAATATAGATATGTGTAGCAGTAACCACGCCTCGGTTAAACCTCATCGGCTATGGTACCGCTATGGTACCGCCACGGTATAATTGATTCATAAGACTTCCAGGTCGGAATCTTTGGAGTCTTTCAGTTTCATACAAATGGTTCCCCCTCTTTCTGAAAGTGTCTTGAGCACCAAATTCAGTAGGCATGATATAAATGAAGGGGGGAATCATTGTTGTTCAGTTTTTAAAAAACACAGCTTCTTCCTTTTGTCTTCAAAACATGTGAAGTTCAGCCATGTGCACTAATATTTTCAATTATGATATTTCAGTTGAATGTCTATACATTTTATTAATAAACAAGCAAAAAGCATACAGGCCAAACTGGAAAATAATTTTATGGTGGACAGGAGAGATTGTGTTCGCTAGAGGGGGGGGGGGGGGGGAGGAGAGTGTGTGAGTATGTGTCTGTGAGTGTGAGTACACGTGAGTGCTTTGTGTATGTGAGTGCGCGTGTGTGTAGTGTGTGTGTGCGTGCGTGTGCGCGTGTTTGTACAAGTGTATGCTTGAGTAAGTTTGTGTGCGTTTCAGTGATAATGTGTTTTCTGTGTGTTTGATGAAATGTGTGTGGGTATGTGTGTGTATGTCTGTGTGCAAGAACGCGTTCACGCTCGTGCGTGCACGTACGTGCGTGTGTGTCTGTTTGTGCGTGTGTGTCTGTGCGTGCGTGTGTGTGTGTTGTGCGTGTGTGTTTCAATACTGATTGTAAAGCGCTTTGTGCTCGATAAAAAGCGCTATATAAATATCCGTTTATTATTATTATTAAACACACAAAAAGCAACACACAAACATGTTTTTTTTAAAATGATAACAATAAATAAAAATGAAAAGAACAGAAAAAGAAAAAAAGAAAGAATAACAAATTAAGAAAGGGGTGAGGGAGGGGTGTCTATTGAGTTCCCTCCTTCCATGCTAACTTGGCCTGAAGAACACTAGTTTCAAGGACTACTGACTCAAGGGAAGTAATCCACTACACATTCCCTTGCCGGGCTTTGCAGAGTAGTATCCCTTACATTATAAATGACAATTTACACTGTTCAACTGAAATTATTATAGCAGTTAAGCACTAGTGTCTCTCTCTCTCTCTCTCTCTCTCTCTCTCTCGCTCTCTCTCTCTCTCTCTCTCTCTCTCTCTCTCTCTCTCCCCCTCTCTCTCTTTGCTTTATTGTTGATTTTCATGCCAAAAGTAACCCTGGCATTGCCTCCATGTCAATAGGACCTGTGTAGTTAACTCATTCGCATCACAACGATTTTGAATTATTGTGGTACTGGTAGATAAGACTCTTTTATATACTAATAATAATATAGACTTTATATAGAAAAACTCTCTACACCGATTGGTTTCCCCACAACAAACCACTACAAAAGCAAAGTCAGATGTAAAATTGTGGTCTAAGGGAGCGAGATTATTTAAAAGTGACCAATGTATGGTGTGCGTACATATTTACTTCCCTTGAAGCAAATGCATCAAATTGACAGCTATCTATTAATTCCCGACTTGAATTAGCTAACTCACAAATCTTAGGCAAAATTCAGATTTTGTTATTACATGTACATACGTTCATACTATTTTATCAGTCATATTATATGAGGGGTCTCAGTCTGGGGGAAAAAAGTACTGATTGGGTTATAGTCCAAAAACTACGGTAAACTGTACTACTTTTGAAGAGACTACATTCAAAGCGTTGCTCACACTCATGATACAAACGGCTACAGATTGACAAGACAAATCAATATTTGCCAAATCCAACAGATTTGTTGGAGTTTCAGGCCGACATGCAGACTGAAGAGTCTTTCACGAAGACGAAACAGCTGTCTTTGCATAGGCATTGTCTATCTCCCCCATTGGGAGAAAAAGTAAATCAGCACATTTTCTTTTCTTGTTTTCAGAACACAAATCATAAAATTAAAGTTAAAGTGGATTGATTTAAGACTATTATAATAACAAAAATAGCGATTGTATCGAGCTTTTAGCGAATGTAGGTGAAGTAGAAAGCTCTACTATCGATCATTTCATAAAGAACAAACAGTTTCTATATTACTGTTTTTTTGTGTGTAAAAGAGTTATTTTTAGAACTACAAGCCGTACTTTAAATTCATGAAACTTTGTAAACTTTTAAAACACGCATTTGACAATAACACTTTAAAATTTTAACCCTTTCGCCGCCAGCCTTTTTTCAGCAAAAAAATTCCATTCAGCTTACCTGGGTAGAGAACAAAATAATCTGCAGTGTGGGGGATTCCTCTATAACATGCATAGCGTAACCTTGGCCTATTCTTACCTCCCAAAATAAAGAAAACATGGTCTTTGAATAACAGACCCTTGTTTGAGGCCTTTTAGTGACATGGGTGTTAAATCATTGTGGTGCTAAAATGCGACATTGGCGGTGAAAGGGTTAAAGGAATATGGTGAACTGTTTCAAAGTTATAGCAATGTTTCTAAACTGTCAATGTGTCTAATTGTGAATGTAGACTAAAAAGTATAACTTAAGTGTACAACTTCCAGCACAATTGATTCTGGAGACTTCTTCACAGCTCATGAAGTTGAACAGAGTACAGCAAAACAAATATATGATTAAGAGTATATCAGGCAAAAAAGCCTCGCAGACAGGCAGGAACCAATCCTTGCGGTTGTTAGGCGCTGCATGTAGGGTTAACATTCCTAGCTCGTTAAAATTCCTATCTCGCTACTATGAGAGTGACTATTTGCGACAACCACAAATTTCATGTTTTCGTTACTTGAACCATTTACCTAACACTAACCCTAACCCTAACCCTATCCTTAACCCTAGAAAAAAGTGAAATTTGTCGTTCATGCTCAATGTCGCAAAATGCCGCAAATAGTCAGTCTTATAGTATAGCGAGCTAGGAATATTAACGAGCTAGGAATTTTAACCCGACACTGCAAACTTGCGTGGTACAGTTATGTGACTGGCAAAAAAACAGTGCTCTTTTCTGACATAAAATGATCTTCCTTACAGGCAAAAATAAGGATATTTATAATTATATCCAGAGTACAACCCTTTAGTAGTTCTATGCATAGCCTTTGCAATTGTGACCCAGCACCACAAAAGGGACATTAAGTGTCAAAATTGACCATTCTGAGGAAATGGTACACTCCGGTACAGTTAGAAACTTCAGACAATTCTCTTTCAAATGATATAAGAACAATTCTTGCATTCTAGTGTAATATTTTTTCGCTTTAGAGTTATGAGCATTTAAAGCTGGTAGGGTGACTGTTGGCCATTTTGATAAATCACAGTCTAAAGTTACTGTTTAGCCTACCTGTTCAAAATGCATCAATCTACTCATCTTAAAGCACTTTTTTTAACAATGTTTAGAGGCCACAACAAAGAGCGTCCTTTATAAATTATGAAAGATGACATATTAGAGAGCACGAAAATAACTCAAAATTGATTTTTTTAAATGAGATTTTTGACTTTGCAAACTTGTGAAAAACTAGCCCAGCGACTTAATGTCCCTTTCATGGTGCTGGGTCACATTTCAGTTTTCAAGCCTATTGTGAGTGGGGTTGATCCACATTCATAAAACCCATTTTCTCTATAAATAAATCGGACAACAGATCATGAACTTCATGATGAAGAAGAAGTCAAGATGGATTTGGATTTGGGTTGTGTAGGACTAGGATTAGGACCTAGTTCCGTTGCGTCCATCATCAGAAGTGGCGTCTGCGATGTATACTACCAGATCCAGATACATGTGTCTAAACAGAGGTTGTTCGCCAGAAATCAGATATACCAGCAGAAGCCATCTTTTTATTTAATTGTGCCTGACGAATGTGTAAGGTTCAATATTTTTTACACAATCGAAGTTTGCTCTTCGTTTCTCTTTTGTTTTTAAGATGTAGTCTTAATCCTATCCCTATCCCAACCGTAAGTTCTAACATTAACCACAACAGTCGGATGAACACTTAACTTGTGCTTTTGTTCTCACATCCAGAAAGTTTCCTTCAATTATTTTGGTGATTAAATTTTTTTTAATCATTTATTTCGGTTGTTTACAGTTCTAATCCTATCCCTTTTCTGGTCGATCAATTCTAACCCTAGGCTATCCCTATTCGCCGACTTGGTGAACGACCTCCATTTAGACTCAACTGATCCAGATCCACACGTTACTTATTATAAAGGTCTGCCGTAGTGTAGATGTGTGGAATAATCTGCCAGCCAACGTAGTGAATGCGCCATCAGTTCAATCTTTTGAAGCACGCCTGGATAAACTGTGGAGGGACGAACCCTTCAGATACAATGCCGACCACGATCAAACTATCAAAGTAACCACTACCTCGGAGCTGACAGAAGAGGCCTAGGGTGGCCTGCAGTCGGACATCATCCTATGTATTCCTATGTATGTATGTAAAGCCCATCCCACTATTCGGAACGAGTAGGCCGTGTCAGGCGTGTGTACTGGTGGGATGGATGGCACGAATTCACATAGCACGCATCCAGTGCGCTATTAATGGTCTGAATGAAGACTGGTGAGCGCAGGGCAGGATAAATATCCCCAACTGGAAGAAGAAGATAGGAAGAGGTTTGCAAAAAAACTTGAGTGATAATATGTCAAATGTTACAATATGACTGTGTACCCTCACATCAACTTGTTTATTAATGCAGTAGTTTATGCATGCCTGAGTGTAGCATGAGACGCCAGGTGTGGATCTTGAAATCAGGCCACACGATAAGGATAAAAGAGAGGGGGGGGGGGGGGGAGAGGGGGGGGGGGGGGGGGGGGGGGGGAGAGAAAAAAACTGTGCTGCAACGCAAGTTCATTTGTTTCGTCTGCTAACTAGTGCTAGGCTTCCGCAAATGAATCAAGTTGCCGTTTAATAATAGCTCTACCAATCATGTCATAAAACAAAACGTAGTACTCACCTATCCGGAAGGGACATCTTTTGGAGTTGTGTGGCCTTCTTCTACCTGAACGAATGTTGAATGTTATTTTTTTCACATTGAAATCGTCAGGCCCACCTCCTCGAATGCAGTGTCAAATTTCTGACCATTGGGTCAGTGTTGATCCAACAACAGGTCCAAAAATGCAGAAAACTGTTCTGAAATAACACTATTCACGTCAATAGTAGAATGCACCAAGTTTCTAAATTAGGTAGAACCAAAGCAATGTGCACTGTACAAAGTGCTACCTTTGTAAACAAGGTCTATTGATCCTAAAGTTTGTGTCATACCAAGAATAATCGCTGGCATCATCGACCTTCTCACGACGCGTAAGAAATTTAAAATCATGAAATTAATTACTACTAACACATCAAAAACTGGTATGAAATTTTAAAACTTATCACGTGTAAATTTTACTGAAACAAACATAATCAAATTTGACGATAATTGCGATTTTATTGACGATTTATTTTCTAAGTAATCACTACGCAGAACTATTTTGTTCTAGGTTCGCACTCAAAAAGTTCCGGATTGAATGCTGTTGAATATTTCCATCTAAATTGTCGTTTTCTTCCATAACAAATTGTTTAAAAATTGTTTGAATTTTTTTATACATCCATTCACTAAACACTAATACTTTTATTTTCAGTACAAGTCGAGGCGAACTTTGACCTATTCACTTCCGAATGTATCACATGACACTGGACAAAAAGTGTCGTCTGCGTCAAACTCAAAATGACGGTTCCACTGGGAGTTCGTTTGATACCTAGTTTTAGGAACGACGCTGTTCTAACTTGTAGTGGAAATTCAAATGGAATAAGAAGAGCTGGGTGAGTATCTTCATACACTCTTTGTCATTTGTATTATTCGAGGACATCTGTTGATTGCTTTTGACTTTTGTCAAAGTTGAAACTAACTTTTACTCAGTCTCACTGTAGTGTAGTGTACAATACATTGTAAACAAAACTAAACACAGCTTTACTGAGCTTGGCCTTAGCCTCAGCTAATCGAGACAAGACTCAGCAGACAGCGAAGTGTCTTCACTACAGTACACACACACACACACACACACACACACACACACACACGCACGCACTCACACACACGCGCGCGCGCACGCACACGCACACGCACACACAGACAGAGAGAGAAGAGGGAGGTGCATGAAACGTTGGGAACGGGAAGGGACCCAATAATTATTATGTGAAAGCTTGGGGTGACCTGGAGAGGGTGGGGGTTTGCAGGTGGGGGTGAACAAATGAATGCGATAATAGAAATGGTGGGAAAGAGGGCAGTTCTTAATGTTTTGATAGTCGCTTGTATCGACCCTAATTATGTTCAATTTTTTGCGAAGCATGATTTGTCATTCATTTTTCCTTAGTTTTGTTTCCATTTTTCATGCATGCAAATGTGTTTCTTTGATTGTAGTGTGCTTGTACGAGACCACACTGTAATTTCAACTAACGTGATAATAACTATTTTTGACTTTGACTTTGAGACACACACACACACACACACACACACACACACACACACACACACTGCCTCAGGGGGGAGGGTGTTGAATAGAAATGTCCTTCTACATAGTAAATAGTGTATCTACCAATACTTAAATTATTCCCGACTCTCTTGGGCTCATCTTCTTTCTCCCCACATAATATCTTATCTGGATCTGGATTCATTACGTTGTATGAGCCTATGAAGGCTATATATATGTGTATATATACACAACGGATTTGGAGAGCGCATTTGGAGTTAAAATTTGATGGTAATGACACATAGAATTTGAAATTGATGTCTTGATGTTAATGACATTAATTTGATTAAGGCTTTACAATTTTCTGTCTTGATAGTAATAATACAAGAAAATTAAAATTTCTGTCTTGATGGTACTGACAACAACAACAAAAAAGAGTTAAAGTTGCTGTCTTGATGGTAATGACAGCCTGTCTTTTTATTGGCCATAGTCCTTTCTTTCATAGTATATCATTTTACTCTCTACTCTATCTTTGTTGTTACTGTTAGTGTTATTCTCTTCTTCTTTTTTTGTACTACCCCCTAAAGTGCAGCAGAATCTTCAATGTGCTAAAGTTTAGTGGCTGCCTGAGGACGGAGATGACGAAGAAACGTTGTATATGCTGACGTGAAAGAATGCTGAACACATTTCGTGGAGTAAACTTTATTAGGGGAAATTAAAGGGCAAGACGGTAGGTATAACCATGAGTTGGGGAGACTAAGATGGGGGTGGGGTGGGGGGGGGGTGTCCAACTGACCCTAGAGAGAGAGAGAGAGGGGGGAGGGGGAGAGAGAGAGAGAGAGAGAGAGAGGGAAGGAATTAAATTTTATTGCTATCAAGTACAAGTCGAGATTGAATGCAAAAATAAACATAATAACGACATTATCCGATTGACATGCAAACCATACATGTCAAGAGTGTTTCTTTGTCTTTTTTCTCAGCAATGATAAACCGTGTGAGAGAGAGAGAGAGAGACAGACAGACAGAGAGACAGAGAGAGCCGCATGAGAGGGGGACAGACAAACTGTCTCCAGAAACTGAAAGACCAAGCAGAGCTACTCCAACTTTCACAATTCTAGCACCCTGTAGAGTAAAGTCTCTTTGATTCTAGTCCTATAATTATCATCACTAGCGCAACGCCGAGTACCGGTAGCGCCTAGTAACGGTAACGCCAAGTACTGGTAACGCTGAGTACATCAAATTTGAAGCGATTCGGTTAAGAAACGGCGGAGTTATAAGGCCCCGTTTCCCGTTGGCGCTACTCTGAGAGTGATGTGCTCTTCCTAGTAACGGTAACGCCTAGTAACGGTAACACCAAGTACTGGTAACGCTGAGTACTGGTAACGCTGAGTACGGCGGAGTTATACTGGAGATACGGGCGCTGAGAGGCCGGTCGATACGCGTTTCGCGCATTTGCCAAACTGAGCAAATGACACGGCTGCCTCGGTTGCCGTTGCCATCGCCCCGTTAGGGCTCACAGCAAATTTGAAGCGATTCAGTCAAAAAACGGCAGAGTTATAAGGCCCGTTTTGTGTTTCAGACAGACAGACACACACACGGACACTTGGCTTTTTATTATATGATGATTGAGAGTGAAATAACTGTATCCTAGTCTATCGTTTCCGACAAACAATGACTGCCAGATAGCAGAGGGGGCAGATACTATTCTGGCGGGCTGGGCGATATTGTTTATAGTGGAGATGCCTTGCCCAGGGTACATCCCCACTGTCTCAGCCAGAGGGATTTGAGAACACAGCTGGCGTTGAGGAAGGTCCCCAAAGGCCAGCCCATCCCTTTGGCTGCAGCACCAGAGCCGGTGCAATACAAGGGCCCCCTCACAGTCTTCCACAAGAGACTAAACTGTACCATGGTTTTCCATTGCTGTAAAAATTCATCTATTGTACAGCTCTCAGGTATTTAAGTATTAGGTACTTTATAGTCACAGAGGCGTCTCTGTGAAATTCGGGTTGCTCCCACCTGGAGAGCGCGTCGCAGCCAGAGGCGCGCCACCCAATTTTTTTTTATTTTTTTTTGGGGCATGCGATTTTTGTCACTGATGTGTGTGTGGTGAGGGGGGGGTAAATTTTTACCAAATGACAACTTTTTCGTTGCCACTGGGTTTAGCATATGCTAAGTGCATGGGCACATGGGACCTCGGTTTATCGTCTCATCCGAAAGACTCCACGTTCAGACCGTTAAGGCCTAGTGCAGAATGAGAGGAAAAAATCCCCTGTACCCAGGTTCAAACTCTCGGGTTTACTTGACACGAAGCGAACGCGATACCACTCATGTTACTGTTGGCCCCTACTAGAGGTTAATGTCAACCAATGATAAAAGGGCCCAGAGTGAAAGAACACTAGTTCACCATCTCATGTAGCAATGATGTACCCTCAAAGAGTCAAACTGTAAGCTATTTGACCTTTAACCTTGAGTGTTTCAGTGCTGAAACCTGCCGTGGTTTACTCCCTTCTTCCCATGGATTTCAAGACTTTTCCCTTTGTTTCATACCCTCCCCGTGGGGATACCAGGGCGGTCTTTCATAAAAATAGTTCACCCACCTTCCGGAAGTTCTGTGCTTGTTACTTCCTCTAATCTGCCACTCTCTTTGACTCTGCCTTTTTCCTTTGCTTTCTGTCATCTATCTTTCTGACTTATTGGCCCATTCTCCTGCCTTTTTAAAAAAAATATTCAAAATAATTGTTCTCCTTTGAGCTCCTCCGAAATCGGAATGTGTCGGCTGTACGCAGCGGGGAGACCAGTGAAAACTGAAAACCGGACACAAATGTACCTTACCCAGTATGGCCATATGGCCTGGGAACGAAGAAGATGAAGAAGAAGTTTCATATAGCAGTATCCACCCCCCACTACTCCCAACTCCCAACTACCCGAGCCCACCCCCTCACCCTTACTTATTTATGTAAACTGTTATCGGTTATCTATAAGTACTGTTTGTTGTTGTTGTCGTACCCTGGCTTAAAGACTCCAGGGATCATCCCAGCAGCCGAAGCACTTGAACGCTATGGTACAAATGCACCAGCTAGGGATGAGAACATTATACGTGTGTGACCGTTTTTGATTACCCTCGCCACGTGGGCAGCCACACTCCGACTTCGGAGGATATCTACTGTTTTATTTAGCATCCTATTTCAATTTTCCTTTTATCTCTTGACAACCAAACCCATCTGAAGATCACGAACCAGACTTGGCTATATAAGTACGACTCAGCTGTTACCAAAAGGCCTACCACTGACTCTGCTGGTCAATATGATTCATCATAGTAATAATAGTATGGCCCCAAATAGAGCAAGGGGCGTTCAAAGGTGAATCTTATATTGGGTAACGGAAATCGGAGAGAGAGAGAGAGAGAGAGAGAGAGAGAGAGAGAGAAAGAGAGAGACAGAGACAGAGAGAGACACAGAGAGAGACACAGAGAGACTGACTGACTCTTCTTATCCTGAAATTGCTTCTCCCTAGATTAGATAAGGTGTCATGATAACTTACAATTTCAATGTAGGCCCTACTACAAAGTGTACGGTTCAATGCCATGTTAGTGTGTGTGCCGTGTGTGTGTGTGTGTCCGTGTGCACGCGCGCGCGTGTATGCACCATTTCAAGGCTTTTCTTTATCATTTTCGTAAGCTTACTTGTTCTTGTGTGACCTAACCTGCTCTCGTCATCTATTGCTATTATCTACAGGTGTGACATTCTTTCTTCTTTTTTTTTCTTCTTTTTTGTTGTTGCCGGGCTATGATAGGCATTGACACCGGTAGTTCTTCTAGCTCATCATTTTCTGGGGTATCTTTTCGTTGTTTTGTTTTTTGGTCCTTGAACCTATGTGTAGTGATATTATGTTATGGTTTCAGTAGTGCAAAATGGGTTGAAGAAAACAGTCGTGTGGATGATATATTGTTGTTGTTGTTGTTGACGTATACCCTGACTAAAAACAACAACAAAACTCCAGGGATCATCACAACAGCCAACATATGGTTAGGGATATGTTTAGGGTCAGCTTAATCATCAACTTGTGTGTGTGTGTTTGACACTAAACTGACCCTAAATCTATCCCAAACCCTATTCCTAACCCTGACCTGAAACCGTCTAATCCACACAAAATAATAATAAAACAAAATTGATGGTATGTTATGAGATTGACACTTAACTGACCCTAAGCCTATCCCTAACCATATCCCAAACCCTAACTCTAACTGAACCGTCTGGAATGAATGGGAGGGGCAGAGGAGGGGGGGGGGGGGGCTATTTTTAACATTTGCCGAATTTCGTCGGATTCATGTAGATAGTAGGCCTGCTTAGTGTTGTTATCAGAATCATGCTGCACAGACTTCGCCACGCTGTTGGATTTATTCTCCAGGTTCAAAAAACACCTCGGTAAAGGTAAAAGCCCCCCCCCCCCCCCCCCCCTGCATTTCTTGGTTAATTGTATTTTTCCGTTTTTTGCCTTTCTTACCATACATAAAGCTGTATTTTAGGAGCATTTTTAGCTAATAACCATTTTGGAATACTAACCCTAGCCCTAACCCTAACCCTATAAGACGGAAAAACGCAACGAACCACAACTGTGACAAATCGCGGTGTACTGCAGTACATAGTGGGGGGTAGGGTTAGGTTTAGGGATAGGGTTAGTATTCCAAAAAAGGTTATTAGCTAAAAATGTTCCTAAAATACAGCTTTATGTATGGTAAGAAAGGCAAAAACGGAAAAATACAATTAACCGATAAATGCAGGGGGGGGCACATCTACGTATTTTCCTTCTTTAAAGGTGCACCCTGACGGATACGTAAATATAATGTTTTACGTCCTCCCGGCCTAAGCCATATGGGACATTTCTTTTTACTTTAGATTTTAGAGATCACCAGGAAAACGCCCTTTATGTAGAGGTCGCAAAAACTCACTTTGCTCCTACATGGTTTCCTAGAAATCAAACCGTCAAGTCGGCGATTCCTCCTTGGCGGAGGTGCTGGAAGTCAAATAATTTCAGGGAAAGAGAAAGCATGTGCCTTTCTAGTGGCCACCTCCTGAGTTTAGACCAAATCGTTTGCACGAAATTTTCACAATACAAGCCTTTTTATTTACTTATGTTTGTAATTTTATGCAGTTTACCTAAAGGAGTTTCGCTGACAACAAAGGAAATAGCTCCGTTTTTTTTTTTACTGCACTACAAAAAAGAAAAAGCTTCAACCACAATGAGTGTCCTCCACCCACCCCATCTAAAATGGCTTATCTCCGCCAAGGAAGAATCGCCGTTTTGATTATCTCCGCCAAGGAAGAATCGCCGTTTTGACTGTTTGATTTCTAGGAAACCAGAGCTAAATGAGTGTTCCGATCCTTGAAAAGGCTGTCTTTCTGGTGATCTCGACGTGTTTCTTGCAACAACAAAAACCCATCCGTCAGGGTGCTCCTTTAATTAAGTTCCTCCCAAATCGGAATGTGTCAGTTTTACTGATGCAGCGGGAAGACCAGTGAGACAGACAGAGAAGGGATAGGAGAGGGGGGGGGGGTCGACCTTTGAATTTTTGTTTTAAAAAAACCCATCGTGTGCACTATCAACTGTCAACATTACTTATCCCTTCCCTCAGTCACTCGCTGCACGTGACTGTGACAGCCTGAGTGTGAGTCATCAGAGGAGTTACTGCGAAACTGGGCGGTTAATTAACCCTTTCACCGCCAGCCATCTTTGAGCCAAAAATGTCCATTTAACTTACTTGGCTACAGAAACTATTTTGTCTGCAATATTGTGGGATTTCTCTGTGACACATTTAGAATAGGGTCAATCCTTACTGCCCAAATTTAGGAACGCAGTATCATTGAATAACAGACCCTGATTTCAAAACTTTTCATGACATGGGTGTTAAATCATTGTGGTGCAAAAATGCGACATTGGCGGTGAAAGGGCTAACTGTAAAGGGCCTAGAGTGTAGAGCGGCATAGAGGTATCGCGTTCGCCTCGTGTCAAGTAAAACCGAGTTCGAACCTGGGTACATGGGGACTTTTCCTCTCACCTTTACACTAGGCCTTACGGGTCTGGACGTGGATTTTTTTCGGTTGAGACGATAAACCGAGGTCCCGTGTGCCCCTGCACTTAACACACGTTAAACCCAGTGGCAACGAAAAAGTTGTCATTTGGTCAAAATTTACCCCCACCACACCCCCACCCCCTTCCTTCCTCATCAGTCACACAAAATTCGCATGCAAAAAAACAACAACACAAAAATGGGTGACGCGCTTCTGGCTGCCACGCGCTCTCCAGCCCTTCATTTTATGAAGTTCTACCAAAGCTAACAACGTTTAGTTTCCCACTTAAGCTTTAGTAGAACTTCATAAAATTAAGCACAGGTGAGAGCAACCCGAATTGGGTGGAGGCAATGCATTGTGGTTGAAGCGTTTTCTTCTTTGTAGTGCAGTGTAAAAAAAATGCAGCTATTTCCTTTGTTTGTTTTCAATTTCATTATCAATGCAACAAATACTTGTAGCGGTGCCATAGCCGATGAGGTTTAACCGAGGCGTGGTCACCGCTACACCTATCTGTATTAATAAAAAAAATCGGGACTTTACTGGTTTCGTACTGCCTCCGGGCATTGCCTCCAGTATTGTTCCCACCATATTTGTATTTACAAATGTCCCATATGTGTCTGATTCAGACCAAGAGGACGTAAAACACCATTTTCGTCGTTTCGTCGTATTTCCTTTGTTGTGAGCGAAGCTCCTTTTCGGTAAACTGTATACAAAATTTAAAATTTAAATAGTCTTGTGGAAATTTCGTGCAAACGATTTCGTCTAAACTCAGGCGGCCATTAGAAAAGAGAAGGCACATGCCTTCGCTTTCACTAAAAGAATTTGACTTCCAGCACCTCCGCCAAAAGAGGAATCGCCGATTTGACGGTTTGATTTCTAGGAAACCAGAGCAAAGTGAGTGTTGCGATCTCTGTAAAGGGTGTTTTCCTGGCGATCTCGACGTGTTTCTTGCAAAATCTCATACGTCAGGGTGCCTAGTCTTCATCGAAAGACAAATCTGTACCATGATAATTACAGTCAACCCTCCATTATAAGACCCTGCGTTAAAACCTTCTTCTTCTTTTTTAGCACGGGTGCAGGGCTCCCACTCGTCCCGCAAAACAAGGGGTCCCAGGGACTCCTTCACTTACAGTATAGAGGGTCCTAGAGGCGGGGTAGAGGGTCCCAGTGGCATTGCGAATGCTAAAAAGTATTTTCCTAGTGCATCCCTGGGACCCCCTGCACATTCTTTTAGAGGGTCCTTTAGAATGTTCGCATTTCATAGACCCCCAAATGGGGGTCCCTGGGAGCCCTGGGGTGTAATGAATCTTACTATGTATCAAAAAAATGACCTCCGTTATAAGACCCCATCCAATTTAAGGCTGATGTTTGTGTGTAACTTTTTAGAAGTCTTAAAATAGAGCTTCGAATGTAGGAGAGGACGGGGTAAAAAGCCCATGGGCGGGTAAGAAGCCCATGCCAATTATCTCATGAAATAAAGAAAGTTTCAGTCACATTTTGCCCATGAGACGAGTGTTACTGTTTAGCATTCGTCTTATGGGCCAATTTGACTGAAATTGGCTTTGTTTCATGAGATAATTGGCATGGGCTTTTTACCCCGTCTTCCCCTATTCCTATTGCTTCTGTAAAAAAAAATAAAAGGTACAGCTCTCATTTACTATTGGCCCGTACTACAGGCTAATGTCAACCGGTGATAAGTCATTTAAGTGAAGGGCCAATTAGTGAATGGCTTAATCGGCTAAAGATAATAGAGGATGGAGATGTCATGGGGCGGATTAAGATGAGGCTCCACTTGTGAGCGTCTCAGAAGTGTTGGTTTTAAAATTCTCCATGACAATTCACACGTGGACTAACTTTCAAATGTATGGGAATATTGTTGGTTCAGAAGAAAAGAAGAAAGAGGGAATAACAGAGAGAGAGAGAGAGAGAGAGAGAGAACTTCGGAAGTTTAATGAATATACAGCCCCTTTTAATGTCATTTAGACAAACACAATTATCCATGCCATGGGCACATAAACATTCACAACAATATGGACTGTCACAAACAGAAACACTAACTGAATCAAATGGACAAGAAACAGGGTAACGTTACTATTTGCATAATAGTCTATGAAATGTTCCCTTATCTTAAAGGCTGCCAGTAAATATTTGGCTAGATTTACTATTTCTGTCTTTGAAACGTTTGATAACAAACCAATCTACTGTCATAGTTTTACATTTGCATTCACCACGTTCGGATTTGGTCATACAAAGGGCAATTGAATCTCATCTTCTGTTGAATTTACAACATGGACATAGTATTTTCTGATGGCGAAAAACGGTGTTTATGTGAGTTTAATGTGAGACAACTGAATTGTCAATATACTATAAAACAACATAAAACTTCAACATATTTCTCTCTTTCAAATATATGTTTTATCCATAAACAGATAACCGTCTTAATGATACGCCAGTTGAATTACTAAATAATCTAACTCTCAACTCTTTAATAAACTCAGCCTCATTACCACAACCAAAATTCCACACCTCTTCAAAGCCATTATCACAAAGAATATTCTTAATGTGAGTGACCCATGTTTTATGCCCATTATTGTGCAAAGAAAGCAGCATATTATATGATTTCTTGGGATATCTATCAACAGTTTGTTTCAACAATCTGAACCAAAATTTAACACACCGAACGACAGCTGTTAAACTTAGAGGAAAACGACCTAGCTCTCCATAGACTATATCATTTGCAGTTTTGTTCCTAACGTGTAAAAATCGTTTGCATGCATATAAATGTACTTGTTCTATCTGTTGGTAAGCTTTGTACCCCCATATTTCAGCCCCGTATAACAGCAAAGGAACAACCTGAGAGTCAAACAGTTTAAAGAAAACATTTGGAGAGTTGCATCCAATTCTTTTCAGTGTACCAAGGATGTCATTTGTACTTTTTTCCCCCTTACTTTTATTTCCTCCATAGCCCGCGAGAAACTGTGTCTAGTTGAAAAGGTTAAACCTAAATACTTATAAGAATTAACAACCTCTAGCAAATTACCGTTAAAATACCATTTTTCTTTCGAATGAAGGAAGCCACCCTTCCTAAATACAATAATCTTTGATTTATCTAAGTTAACTGTTAATTGTAGTCTGTTAGTCTCTCTTTCAAGTATGCTTAACTGATGTTGAAGTCCAATTACTGTTGAAGCTAGAAGAGTGAGATCGTCGGCAAATAACAAAAGGAACAGCTCTATTTCCTCTGGCGTAAATGTAACCCCATGTTTACCATTCACAATTATTTCTTGCGCGAGTTCGTTTATTAATAATGAAAACAAAATTGGACTGAGTACACATCCCTGTTTGAGTCCTTGAAGGCATTCAAAGAACTTAGAATAACCAGTTGAACTATGGCATAAAACACAAGCTTTAACTGTTGAGTATATTGCCTTTACCATATTAAACATTTTACCTTGGATTCCTGCATGAAGGAGAATTGACCACAAAACATTGCGATTAACAGTGTCGTAAGCTTTCTTAAAGTCAATAAAAGCTACGTATAGTTTCTTGTTTTTGGTTAAATATTTTTCAATAATTGCATGCAGTGTGAATATGTGATCAACTGTGGATCGCCCTTTCCTAAAACCTGCCTGTGCTTCACAAATTATACCCTTTGATTCTGTCCATACCGTAAGCCTATCATTCATGATATGTGTAAATACTTTACTAAGAATGCTGATGAGGGATATGCCTCTATAGTTGTCCGGGTTGTCAGTGTCGCCCTTCTTGTGTAACGGTACTATTATTGCTTCTGACCATTTCGCAGGAAAATGACCACTAGAGAATATGGCATTAAAGAGAGTCTCTCTCTCTCTCTCTCTCTCTCTCTCTCTCTCTCTCTCTCTCTCTCTCTCTCTCTCTCTCTCTCTCTCTCTCTCTCTCTCTCTCTCTCTCTCTCTCACTGTGCCGAAGGTCTAGCATTAAAACATTTTTGAGTTTGAGTTCTCTCTCTCTCTCTCTCTCTCTCTCTCTCTCTCTCTCTCTCTCTCTCTCTCTCTCTCTCTCTCTCTCTCTCTCCCTCCCCCTCAACGTTTTCACTTTTTACATTTTATTGGTGGTTGGGTTTTTTTTGGGGGGGTTCATTACATGCTTTTGTTATTGTTGTTTATTCGATATTTTCATTTGCCACAGGGCTGGGTGTAAAAAAAAAGTATGTATACTTATCTCACTACCCTGTATAAATAACATTTCGTTCGTTCTCTCTCTCTCTCTCCCCCCCTCTCTCTCTCTGTGCATACGGATGGAAGTTTAACTAGAGACAAAATAAGCACTTTCGTAATCGCTGTCAGATAATGGATATTCTGTTTATTCGTAAGAACAGAGAGAAATGATCACGAGAACAGCACAGACACATCTAAGGCTATATATTTTTTTCTAGAAAAATACAATTATTTCCAGAAAAATAAACGGGGATAACTATTCTATCGGTAAAATAAAACATTCGTTTTATGGAATCCGGAAAGCATTGGTAGGGTAAGACGGGGTAAAAAGCCCATGGGCGGGTAAGAAGCCCATGCCAATTATCTCATGAAATAAAGCAAATTTCAGTCACATTTTGTCCATGAGATGAGTGTTAATGTGGTGATTCGTCTCATGGTGCATTTGTACCATAGGATTCAAGTGATTCGGCTGTTGGGGTGATCCCTGGAGTCTTTAAGCCAGAGTACAACAACAACAACTAAAAGGCTTCAAATTGGGGTCTATTATCCAAAGACCCTATTGTCTTAGGTTTGGGAAGTAAGGATAGACCTTATTTATTTATTTATTTATTTATATTTTTTTTTTTTATTTTTTTTTTTTGAACACGGAACATTACTCAAAGTTAACGTTAACTGGTTTTGTTTCTGAGGTTCACAAATAAAGACATTGGACACAGAAAAGCTTTATCAAAGCAAACTATTCTGCATTTCAAATGCACTAACTTTTCAGTCCTTCAGAGTAGGGATACGGAGCTGGCTATTCACTGAGATTTTTCTTTCATGCTATATATATATATATGGTGCAAAGAGGACAACCTTTCTCTTTGAGAAAGTCTTCTAGCTCAGCTTGAATGTTCACTGTGGACATTCTTTGCAGGCCGATATGCAGACTGAAGAGTCTTTCTCAAGACGAAACAGCTGTCTTTGCATAGGCATTGTCTATCTCCCACATTGGGAGAAAAAGTAAATCAGCACATTATTTTATTTTATTCTTTTCAGAACACAAAACAAATCTTAAAGTTAAAGTAATTGAGTTTGTTTCTTAGGTTCACAAAACATACATTGAATACAAAAAAAGTTTTATCAAAGCAAATTATATATATACATAAGAGGAAAGTTTAATGGTGTGTTTGTTTTTTCTTCTTCAACTTTTGATCATTTATATATATGTCACAGAAGAATCCACAATACTGCAGATGGAATTTGTTCTCTATCCAGGTCAATGTAATAGAAATGTTTGGTTGAAATATGGTTGGCGGTGAAAGGGTTAAGTCTGTAAGTCTTCAAAAAGAAGTCTGCTAAAACTATCTTTTGACGCTCTACCACTACCATATAATTAATTACATGCGCAGTTCACGTCGCAATGATTGGTCAACTATAAAAAGTGGCCAGTGTTGGCCTGTGGTCAACAAAATAAATGTCCCATATGTGTCAATGACCGAGAGGACGTAAAACATCATTTTCACATGTGGTCAGCATAGGTGTTGTCACGTAAGGCCCAGTAGTGTAAATAAACATTGACGTACTGTTCTTGAAAGTGCGCGTATAAAAGCTTCATCACATTGATTGTATTGCCAGGAGGAGGAGTGTGTTGTTAGAAAGTGAAGCTTGCCAGCATTTTCATTACTTTACATTACATTGGTTGTTTCATTTGGGAGAGACTGATTGAGACATTGATTGCGACCATGAACTCACTAACTCGGTAAGCCTTTTATCATTTATTAATTTATTTATTTATTTATTTATTTATAATTTTTGTTCATTTATTTCAGATTGCCCTTTGCCTGATATATGATCGGCAGATTGGGTTAATTTTTGTCACGTTTTTTTCTTCTTCTTTCTGTCTGTCTGTCCCAAGGATATCTCGTTATTTATTTATTTACTTACCAATTTATCAAGAGAATAGAAGTATTCGTGTGTGTGCGTGCGTGCGTATGTGTGTGTGTGTGAGAGAGGGAGAGAGAGAGAGAGAGAGAGAGAGAGGAGAGAGAGAGAGAGGGGGGGGGGGAGAGGGAGAGAGAGGAGAGAGAGAGAGAGGGAGAGAGAGAGAGAGAGGGGGGGGGAGAGAGAGAGAGAGTCCTGCTAATTTGTCCAGTACAATAGTGTACACAAATCATAACCGCAAACAGCAAGTTCGGGTAATGTAGAACGTTAGCTTGTAGCTTGTTAGCTAGGGACTTTACTGGTGTTGCACTGCCTCCGGGCATTCATTGCAGCCAGTATTGTTCCCACCACCTTTGTATTTACAAATGTCCCATATGTGTCTGTGACCGAGAGGACGTAAAACATCATTTTCTCTGTGCTTTTCTGGAAAGCTAATAACGGTGTTTTCAGCTTTGACGGTGACCCTGGTCTGTATTGTGTAATGTAGCCTTTTGAAATGTAGCTTATGTAAGTTTTTATGCTTATGTAAGGTTTTATGCGGGCACCTATTAACGTTTTCTTAAAAACAGGTTTGAAAGCACTTTCGTTTCACACGTTTTTGTCCGTCACCGAAGGTGAACGGACTTTGCGATGGGCTGGTTTGTATAATTGTTTTTTTTGGGGGGTTTCTGTCTGTCCCAAGGATATCTCCCGAACCGCTTGACCGAATTGCGTCAAATTTTGTGTGAAGGTGTGCCTCCTTAATAGGAAGAGATCGGCGCAAACCATTTTGCCGTCGTGACCTTGTTTTTACTGTGGCGGTACCATAGCCGATGAGGTTTAACCGAGGCGTGGTTACCGCTAACACCTATCTATATTGTTAAAAACTCGGGACTTTACTGGTGTTGCACTGCCTCCGGGCATTGCAGCCAATATTGTTCCCACCATCTTTGTGTTTTACAAATGTCCCATATGTGTCTGTGACCGAGAGGACGTAAAACATCATTTTCACTTCGTTTCAGTGCTATGGCAGCTTTTGTTTTTTACATATCATTTTATTAATTGAAACAAATAATTGAACTAAAAAAAAAACCCACCTTCTTTTCCCATTTTCATCTGTTTGTGTCAATGTGTAGCGTTTTGATGTGTGTTTTTTTAAGTTCAATAATATGATTTTATTGTCAATTTTGCTCTATGAAAGATGGCTGGTTGATGGTCCCACATGTGCTGGTTTCAGACGAGCGGACGTATGTTAATTAACCCTGTCACCGCCAATGTCGCATTTATGCACCACAATGGTTTAACACTCATGTCACTAAAAGGCATCAAATCAGGACCTGTTATCCAAAGACCCTGTTTTCTTAATTTTGGGAGGTAAGGATAGACCTAATGTTATACGTGTCACAGAGGAATTCGCAATATTGCAGATATTTTATTTTCTCTACCCAGTTAAGTTTAATGGTATTTTTTGGCTGAAAAATAGCTGGCGGCAAAAGGGTTGAACCTCACTTTTCCCTTTTAAGGGTTGCTAGGCGAATGTCTTGTAATACCAATGGATTCTTTAACTAAGAAATGTTACTGGCAGCTTTTCTTTTTTTTTCTTTTTTTTTTCTCTCTCTGAGGGATTTCTTTCAGAGCAGGCGAGAGTCTACTCGCTGGGAAAGGGCAAAGGAAACAAAAGTAACTTGCAGGCATCAGAATTGTCAGAGGATCAGCTAATTTCAGAGGATTAAGAATTTCTGACAGAGGATTGGCCTCTTCTGTCAGAGGTTTTGCCTTTTTATTGAGTGTTATCCTTTGTGTTAAATAGCATTTTATAGTGATTTATCACTGCAAAACGCCTTTTTATTGATGTTGGGATTTGATTTCAGTGTTGTCCCACTATAGTCTGGGGCCTTGATGGCCCTAGGACCACGGCTTTCAGAGGATTGGATTTCAGAATATTCTGATGCCTGAACTTGTATTGTTAATCAAGCCATAGATGTGGAGCTCTCCACACCTATGGCCAAGCCTAGAGCTCTGACCGAGCGAATTAATACATAACTCATTGGACTTCTTCAGCGTGAGGCGACGTTTACTCGATCCAGCTGGGGTCTCCAACGGATTCAAACAATCCAAAAGAACCGCATTGTCTGACACGGGCTTTTGTAGGAGATATCTCGATCACTGATCAGTTTCTACACTACCCCCCCTCCCCCTCTTTGGTCATGAGATTGAAAGACTGTTGACAATCGTTGTTTGGAGTGGAAGGCAGGAGGATGGGTGGTGGGGTGGTGGAGGGGGAATGTTGTGATATTGATAACAGATTACGCTAAGAGGACCCAGTGTTACGACTAATACTAATACTAATAATAATGACAATTTATATAGCGCTTATTCTCCTTACGGGGCTCTATAAAGCGCTTCACAAAGAAGTTAAAAATCAGAGCAAAAAACAACAAGTGCAACGCCGAGCGGTAGCAAAGTCCCCTCGCAGCATCGCCGAGCTACTCGGAAATCGGAATGTGTCGGTTGTGCACATACATAAAAACGCATCAAAACAGCACGTAACTACATAAAAACGCATCAAAACAGCACCTAACTAAATAGTTTTTTTTATATATAGCCTTGGGGTCCGGACCCGTGATTTGAGCGCGCGCGATCATGCGCACACGCGCGCACAGAAAAATTAATGACAACTGTGTTATAGACCATTCATCAAGAAATGTTGTGGAAAAAAACCGCATTGAAATACATGCAACACTTCGCGAGATATTAGCGATTATGTGTTTCGGGGTTTGAACCCCGTAACTGGCACGACCGTGACCTTAATGTAAAACTAAATACATCAGTGGATAGCTTGCATCTTGGCAAACTAGTATACCAAATTTGATGATGATAGACTGAATAGTTTTTGAGAAAAACGGACGAATAGCCGGACGGACGGACCAGACAAAAACAATAGCTCCCCGAACCTTGGGCTCGGGGACTAATTAAAAAAAAACCTGTTGTAGTAGTGTCACTCATGCTGTCCTCCTGTTCTGCGGTCAGCTGAATGATTGACCACCACTCTCTTCCCTCCCTTGTATTCGTGTGGTCAGCTGGTGCGGTAATCACGAGTGCCACTGCGTCTTGGACAGTCAACACCGGTAGTATAGTAACATGCGGATTAAACTAACTTGCACGCCTTGGCATGAGGCTGTGTCAGACCAGCAGTTGGTTTAACCCTTTCACCGCCAATGTCGCATCTATGCACCACAATGGTTTAACACCCATGTTACTAAAAGCCATATAATCAGGACCTGTTATCCAAAGAACCTATTGTCTTAATTTTGGGAGGTAAGGATAGGCCTAATGTTATACATGTCACCGAGGAATTCCCAATATTGCAGATTTGTTTGTCTCTACCCAGTAAAGTATAATGGCAGTTTTTTGCTGAAAAATGGCTGGCGGTGAAAGGGTTAAACAAATGTTTTATTGACACACTTTTGCAGCAACACAATATATATGTAGACAAGAGTACAACAAGCCGAGGCTTATAAAAGTACTCAACACATAGACATCGTACTAGCAACAGGCTGCGTCACACTTTACAATGAATGGAAGTCAGTCACACTATGAATAGTGATCACTTAAGTGATTTGCATTAAAACGGACATTGCTTAGTCAAGCTGCCCTATATGAATAGTGATCACTTGAGTGATTTGCATTAAAACGGACATTGTTTAGTCAATATGTCCATATAGATTGTGATTAATTAAGTGATTTGCATTAAAACGGACATTGTTTAATTTGTGCACTTGTGTGCACTTGTCAGGCAATTTGCATTAATCTGTCCACATGTAGCTACGGTTGTACCCATCACGTGGCTTGCATTAAAACGTTTATTGAATTAGTTCGGTCAATCTTATCAGTCCAGGCCAATAAAGCTGATCGAAGAAGAAGAAGATCGAAGATCGGCACTTCGTTAGGACCCACGTGATAACAATTATCTATGCCTTTGATTAATAACCCCAGCTTTGACGTGTAAGTTTATTATCTCCTTAGTCTTTGACGATAAATAAACCCCCCCCCCCCCCCCCCCCCCCCCCCCCCCCCCCCCCCCCCCCCCCCCCCCCTGTGTTTTAGCGGGGAGCGCATGCTACACTCGTATGGAAAGTGACAGACAGAGAGAGAGACACAGAGAGAGACACACAGAGAGAGACACAGAGAGAGAGAGAGAGAGGGAGAGAGATAGACAGAGACACAGAGAGAGAGAGAGAAACAGAGAGAGAGAGAGAGAGAGAGACAGACACAGAGAGACACACACACACACACAGAGACACAATGTGAGAGAGAGAGAGAGAGAGAGAGAGAGAGAGAGAGAGAGAGAGAGAGAGAGAGAGAGAGAGAGAGAGGGGGAAGAGAGAGACGGAGAGAGAGACAAAGAGACAGATAGAGAAAGGCAGAGAGAGAAGGGGAGAGACAGAGACACTATACTATATTTGACTATACTATACTATACTATACTATACTATACTATATACTATACTATACTATACTATACTATAGACACTTTCTATATACAGAACACTGCGTGAATAACCTTTCCCTTTTTATTTCCGTGCTCCGATAAAGTGTTTGAGGTAACCAAGAACAACTCCGTTTACTTTCTGATTCAACTTTTTAAAGAACTCAAGCTGTTTTGGTGGAATTACGGCCCTAAGCCCTTGCCACCTGCTGGCGTCCCGTTTAAAAACTCCTTGACTGTCTTGAGAAATTGTAAGAAAAAAATATAGAGTGGGACTTCCCTTATAAGACCTCCCGCTAGTATAAGACTCCCTCCCACATAAGACCTACTTCTCTGAGACATTGCCCTTCTTTGTAAGTATTAAAATTACCTCCCTTATAAGACCTCCCATTATAAGACTCCCTCCCACATAAGACCTACTTCTCTGAGACATTGCCCTTCTTTGTGAAGTATTAAAATTACCTCCCTTATAAGACCTCCCGCTGTAAGACTCCCTCCCACATAAGACCTACTTCTCTGAGACACTGCCCTTCTTTGTGAAGTATTAAAATTACCTCCCTCTAAGACCTCCCGCTGTAAGACTCCCTCCCACATAAGACCTACTTCTCTGAGACATTGCCCTTTGTAAGTATTAAAATTACCTCCCTTTAAGACCTCCCATTATAAGACTCCCTCCCACATATACTTTTCTGAGACATTGCCCTTCTTTGCAATTATTAAAATTACCTCCCTTATAAGACTCCCTCCCACATAAGACCTACTTCAATGAGACATTGCCCTTCATCAAATGTAAAGACCCACAACGTCACGTGTCAAAATCACGGTTTTCACGTGTTTTCCCTGGTAAGAAATCTTCCTAACATAAGAGGGAATGTGACACGTGACGTGGGGGATCTTTTAAAACATAGTCGGTTCTCTTTCTCTTTCTCGCGAGCGAGCAGCTAAAATATAGACTACGCCTTCTTCTTCTTCTTCTTCTTCTTCGATCGCTCAGACAGTTTACTGTCATTGTGAGCGCAGATGCGTCATGCTGCCGTGAGAGAATATCAATGTTTTGCGTCCTCTCGGCCGAAGGCCATATGGAATATTGCTATTACTTTAGTTATTGTTGTGATGCTGCCGTTATGCGCCTAACTAAGAAATAGTTTAGGCCCAGCTTGTTCGTCTTTCCGGACTGGATAACATTTTTTGTTAAGAGTTGGGCTTTTTTTTGGGGGGAAGGCAGGAAAATGGATCAGTAATAAGGCAGACATATAGTAGACGGCTATAAGCAACAAGGGAAAAGATTGAGTCAAAGAGAGTGACAGATTATACTGCGATGGCTTGGAGTCAAAACTTTAGATAGTCAATTGATTTATTACAAAAACTAATAACTTGTATGACTGCAGAAATATATAAAGGGGTTTTTGCTTTGGATGGCTTGGAAAACGGACTATCTTTAGATAGTCAATTGACGTATTATTGAACCTATTACAAAAACTAATAACTTGTATCAAACAATAGACTGCAGAAATATATAAAGGGTTTTTTGCTTTTTACTAGCGATGGCTTGGAGTCTAAACGGACTATCCTTAGATAGTCAATTGACGTATTATTGAACCTATTACAAAAAACTAATAACTTGTATCAAACAATAGACTGCAGAAATATATAAAGGGTTTTTTGCTTTTTACTAGCGATTTTTAACTTGTATCAAACAACTTTTTAGCGATGGCTTGGAGTCTAAACGGACTATCCTTAGATAGTCAATTGACGTATTATTGAACCTATTACAAAAACTAATAACTTGTATCAAACAATAGACTGCAGAAATATATACAGGGGGTTTTGCTTTTTATATTTCTGCAGTCTTTTTTTTATACAAGTTATTAGTTTTCGTAATAAGTTGAATAATATGTTAATGGACTATCTAAATATAGTCCGTTTTGACTCCAAGCCATCAAATTTAGGAAGCTGCAAGCAAAGAATGTCCAAAAGGTGGGGAAACTACAGTGGAACCTCCCTTATAAGACCCCTCCCTTATAAGACCTTTAAAAAAACATCCAAAATTAGGCCTTATAAGGGAGGGGCCTTATAAGGGAGGGGTCTTATAAGGGAGGTAATTTTAATACTTACAAAGAAGGGCAATGTCTCAGCGAAGTAGGTCTTATGTGGGAGGGAGTGAATGAAAATCCGTTTAACGTCCTCCGGTCTGAAACAGACACATATGAGACATTAGTAGATATAAAGATGGTGGGAACGATCCTGGAGGCAGTGCAACTCCAGGAAAGTCCCGAATTTTTAACGATACAGATGTAGGCTATGTTGTATAATTGGGAGGGAGTCTTATAGGGAGGTTCCAGTGTATTTGTACAAAATACACCCCCTCACCCACCCCAGTACCCCGGGGGGGGGGGGGGGGGCTTCTGTTTGATCAAGGGGAATGAAATACAGCTGGAGAGTCATCTTCAGTAGGTCCACCAGAAGGTGTCACTCATCCCCCCTTGTGTTGTTACGTTGGCTGTCATCAATCAGTTTGTGTCGTCACTGCTGGCATCAGAACAGGTTCGGGTGACGCTAATCGCCCGATTCCTCCTATAAAGAAAGCATTAATATCCTTTCCTCTTCACATACTATAGTGACTATCTGATGTTGTGTGCTTTGAAAGGAGCTCTAATAACAGACCTGTTTACTCTACTCTTTTCGAGTAGTATTCTACTCAATTTGGACCTATTACTACTACTTTTCAAATTTGAAAATAATACTCTAACTACTCATTTTCAGTGAACATTGTTTGATGAATAAAACTACACAATTTGCACCAAAACTACTCATTTCAGCTAACCAGACTACTCAAGACTTCTGTAGGGGGTAAACCGGTCTAATAATGTTGTGTTTTGAGAAATGATACAGACGGAACAGGTGCAGACTTTGTAGACTTCTTCGTGGATCCAAATGTGTGGGGTTTTTTTAATTACACACAGACGGGACAGGTGCAGACTTTGTAGATTCTTCGTGGATCCAAATGTGTGGGGTTTTTTTAATTACACACAGACGGGACAGGTGCAGACTTTGTAGATTCTTCGTGGATCCAAATGTGTGGGGTTTTTTTAATTACACACAGACGGAACAGGTGCAGACTTTGTAGATTCTTCGTGGATCCAAATGTGTGGGGTTTTTTTAATTACACACAGACGGAACAGGTGCAGACTTTGTAGATTCTTCGTGGATCCAAATGTGTGGGGTTTTTTTAATTACACACAGACGGAACAGGTGCAGACTTTGTAGATTCTTCGTGGATCCAAATGTGTGGGGTTTTTTTAATTACACACAGACGGAACAGGTGCAGACTTTGTAGATTCTTCGTGGATCCAAATGTGTGGGGTTTTTTTAATTACACACAGACGGAACAGGTGCAGACTTTGTAGATTCTTCGTGGATCCAAATGTGTGGGGTTTTTTTAATTAAACACAGACGGAACAGGTGCAGACTTTGTAGATTCTTCGTGGATCCAAATGTGTTGGGTTTTTTTAATTAAACACAGACGGAACAGGTGCAGACTTTGTAGACTTCTTCGTGGATCCAAATGGTTGGGTGTTTTTTTTAATTAAACACAGACGGAACGGATGCAGACTTTATATATTTCTTCTTGGTTCCCTTTTAAAAAAAGAAGCTTACGTTATTTCAGAGACAGAAAAGCTTTTAGAGACGGAACAGGTGTAGTGCAGACTTTGTAGAATTCTTCGTGGTTCCAAAATATCTTTTAAAAGATGGAACGGATGCAGACTTTGTAGATATCTTCGTGGTTCCCCGAAATGTCTTCAGAAAAAAGAAGCTTACGTTATTTCAGACACACAAAAAAAAGCTTTTAGAGAGATGATAGAGATCAATCAATCAATCAGTCAAATAATTTATTATGTCCTCAAGTGCAGGATAATGTTCGTGCAGCACGTCACATACATATAAAAGAAACACCACAAATTGATAGCGACAAAATAAACGCGCGCATTAAAATAATTTTGCAAACACTCCCATGCCAAATCTGTTATCATATAGTAATACCGAAAGTTTCACTTTCGTGTGTTTGAGACTGGCTGTCTGTTGAAAGCCACAATAGCAAACAAGTGTGTCGCCGAGTGGCAGATAAGTCCCCGAGCAAGTAAATGTGGGGAGGGGGTAGGTGTAGGGAGGAGATAGCTGCCACAGGGTTAAAACTGCCACGGGGGTTAACTGCCACGGGGCGATTGCTAGTAATATTTAATATCTCGAGCTATGTCTATTCCAAACCCAATAACTCAGAATAATTGATATAAAAAAGGTTGTGGTCATTTATTTGAGAAAAAACAAAGAGGAAAAGACAATGGACGAGAAAGTGTCTGTATTAGGTATTACGACGAAATAGGATTTTACGCCCTCTGCGGTCTTTCGACCATGTGGGGCATTTTTAAATACAAAGATGGTGGGAGACAATATTGGAGGCAATGCCCGGAGGCAGTGCAACACCAGTAAAGTCCCGATTTTTTAACAATACAGATAGGTGTAGCATGCAGTAACCACGCCTCGGTTAAACCTCATGGGCTATGGTACCGCCACTTTTTGGGGAGTAAGAGTTATATTAGGTATTAAGGTATTATAAGGTACTTTATAGTCACAGAGGCATCTCTGTGAAATTCGGGTTGCTCCCACCGTACCTGGAGAGCGCGTCACAGCCTGGACAAAGAAAACCCCGTATAATTATAATTAGAAATGGAAGAGATGGTACAAACACTACACAAAGTAACAACCACAAGAACAGAATGCTTCAGGTAACGTCAGGAAAAGTAGTCCCCTTCAGTCATCCAATGGTGACGTTACACTGAAGAAAGCGTATGGTAATTCGAACGTCTATTGCAACCAGTGCTTAATTTTATGAAGTTCTACTAAAGCTTAAGTCGGAAACTCAGCGTTGTTACTTTCTAAATTAAGTATATCGGTTTACTTAATTTAGAAAGTAACAACGTTTAGTTTCCGACTTAAGCTTTAGCAGAACTTCATAAAATTAAGGTACTTAATTTAGAAAGCAGCAACGTTTAGTTTCCCACTTAAGCTTTAGTAGAACTTCATAAAATTAAGGTACTTAATTTAGAAAGCAGCAACGTTTAGTTTCCCACTTAAGCTTTAGTAGAACTTCATAAAATGTACGCACAGAAGGGAACACACACTTCTGAGGATATGGACACCAACAGCACTGAGTCAGCAAAGCGCGAAAGGAACGTGCATGGTGGCCAGAGTGTTTCCAACAAATCAGAAGCTGATGTGCTAGAGAGAGGTACAGAAGAAAACGTAGATGAAGAGGAGCGGGAGGAAGAAGAAAAAGGAGAAGAAGAAGAAGAAGAAGAAAGAAAGGAACAAGAAGAACAAATGGTACAAGCTGATGTGCTAGAGAGAGGTTCAAAAGAAAATGAAGAAGAAAAAGAAGAAGAAGACAAAGTTCAAGCTGAAGAAAAAGCTCAAGAAGAAGAAGAAGAAGAAGCTATCAATGACAGGGCCAACAAACAACCTTTGGACAACAACGAGAACAGAACAGAAGAACCTCAAGAAGGAGAGTTCAGTCCAGGCGACACACCACAAGGACCACCTCAGAAAGGCCCAGGACGCGCTCCCAATGGATCAAACCATTCTGAACCTGAACACCCCCCAATAGGGGGGTCTGCTAAAAGTTTGGACTGTCAGGAAATGAAGCAAAGAGAACTCGGAACAAGCAACGGCCAAGTTGCGGGATCAGACATGTTGGGTCGAAAGGGGGTCATGGTCCAGGGAGGAGGAGGAGGTTCGTCATCCGCGCCATCGGATGGACAAATGCCGTCTGAGAATCCAGAGGTCAAAAAGTTAGAAATGTAAGGGTATAACTTTTTTTCAGTTGGTTGCAGTAGATACATATCTATCTGATTCATCACTGCAAGGAGATATGTGCGTTAAATTAAAGTTACCACAAATTGGTTGAGTTCACAGGAAAAGTTGAGGTTTTCACTAAATGTGAAAGGATGGATTCTGGAACAAGAAGTCGCTTGGTCGACTTGATTTTTAATTATTGGCTCCCCCTCACGGGTTCCTGTCACAGATATGATTAGCATTACAAACATGTCAACTACAAAATTTACTTTCATTTGTGCACCTAGAATCATCTCCACCCCTTGCAAGGGGTGGGAAGGAGAGAGGTTGGAAAGAGTGTGGAATGGGAGACTTCGTGGGATTTTTTTCACGCCAGGTGTCGTGACACTCGCTAGGGGCTTATCACGCTATATTCTTAGTTGGGCGTAGTGAGAGAGAGAGAGAGAGAGAGGGTTGGTCTCCTCTCTATCTCTCGCTCTCTCTTTATCCCCAACTAAGAATACAGAGGGGATTAGCCCCTATCGAGTGTCACGACACCTGGCGTGAAAAAAATCCCACTAAGTCTCCCATTGAGTGAAGAAGAACAAGGGGAGGGGGGGGGGGCACTGGGGCACTCATGCAAGGACACACTAACGTACACAGTGACACCCTAATGTTGTCATTGTGGTTAAAGGTCATTGCTATGCATACTATTTGTTGTGGTGGTGGTTGTCGTACCTTGGCTTAAAGACTCCTGGGATCATCCCAACAGCCGATGCACTTGAACACTATGGTACAAATGCACCAGCTAGGGATGAGAACATTACGTGTGTGACCGCTTTTGATTAACCCCGCCACATGGGCAGCCACACTCCGACTTTGGAGCATTTTGGACTGATGATGTTATGCTAGGAGCTTGCCATGGCTAACGACAATTCCCGCATAACTATTCGCATCATACCATTTTGATGTAGCCTTGGTGTTCTAGCTTATGTCAATTTGTCTGACACAGGCTTAGGGCAAGGCGATACTATTTTAGTTACGATGTATCCCTTAAGGGCATAACAACCGATCCCAAGGATCGGGTCTCGCTAGTCAGAAACGTGCTGATTGGCACAGCAGGGAAAAAAGGATGGTTGTAGCCTCTCGGCCTATTGGCCACTGCAACTAGGGTTATTAACGCCCTTGACAGCGAGAGTTAATCCCTTGCTGGTCAGTACCCCAAAGGGCATTCACTCTTGCAAAAGGCAGCCATTCAGTGGCCTCAAATAGGGTTATTGGCGAGAGTTCTGTTTCAGTTACCCCAGGTGTCGGTTCTGTCGCTGACCTTTTTCACCTACGTGTCTTTCGCTGATGTATCGTTGATGGTCTTCATCACTGATGTGTTGTTGATGGTCTTCATCACTGATGTATTGTTGATGGTCTTCATCACTGATGTATCATTGATGGTCTTCATCACTGATGTATCGGTCATGGTATTCATAACTGATGTATCGTCGATGTGGTCTTCATCACTGATGTATCATCGATGGTCTTCATCACTGATGTATCATCGATGGTCTTCATCACTGATGTATCGTTGATGGTCTTCATCACTGATGTATCGTTGATGGTCTTCATCACTGATGTATCATTGATGGTCATTTGACGGTTGTGTTTCAGTTACCAGGTGTCGGTTCTGTCGCTGACCTTTTTCACCTATGTGTCTTCATCATTGATGTATCGTTGATGGTCTTCGTCACTGATGTGTCATTGATGATCTTCATCACTAATGTATCGTTGATGGTTTCCATGGCTGATGTATCGTTGATGGTCTTCATCACTAATGTATCGTTGATGGTCTCCATGGCTGATGTATCATTGATGATCTTCATCACTAATGTATCGTTGATGGTTTCCATGGCTGATGTATCGTTGATGGTCTTCATCACTGATGTATCGTTGATGGTCTTCATCACTGATGTATCGTTGATGGTTTCCATGGCTGATGTATCATTGATGATCTTCATCACTAATGTATCGTTGATGGTTTCCATGGCTGATGTATCATTGATGATCTTCATCACTAATGTATCGTTGATGGTTTCCATGGCTGATGTATCGTTGATGGTCTTCATCACTAATGTATCGTTGATGGTTTCCATGGCTGATGTATCATTGATGATCTTCATCACTAATGTATCGTTGATGGTTTCCATGGCTGATGTATCGTTGATGGTCTTCATCACTAATGTATCGTTGATGGTTTCCATGGCTGATGTATCATTGATGATCTTCATCACTAATGTATCGTTGATGGTTTCCATGGCTGATGTATCATTGATGATCTTCATCACTAATGTATCGTTGATGGTTTCCATGGCTGATGTATCGTTGATGGTCTCCATCGCTGATGTATCGTTGATGGTCTTCATCACCGATGTATCGTCGACGGTCTTCATCACTGATGTATTATTGATGGTCTTTGTCACTGATGTATCGTTGATGGTCTTCGTCACTGATGTATCGTTGATGGTCTTCATCATTGATGCATCGTTGATGGTCATTTGACGGTTGTGTTTCAGTTACCAGGTGTTGGTTCTGTTGCTGACCTTTTTCACCTACGTGTCCTACCACCTGTCCCGAAAACCCCTCAGCGTGGTCAAGGTGAACACTCTGTCTGTCTGTCTGTCTGCCAGCTTGTCTGGTTATCTGTCTGTATGCAAGTTCGTCTATTAGTTTGATGCTTTGTTTGTATCACTTTGATTCTGACCCACGCTACTGCTAGGTGATTGGTATCGTATTCAACTTTGGTGGAGGGGGATTAATTAGAAAGAGAGTATTCACCCTTTGTTTAATTTCGTTATCTCCTTTCTTGGCCTCACTATTTCATTCTATTAATTTGTATGATTGTTTGCCGTGTGTGTGTATGTGTGTGTGCGTGTGCGTGCCTGCGTGTGTGTGTGTGTGCGCGTGCGTGTATGTATGTATATGTGTGTGTGTGCGTGCGTGCGTGTGTGCGTATGTGCATGTGTGTGTATGTATGTGTGTGTGCGCGCATGTGTGTGTGTGTGTGTGTATTATGTGCATGTATTTGTTTGTACATGCATGTAGGCCTACTAGTGATGTAGGCTTGCACTTGTTACACTGGTTATTTATTTATCTATCTTTCAGCACATTATTTCCCTCTCTCTCTCTCTCTCTCTCTCTCTCTCTCTCTCTCTCTCTCTCTCTCTCTCTCTCTCTCTCTCTCTCTCTCTCTCTCTCTCTCTCTCTTTTCTTTTTTTGGCTATAAGAATGGCACATCTGTGGTTGACCAGCATTTTGTGTGTGAGTGAGTGTGTATGCACATTTGAGTGTGTGTATGTGCGTTTGTGCGTGCATGCTTGCTTGCATGCGTATGTATGACTGTCTATGTGTGTTTGCATGTGCATGTCTGTGTGTGACTATAGTGCCCAACTCAGTAACTCACTGCACATCATCATATAGTAATAAGCCAAGTGTCCGTGTGTGTGTGTGCGTGTGTGTGTCTGTCTGAAACACAAAACGGGCCTTATAACTCCGCCGTTTTTCGACCGAATCGCTTCAAATTTGCTGTGCAACGGCAACCGAGGCGGCCGTGTCATTTGCGCGGCTTCGCGAAACGCGTATCCGCCGGACTCTCGGCGCCCGTATATCCGGCATTTCTGGACCGATTGCCTTTAAATTTGGCAGGTACATGACCGGGGACGGTGACTATCGGTGTGCCAAACCGGAAGCGAATCGGTTCAGAAACGTGCGCGCTATACGCCGCTTTACCTTTTCACGAATAACTCCGCCGTTTCTTAACCGAATCGCCTCAAATTTGCGGTCAGGCTTGCTATGGCCCGGGCAAAGCCTAGCAGCAAATTGGTCACTCTCAGAGCAGCGCCAACGTGAAACGGGGCCTTATAACTCCGCCGTTTCTTAACCGAATCGCTTCAAATTTGCTGTACTCAGCGTTACTAGTACTTGGCGTTACCGTTACTAGGCGTTACCAGTACGGTGCATTGCCAGTACTAGGCGTTGCGCTAGTGACATTAATTTGTTGTACATGTATTGGTTTTACAGTCAAACCCCGCTTAAACAGGCACCCCAGTATTGCAGATACCTCAGTAATCCAGACAGTTTTTGCTCATTCTTCTTCCTTCTTATTCATTACTGAAAGAGTTCAGTAATGTGACCACCTCGCATAATTTGCGGACAGTTTTGGCTATTCTGTAGAGTGGTCGCAAATACTGAGGTTTTTGTTGTTGTTGTTGTTGTTGTCTTACCCTGGCTTAAAAACTCCAGGGATCATCCCAACAGTCGATCGAAGCACTTGAGCATTATAATGGTACAAAATGCAGCAGCTAGAGATGAGAACATTACGTGTGCGTGTGACCGTTTTTGATGACCCCGCCGCCACATGGGCATGCAGCCACACTCCGACTTCAGAGGATATATACTGAGGTTTGACTTTGTTTGTTTCCAGAACTCTCTGCATCGCAACTGCACCTCGCAGGTTGACGAGTATTTCGACATCACCACAACCCACGCCCCGAATGATACCACTTGGTGTGACTGGGCGCCCTTTGGTCAGTATGCCTGTCTGTCTGTCTGTACCCCTCTCCCCATGGGGATAGGGGAAGATGGGGTAAAAAGCCCATGGGCGGGTAAGAAGCCAATGCCAATTATCTCATGAAATGAAGCAAATTCCAGTCACATTTTGCCCAATTGGGCAACCAATTTCTTCTGTTTGAAGATAATAAATTGATTGGATTGATTGATTGATTGATTGATTGATGAGACGAGTGTTAATGTTTAGCATTCGTCTCATGGGCAAATTTGACTGAAATTTTCTTTATTTCATGAGATAATTGGCATGGGCTTCTTACCCGCCCATGGGCTTTTTACCCTGTCTTACCCTACTGGGGGTCTTTGGTACAAATACTGTATTTTACGGACTATAAGGCGATACCTTTTTTCCTAGACTGAGACCCCTGCGACTGATAATAGAGTAATAAAAAGTATAATAACAAAAATCTGAATTTTGTGTTAAAAAAAAATGTGTGGGGTGCGCCTTGTAGTCCGTAAAATATGGTAGTTCCCCCACCTTCTGGAAGTTCTGTGCTTGTAGCTTCCTCTAATCTGTCACTCTCTTTGACTCTGCCTTTTCCCTTTACTTTCTGTCATCTACTGTCTTTCTGACCTATTGGTGGCCCCATTCTCCTGCCTTTTGTTCTCCCAAAACTTCCAAATATGTTCTCCTTTGAGCTCCTCCGAAATCGGAATGCGTCGGCTGTACGCAGCAGGGGGAGACCAGTGAAAACTGAAAACCGGACACATACGTACCTTACCCACTATGACCATATGGCCTGGGAACGCAGAAGAAGAAGAAGAAGTCTGTACCCCTGTCTGTTTCTGTTACCACCACACTCCCCCAGCTTCTTTGTGTCTTCTTTGCGTCTTTGTGTAATAATGAATCTTTTTCTTTTTTCTGTTGTTAATTGATTAAAAAAACACCTTAAAAAACCAGTTACCGTAAAATGTGGACTATAACTTATATAAGCCGCTAATTTTCTCCTCAACTTTGGCCCATGCGGCTTATAGACTGATGCGGCTTATCTGTGGATTTTGTTTCCATTCTACATTTATGAGTATGTTTAAATCTGTTTCTGGACACATTCTTCAGCCTATTTTGAGCTTCTTGAGACTCAAAACTGGTTTTGGTAATCACTAGATTCAAATCTCATGCTTAAAGTATCTGAGAACATTAAATACTCATGTTCTGATAGGAGAATTTCTATGTTTGTATTGGTTTGTGCACGTACAATTTTCTCTGCAGCTTATAGACTGGTGCGGCTTATATGTGAATAAATACCTAATATTTTGTCAATTTAAGGGATGCGGCTTATATAGAGGTGCGTCTTATAAATTTTTCTCTGATCGCTTCTCGGCCTTTTGGCTAAGACAGTGATTCAGGAACATCAATTTTTGTTTATACCCTGGTTGGTTTGTTCAGCCCGTCGTACATGGCGAAAGCCGATACGCGACGTTAAACTGAACTTCCATCCAAATTTTACGGTAAATGGTGCTGTGTGTGTGCAGATGGCTCCAACTATGACCACCTCTTCGGCTGGCTGGATGTGGGTTTTCTGGGCACCTATGCCATTTGTATGTTCATGAGGTAGGTATTAGGTACTTTATAGTCACAGAGGCGTCTCTGCGAAATTCGGGTTGCTCCCACCTGGAGAGCGCATCGCAGCCAGAGGCGCGCCACCCTTTTTTTTTTTTTTTTTTTTTTGGCATGCAATTTTTGTGTGACTGATGAGGGGGGGGGGGTAAACTTTGACCAAATGACGACTTTTTCGTTGCCACTGGGCTTAACATATGCTAAGTGAATGGGCACATGGGACCTCGGTTTATCGTCTCATCCGAAAGACTCCACGTTTCAGACCATAAGGCCAAGTGCAAAGTGAGAGAAAAAATCCTCTGTACCCAAGTTTGAACTCGGGTTTACTTGAGGCGAAGCGAACGCGCTACCACCGTTTAGTCATGTCATAGAGTGTGAGAGACAGACAGACAGATTATTAAGAAAAAAGAGATCAGGGTCTTCAATGTTCAGCAATGTTGTGGATTTTGTCACACACACACACACACACACACACACACACACACAAAATTATGCATAAATGAAGTTCAGTGAAAACATTACGTTCAGGTATCAAAGGATGGTTAAAAAAAGAAGAATATTATTAGTTGACAATACTGTGGAACCTCCCTTATAAGACCTTCAAAAACCATCAAAAATGAGGTCTTATTAGGAGGGGTCTTATACGGGAGGTAATTTTAATACTTACAAAGAAGGGCAGTGTCTCAGAGAAGTAGGTCTTATGTGGGAGGGAGGTCTTATAAGGGAGGTTCCACTGTATTAACTATTATCTTGATTGTTTCGACTCTTGATTCATCTCTAAAATGGTTGTGTGCATGTGTGTGTGTGTGCATGTGTGTGTGTGTGTTTGCATGTGTGTGTGCGCGTGTGTGCATGTGTGATGTTACATGTTTCCCTATCGATACTCAACCTTTATTTCCATTACCTTGTTTTAATGCGTCAGTCGTTGCATGATCTTCCTGGGAGAGCACTTCAGAGATTACTGGGTGGGCTTCATATAGTTTGCTTTGATAAAACTTTTCTGTGTCCAATGTCTGTGTTTGTGAACCTCAGAAACAAAACCAGTTAACGTTAACTTTGAGTAATGTTCCGTGTCAAAAAAACAAAAAACAAAACAAACAAAAATTATATAAATTGTGCTGATTTATTTTTTCTCCCAATGGGGGAGGGACAGTGCCTTATGCTAAGACAGCTGTTTCGACCTAGTGAAGGTCTCATCAGTTTGCATGATCAGCCTGCAATTTGACAATGAAAAATTGTGTTTTACGTCCTCTCGGTCATAGACACATATGGGACATTTGTAAATACAAAGATGGTGGAAACATTACTGGCTGCAATGCCCGGAGGCAGTGCAACACCAGCAAAGTCCCGAGTTTGTAACAATATAGATATGTACCTGTTAGGTAGGTATTAATTCTCACATAACCTGCAATTTGACTGTCCAGTAGATGTCAACTTGAGCCAGAAGACTTTCTACAAAAGAATGGTGTCTTCTTTGCACCAAATCGAAAATCCACAATAAAAGCAAACCAGCACAAAGTTAAACCAGAAATAGTAAAACTCTCATGAAAATCTTATGTAAAATGAACAAAATAATAATGTTCTGAAATTTTAATTTCAAAACCTAATAGACATGACAAGAGAGGGCCAACTACTGAGATGATATCCTACTTAAGGATAAAAATAATATGATAGTATATATACAAACACATGTCTTTGTCTGTACAGCGGCTATGTGGCGGAGAGGACCAACCTGCGCTACTTCCTGTCCTTCGGGATGGTGATGACCGGAGCCAGCGTGGCCATGTTTGGCGTCGGGTACTTCCTCAACATCCACAACTTCTACTTCTTCCTCGTTATGCAGGTTAAAACCTCTCTCTCAATACTCTCTCTCTTTTCTCTCTCTTTTCTCTCTCTCTCTCTCTCTCTCTGACTATCTCTCTCTCTTTCTCTCTCTCTCTCTCTCTCTCTCTCTCTCTCTCTCTCCTCTCTCTCTCTCTCTCTCTCTCTCTCTCTCACTCTCTCTCTTTCTCTCTCTTTCTCTGACTCTCTTTCTCTCTCCGTCTCTTCTTCCTTTTCACCCATTAAAATTTCCTCCTCCTCCTCTTCCTCCTTCTTTCTTCTTCTTCACCAAGCCATTCTTTGATTCCTGTGTGTCCCCAGATCTTAGCGGGGGCCTTTCAGTCCACCGGGTGGCCTGCTGTGGTGGCCACGGTGGGCAACTGGTTCGGACCCGGAAAGTGAGTGGCAAGTTTATTGCAATCGGTTCAGTTATTTAGGGTGAGTTCACAGGACAGGGATAGGTGGGTTTTTTCCAGTTTGGACCTAGGCAGGTCATTTTAGTTATGTAGGTTAAATTTATATGAGTTATATGGAACTTCAACTGGTTTGAATCTGGAAAGTGAATTACGGCTTTATTGCAATCAGTTCAATTATTTAGGCTGAATTCACGGGACAGGGATAATTTTGTTATAGTTTGGACCTAGGAAGGTCATTTTAGTTATGTAAAGTAAATTTATATGAGAGAGATATGGAATTTCAACTGGTTCGGACCCGGAAAGTGAGTGACCGCTTTATCTTAATAAGTTCAGTTATTTAGGCTGAATTCACGGGACAGGGATAGTTATTTTGTTTAGTTTGGACCTAGGAAGGTCATTTTAGTTATGTAGGATAAATTTATATGAGAGAGATATGGAATTGTAACTGGTTTGAATCCGGAAAGTGAGTGACCGCTTTATCACAATTGGTTCAGTCATTTAGGGTGAGTTCATGTGACAGGGATATTATCGTATAGTTTGGACCTAGGTAGGTCATTTCAGTTATGTAGGGTAAATTTATATGAGAGAGATATGGAATTGTAACTGGTTTGAATCCGGAAAGTGAGTGACCGCTTTATCTTAATAAGTTCAGTTATTTAGGCTGAATTCACGGGACAGGGATAATTTTGTTATAGTTTGGACCTAGGAAGGTCATTTCAGTTATGTAGGGTACATTTATGTGAGAGATATACACCAGAACCCCCCCTTTAAAGGTGCAGTCCGGCGGGTGAGCGATCGTTTTCGTTTTGCACCTCTGCGGTGGAACAGGTTTGGGGGGAAAAAAAAATGGCTTCCTATCATCAGAATGGAAAGAAAATGGCTTCCTATCATCAGAATGGAAAGAAAATGGCTTCCTATCATCAGAATGGAAAGAAAATGGCTTCCTATCATCAGAATGGAAAGAAAATGGCTTCCTATCATCAGAATGGAAAGAAAATGGCTTCCTATCATCAGAATGGAAAGAAAATGGCTTCCTATCATCAGAATGGGCACCATTTTCTTTCCCCCAAACCTGTTCCACCGCAGAGGTGCAAAACGAAAACAATCGCTCACCCGCCGGACTGCATCTTTAACGGACTTTGAAAAATCATTGATATCCTAAATAAGGTCTTGTAGGTGTGGCACCATTATGGGTCTGTGGAACTCTCATACCTCAGTGGGCAACATCCTGGGCACGCTCATCGCTGGTTATCATCATCATCATCATCACCATCATCGTCATCATCACCATCATCATCATCATCATCATCATCACAATCATCATCGTTTTATTATCGTCCTGTAACAGGCGCGGCACCATCATGGGTCTGTGGAACTCTCACACGTCGGTGGGAAACATCCTGGGCACGCTCATCGCTGGTTATCATCATCATCACCATCATCAACATCGTTATATTATCATCCTGTCACAGGCGCGGCACCATGATGGGTCTGTGGAACTCTCATACCTCAGTGGGCAACATCCTGGGCGCGCTCATCGCTGGTTATCATCATCATCACCATCATCATCATCATCACCTTCATCATTATCACCATCATCATTATCATCATTATCACCATCATCATCATTATCACCATCATGATCATCATCACCATCATCATTATCACCATCATCACCATCATCATTATCACCATCATGATCATCATCACCATCATTATCATCATCATCATCACCATCATCATCATCATCATCATCATCATCATCATCGTCATGTAACAGGCACGGCACCATTATGGATCTGTGGAACTCTCATACCTCAGTGGGCAACATCCTGGGCACGCTCATCGCTGGTTATCATCATCATCACCATCATCACCTTCATCATCATCATCATCACCTTCACCATCATCATCATCATCACCATCATCAACATCGTTATATTATCGTCCTGTAACAGGCGCGGCACCATGATGGGTCTGTGGAACTCTCACATGTCGGTGGGAAACATCCTGGGCACGCTCATCGCTGGTTATCATCATCATCACCATCATCGTCATCATCACCATCATCATCATCATCATCATCATCACAATCATCATCGTTTTATTATCGTCCTGTAACAGGCGCGGCACCATCATGGGTCTGTGGAACTCTCACACCTCGGTGGGCAACATCCTGGGCGCGCTCATCGCCGGCCTGTGGGCAGATGGCCCCTGGGGCTGGTCCTTCATCGTCCCCGGCATCATCATCGCCTCCCTCGGCGTCATCGTCTTCTTCTTCCTCGTCCCCTGTCAGTTACGTTTATTTTTTTATTTTTTTTACTGCTAGATTTTTTAGTATAATTAAGTATGTACCTGAATAATTTGTGTATTTATTTTCCCCCAATGCTTTTGTGATGTGTTGATAAAGCGCGATGAGCCCACTATGGGGTATCGCGCTATATAAATATTCGTTATTATCATCAACGTCCTCGCATTGCGTCGACTGACTCGTGGGCGTTACTCTTTCTAATTAACTCCCCTCCACCAAAGTTGATTACGATACCATTCACCTAGCAGTGCGCGGGTCAGAACCAAAGTGCTAGGTGATTGGTATCGTAATCAACTTTGGTGGTGGAGGGGAGTTAATTAGAAAGAGAGTATTCACCCTTTGTTCAATTTCGTTATCTCCTCTCTTGGCCTCACTATTTCATTCTTTAGTTTTACATTGATTTAAGGGTTTTTTAACCCTTTTACCGCCAGCCATATTTCAGCCAAAAAGTGCCATTAAATTTACCTGAGTAGAGAACAAGATCCTGTCTGCAGTATTGGGGATTCTTCTGTGACATCTATAAAATAAGGTCTATCCTTACTTCTCAAAACTAAGACAATAGGGTCTTTGGATAATAGACCCCAATTTGATGCCTTTTAGTGACATAGGTGTTAAAATCACTGTGGTGCTAAAATGCGACTTTGGCAGTGAAAGGGTTAATTTTACCAGAAACGAACTTCAGTTATTAATAAATCCCCCCCCCCCCCCCCCCCCCCCTACCCCCCCCCCCCCCCATCCCCCCCCCCCCCCCCCCCCCCCCCCCCCCCCCCAAAAGGTCAGCCACAAGCGATGTGGAGCGTTTTGAATTAGGCTGTTCTATCCTGGAAGTCTCTCTCGGATTAACTTGAAAACAGCATGGTGATCCCATATAGGCAATGTAATCATTTTATAAGGCTTATCGGACTCAAGCTATCTCTGTCCATCATTGTATCTGTCTGTCTGTCTCGTTATCTCTCTCTCTTGCGATGCCCCCCCCCCCCCCCCCCCCTGAATCGTCCAACGGGGCTCTGCCCCTGTACCCTGCTGGGGCCCGTGGCGGCCCCTGGACCCCTGCCTTTCAGTTTTGTTGTCATTCTGGGAAGTTGCACCCACGCTGACTCCTCCTGTGGGGATACCGGGGGGGGTCTTTTGTATAAATAGTTCCCCCACCTTCTGGAAGTTTTGTACTTGTAACTTCCTCTAATCTGTCACTGTCTTTAACTCTGCCTTTTCCTTTTGCTTACTGTCATCTACTATCTTTCTTGCCTTACCGGTCCATTGCCCTGCCTTTTTTCATTAAACACTTCCAAAAACACTTCCTCCAGCCGAAGTCGGGACTTGGCTGTGCCTGACTTTCTTAGTTTGGCGCATAACGGCAGCATGACGCATCTGCGCTTATAATTGACAGAAAACTGTCCTAGCGATCGAAGAAGAAGAAGAAGAAAGAAGAATAGTGTTGCTATATTTTACAAACTACAAGGCGTACCTTGTTTTATGAAGCGTATCCCCCCTTCAAAAAATAACGAAAACGGGCACAAAATTCTAGTTTTGTTACTATAAGGAAATAAGCTGTGTATCATATTGTTCGGACTATAAGGTGCTACTTTGTATAAGGCTGGCTGTTGGGATGATTCCTGGAGTCTTTAAGCCAGGGAACGACAACAATAACAAATCTTTGCTACTATAATTTATTACTAGCGAATAAACCCGGCTTCACTCGGGCACACACACAAAAAAAAAAGAAGAATATGCCGGACCCCCCCCCCCCCCCCCCCTCAAAAAAAAAGAAGAAAAAGAGAGAAAATAAACAGGTATTCAGTGGAGATTCGAACTCGCAACCTCTTGCGTGCAAGCGCATCGCCCTAACAAAATGAGCTATCACAGCGCCGTGAGAAGTAGAGTAAAATATATATATATATGTGTGTGTGTGTGTGAAAGAGCGAGAGAGAGTGGAGGGAGTGGGGGGGGATACGGTGTGGGGGAGAGAGGGGGGAAGAGAGAGAGAGAGTGGAGGGAGTGGGGGGGGATATGGTGTGGGGGAGAGAGGGGGGAAGAGAGTGGAGGGAGTGGGGGGATACGGTGTGGGGGAGAGAGGGGGGAAGAGAGAGAGAGAGTGGAGGGAGTGGGGGGATACGGTGTGTGGGAGAGAGAGGGGGGAGAGAGAGAGAGAGAGGGGGAGAGAGAGGGGGGAGAGAGAGAGAGAGAGAGGGTGGAAGGGCTGGGCGTATAATGTTCCCCACATGTATTTAATTTGAATGTTTTCTAATGATATCTTGTTCTTACGATGTCAAAGTTCTTTTTTATATTTTAATCCCGTATGTCTCCTTTTTCTTCTTTCTTTTTAAACCTGTTGGTTTTTATGTCTGTAAAATGGCGCCTGGCGCGAGGGACAGGCGTCACCTTTTTAATATGAATTATTATTTTATTATTATTAATTGAAATTTTCTGTTAGTCCTCGGTGATGTATGAAACATACAAAGTTTGCATGACGTTATTTCTGTTTTCTGCACAGATCCCGGTGATGTGGGCATTGAAGTACATAACACTCGGGTAAGCGAGAGCTCTTGTCCTGCCCTCTTTCTTCTACGCCAGATTTCTGCAAATGATGTGTCGTGGATGTCAGATTTTTAACTCATTTTTGCCTTGTTTACCGTAAAATGCAGTCTATAAGCCGCTACTTTTTTCCTCAACTTTGGTCCATGTGGCTTATAGACTGACTAGCCGGTTACTACCCGCTTCGCGGATAATAAGCGTAGTCAACTGTATTAAGAATCCACTGTATTATTATTTGCGTGTTGGGTTGATTGTTAATAATAAAAATAATTGACGGAGCCAGGTTCGAACCCGTAACGCCAGTTCGAACCCGGAACGTTTGTGGAACGTTTGTATGCGACGACTGAACCATTAGGCTATTGTATCTTGCTGCAGTCTGTTGAAAATGTTGCCTTATAGTTGTAAAAAGCAGTGGGTAGAACCACTGACCTGGTCGACTCGCTTTCATATTACGCTAATTACGGAGCGTGTTGCAAAATGTAAAGTACCCTATGTTACCCCGGGATCATCCATCTGGATACTGTGAAAGTTTGGCGGTGATAAAACCACGCTAAATATGGTGTTATCACAAAAACACACACACACACACACACAGCTCGCATATATATTTAGATGCGGCTTATCTGTGGATTTCGTTTCTATTCTACATTTATCAGTATTGATTAAATCTGTTTCTGGCCACATTCTTCAGCCTATTTTGAGCTTCTTTAGACTCAAAACTGCTTTGGGTAATCAATAGATTCTTATTCTTAAAGTGTCTGAGAACATTAAATACTCACGTTCTGATAGGAGAATTTCTATATTTGTGTTGCTTTGTGCACATACAATTTTCTCTGCGGCTTATAAACTGGTGAGGCTTATATGTGAATAAACACCTAATATTTTTGTCAATTAAAGGATGAGGCTTAACCCTCTCATGGCTGCATACGCCAGATCCGACCGATTTTTTCTTTACCATTGGCTCCCGTAGCCCCCGATTGCGCCCGCTGAACGCCCGGTCTAGTAGTTTCACTTTCACTTTTGCCCTACCCACAATGCAATATACTAAGTTAGTTCTTCCTGTTCCTGACTCTCAGTGGTCCGTTTTTGGTTCTTACAGCAAGGGAAAGCACCCACTAGTCTTTTTGAACGGATTTTTCGAGGTGACCCCAAATGTTTTTTCTTCTTTCCACGTGACGTGCGCAGTATTGACTCGGCGCGATGCTCGGAGCGCCATTACGGATTTTTTAAAAAATTCCAATTCATGGTTTGTTGTGTGACAGTGTGTTAGCTTTGGAATGAAAATATCATCATTGCTATTCAATATGCATCTTTCAGAAATTAAATGTGAGTTAGACTTTATTCTGGGTGATTTTTTTAAATAAAAGATTTGGTGTGACGTTCGGAGTTACTTCCCATCACTTGGTATTCAATATAGATTATCGGTTCGATTGATCAGAGTGAGAGGGTTAATATACAGGTTCGTCTTATAGTCCAGTTTGTACGGTACTCGTATACTCGTAAACTCAGGCCAACCATATCTCCCCGTGTACGAGTTAACTCACATAACACAACCCCGTTCTCAAACTCTACCATCTAGCTTGGTTCTCATTCACAAATGTTTCTATATGGTGGTGGCTTTAGCCAGTTTATAAAAGTTTCCGGTCACAACTCAGATTTGATTGATTTGGAAGTAGATTTTTTTTTTTTTTTCCCCCAATTTTTATTCAATGATGGAGTAGTAACCATGATGTCTGAGTAATGAAACGGCAAGTGAAATCATGTTTGAATAATAATAATAATAATGAGCATTTATATGCGCCTAATCTTAAACAAGCCCTAAGCGCTTACAATAATAAACAAATAAATGAATAACCCCCCCAAAAAAAACAACCCACAAAGACAAACAACAACAGCAACAACAACAAGCAGTAGAAAATATGAGAATGTCAAACATTTCCTCGCATACACACACACATGCGCGCGCACACACACAACACAGCACACACAAACAAAACACACACACACACACACACACACACACACACACCACACCACACACACAACACACACCACACACACACACAACACAACACACGCCCGCACAAACCACACACTGCACACAAACACACGCGCAGAATGGACCGAGGACAATTGTAATGACAAAAGTAGTGATTCTATTGAGTTTTTAGTGAATCTAAATGAAGTAGAAAGCTATACTTTCAATCATTGCATAAACAACAAACATTTTTCTCTATAATTTTTCGGGTTTTTTTTCCCTTCTTCCCCCCCTTTTTAATTTGTAACTCTCTTTCAATCTATGGCTGGTACCCACGTGTCGTCATATCCGGCCACAAGGAGCGCCATATTATGGGAGACCGCCATCTTAGTCCTTACCTTTTTTTGAAAAATGTCAGATCGATGCTGCGTATTTGGCTGTTCCAATTCGAAACTTATCTAAACTGTATTTATAACATCTGGATGTTTTCTTTACACATTTAGATAACATTTTCACTTTGTTTACACACAAATAAGGACTAAGATGGCGACACTTCCGTTGGAAGGGTCGAGATGCGCACGCAGGTGGGTTGGAGCCATTGTCTGTGTGGCTGACTAAGTTGGATATTTCCAAGAGCCGTAAGTGTTGTTTGATACAAAATTGTCTTTTTGTACTCAACTACAGAAGAGTGAGGATCCTGAGGAAAACCCTAACAGAGACCTTCCCCCCTTGTACGGATCCACCAACAGTTATCGCAGCGAAGAATCTGTGAGTGTTTTGTACATGTATACGCGATACACACACACACACACACGCATACACACACACACATGCATGCACGCACACATTCTTTTTTTAAATTGAACTTTTTTTTTCATTTGACAGAATTCCACAAACACACAGAACATTGAATATATACACAAGCACACACACACACACATGCACACACACACACACACACACACACACACACACACACAAATGCATGCACGCACACATTCTTTTTTTATATTGAACTTTTTTTTTCATTTTACAGAATTCCACAAACACACTGAACATTGAATATATACACAAGCATGCACACACACACACACACACACACACACACACACACACACAAATGCATGCACGCACACATTCTTTTTTTATATTGAACTTTTTTTTTCATTGTACAGAATACACACAGAACATTGAATATATACACAAGCACACACACACGCACACGCACACGCACACACACACACACACATGCACACACACAACACACACACACACACACACACACACACAAATGCATGCACGCACACATTCTTTTTTTATATTGAACTTTTTTTTTCATTTTACAGAATTCCACAAACACACAGAACATTGAATATATACACAAGCACACACACACACACACACACACACACACACACACACACACACACGCGCACTCATACACATGCACACATACACACACACACATACATGCACACACACACTCTTTTTTATATTGAATCTTTTTTTTTCATTTTACAGAATTCCACAAACACACAGAACATTGAATATACACAAGCACACACACATACACACACACACACATACACACACACACACACACACACACACACACACACACACAGGTGCACACACACACACTTGCACATGCACACACACACACACACACACACACACACACACACACACACACACACACACACACACACACACACAGGTGCACACACACACACTCTTGCACATGCACACACACACACACACACACACACACACAGGTGCACACACACACACACTCTTGCACATGCACACACACACACACACACACACACACACACACACACACACACACACACACACACACACACACACACACACCAAAGTGAGATTCTCACTTTGGTTCTGACCCACACACTGCTAGGTGATTGGTATCGTAATCAACTTTTAGTGGAGGAGAGTTAATTAGAAAGAGAGTATTCCCCCTTTGTTCTATTGCGTTATCTCCTCTCTTGGCCTGACTATTTCATTCTTTGATTGACATGGGGATTAATTAAAGATAGTAAATTGATGATGTGCTCAGATATTTAACTTCTTTGTGAAGCGCTTAGAGCCCCGTAAGGAGAATAAGTGCTGTATAAATTGTCATTATTATTATGATGTTTTAACAGCCTCTGCTCGGCGACGTCCCTGAGGCGGAGGACAAGGCCATACCTCTCAGCAAGGCTGTGCGTTTGCCTGTGAGTATATAATTGTTTAGGGAGCTGCACTGGCTGCCAGTGCAGTTTCGCTTAGAGTTCAAACTGGCAGCCCTTGCATTCCGCCACTTTGAACAGACCCTACCATCCTACCAAACTGTTGAAAGTTCCTAAAGTGAATTTAAAGTCTTTTGAACAACGCATTTTTAGTTTTTGCGCCCCCACTGTCTGGAACTCTTTGCCAGTTGATCTCCGTCACATATTCAGCACTTCCCGCTTTCAAAGCCAAAATGAAAACTCACTTGTTTCAAAGAGCTTTCTCTCTGTAACTTTTCACATTAATTAGATGATGATTGAATGAATGTGTATGTATGTTAGCCCAATTGCGTGTGAATCGGTGAATGTGAGCGCCTTGAGTTTAATTCTGAAGAAAGGCACTATATATAAATACTATGTATTATTATTATTATTGATTCAAATGAATTGCCTTTGTAGTTGTATTCTGTTGCAGTTTTTTTTGTTTTTTTGCATTTGGTATAATTATTCTAGTCACAAAAACATCTGTGAAATTCGGGCTGCTCTCCCCCGGAGAGCGCGTTGCCACAAGCGCAGCGCCTACCCTTTTTTTTTTGGGGGGGGGAGGGGATAGGAGGGTGAGGAGAAGGGGGGCGGGGGGCAGAAACTTTGGAAAACTTAGCTATCAATTTGGCCATACCAGGCAGCGGGATTTCTCCCTGCTCCTATCGACTTTTAACTGCCGTGGGGATTTTTATGTACGTAAAGCGCACGGGTCAGACTAGCTTTAAGTCCCCATCCAAAGGACTCGACGTTTCAGTTTGATTTTTCCTGTCGAACTAGAAAAGAAACGGGCGAGGCCAGGATTTGTACCCGGGCGGGTGGGTCACTCACAATGCGGCTACACATTGAAATTGGTCTCCCCGCTGCGTACAGCCGACACGTATTCAGATTTCAGAGGAGCTCAAAGGAAAAAAGTTATTTAGAAGATTTTATTTTTTTTAAAGGCAGGAGAATGGGGTCAATAAGTCGGAAAGATAGTAGATGACAGAAAACAAAGGGAAAAGGCAGAGTCAAAGAGAGTGAAAGATTAGAGGAAGTTACAAGCACAGAACTTCAAGAAGGCGGGGGAACTATGTTTGCGAAAGACCCCCCACCGGTATCCCCAGTTATCTAGGATTTTACGTCCTCTCGACCTGGGAAGGCACATATGTGATCCACCGGTATCCCCATGGGGTGCTTCAGCATATAAACCACAGGATCTTAAGCTTTCCTTGTATCTGTTGATGTTGTCTTACCCTGGCTTAAAGACTCCAGGGATCATCCCAACAGCCGAAGCACTTGAACATTATGGTACAAATGCACCAGCTAGGGATGAGGACATGAAGTATGAATGAAAATTCATTTAGCGTCCTCCGGTCTGGAGCAGACACATATGGGACATTTATAGAGATAATAAAGATGGCGGGAACGATCCTGGAGGCAATGCCCGAAGGCAGTGCAACACCAGGAAAGTCCCGATTTTTTTAAGCAATTGCCCCTAACAAGTATAAATGAGAACATTACGTGCGTGACTGTTTTTGATTACCCCGCCACGTGGGCAGCCATACTCCGACTTCGGAGGACCTTGTATGTGTTTATTCATTTACTGGTGTGTGTTGTGTGTTTGTCGACAGGGGGTGATAGAGTTCTCGCTGTGTCTGTTCTTCGCCAAGTTGGTGTCCTACACGTTCCTCTTCTGGCTGCCCAAGTACATCGGAGCCACCAGTGAGTCGATATTGTATCGTATTGTGTTGTATTATGGCGTTGTATTTGTATTATTGTCTGTTCTTCACCAAGTTGGTGTCGTACACGTTCCTCTTCTGGATGCCCAAGTACATCGGAGCCACCAGTGAGTCGATATTGTATCGTATTGTGTCGTATTATTGTAATAATAACAAGTGCAACGCCGAGCGGCTGCAAAGTCCCCTCGCAGCATCGCCGAGGTACTCCAAAATCGGAATGGCGTAAATTTGACCTTAATGTAAAACTAAGTACATCAGTGGATAGCTTGCATCTTGTGCAACAAGTATACCAAATTTGACGATAATAGACTGAATAGTTTTTTATATATAGCCTTGGGGTTCGAACCTGTGATTTGAGCGCGCGCGATCACGCGCACAGAAAAATTCATGACAACTGTGTCATCAAGAAATGTTGTGAAAAAAAACTGCATTAAAATAGATGCAAAAACTTCGCGAGATATTAGCGATTATGTGTTTCGGGGTTTGAACCCCGTAACTGGCACGACCTTGACCTTAATGTAAAACTAAATACATCAGTGGATAGCTTGCATCTTGGCAAACTAGTATACCAAATTTGATGATGATAGACTGAATAGTTTTTTTAGAAAAACGGACGAATAGCCGAACGAACGGAGGGCACACCGGACGGACACCGGACGGACGGACCAGACAAAAACAATAGCTCCCCGAACCTTCGGCTCGGGGACTAATAATAATGGG
>CM065713.1:22081538-22102726 GCA_017654935.2 Phymorhynchus buccinoides
GACTACATGCTGTGTGCCTCCTCAAACACGCAAAGCGAGGGCTGGGGATCTGCCTGATGGTAGAGTAACTCCCCCTGTTTGACCGATTGAATCAGGCAAGATAACTCCACACACACACCATGAAATAACTGCTCTTAATTATTTCCGAACAATTCCTATTGTACTCAAATAAGACAACGTTTTAGTTGAAGGCTGTGACTCTCAGACTAGGGGGCCTTTGCAGTGGCTCTAGTGCTTCAGTCGAAAGGGTTTCCTGGCCTTTGGGGACCTTCCTCCCCCCCAACGCCGTCTGTCCTCAAATCCCTTTGGCCGAGAAAGTGGGGATGTAGCATGGACGGGCAAGGCTTCTCCGCCGTAAACAAATTGTAGCCCAGCCCGCCGGAATAGCTGCTGCCCCCCTCTCTGCTATCTGGCAGTCATTGTCGGAAACGACGGGCAGGGAATACAGTGGGGTTTTTCTCCATGATGATGATGATGATGATGATGACCGTGATGGTGATGATGATGACCGTGATGATGATGATGGTGATGATGATGGTGATGATGATGATGACCGTGATGGTGATGGTGATGATGATGATAGTAACCAACTTTCTTTCAAAGTATGTGACACTGTCTGTGAAACAGCCCCTGTGATGTTGCTGATGTTGATGCTAGTGATGATGACGATGATGATGATGGTAATGATAGTAAAGGTGATGATGATAATGGTGATGATGACAATGCTGATCATGATGATGATGACGATCATGATGGTGATGATGGTGATAGTAAAGGTGATGATGATGATGATTATCATGATGGTGGTGATGATCATGATGAAGATTATGATGATTACTAGGTCATGTTGATGATGGATGAATCATGATGGTAATGATGATGAAGATGATGATGATTATTAGGTCATGTTGATGATGGTAATCATGATGTCGATAATAATGATGATGACAACAACGACGATGATGATGATAATTAGGTCATGTTGATGATGGTAATAATAATGATGATGATGATGATGATGATAATGATGACGACGACAACAAGAACGATGATGATGATGAAGAGGTAGACAATGTCGATGACAATAATAATGATGATGATCACAACGATGATGTTGTGTATTTTTCAGTCATGCTGATAGTCTGCGGTGCGTTAGTCAACGGCCCCTACGCCCTCATTACCACGGCGGTTAGTGCGGATCTGGGCACGCAGCCAGCGTTGAAGGGCAGCAAGAAAGCTCTGGCCTCCGTCACTTCTATCATTGATGGTACCGGGAGTATCGGTAGGTATTTGACGCACGCATACATACACGTAAACACACACATGCATGCGCACGCACACACACACACACTCACTCACACAGCCAGCGCTGAAAGGCAGCAAGAAAGCTCTGGCCTCTGTCACTTCTATCATTGATGGTACCGGGAGTATCGGTAGGTATTTGACGCACGCATACATACACATAAACACACACACACATGCATGTGCACGCACACACACACACACTCACACTCACTCACACACACAGCCAGCGCTGAAAGGCAGCAAGAAAGCTCTGGCCTCCGTCACTTCTATCATTGATGGTACCGGGAGTATCGGTAGGTATTTGACGCACGCATACATACACATAAACACACACACACATGCATGTGCACGCACACACACACACTCACACTCACTCACACACACAGCCAGCGCTGAAAGGCAGCAAGAAAGCTCTGGCCTCCGTCACTTCTATCATTGATGGTACCGGGAGTATCGGTAGGTATTTGACGCACGCATACATACACATAAACACACACACACATGCATGTGCAATACACTAAACACACACAAACACGCACACACACACACACACACTCACACTCACTCACACACACAGCCAGCGCTGAAAGGCAGCAAGAAAGCTCTGGCCTCCGTCACTTCTATCATTGATGGTACCGGGAGTATCGGTAGGTATTTGACGCACGCATACATACACATAAACACACACACACACATGCATGTGCACGCACACACACACACTCACACTCACTCACACACACAGCCAGCGCTGAAAGGCAGCAAGAAAGCTCTGGCCTCCGTCACTTCTATCATTGATGGTACCGGGAGTATCGGTAGGTATCTGATACACGCATGCATGCACCAGACACACACACACACACACACACACACACACACACACACATGCATGCACATAGAGGCACACTCACTCACACACACACACAGGCACACTCACACACACACAAACACGGCAAGGGGCACAACTGTTTCCTCTCCTCTCTCTTTCCACACGAAGGCACACTCGCACACATTTACACACATACACATACATATTTACACACACACACACACATACACATACACACATGTGCTCGCACTCTCTTACACACTGATGCTGTTGTGGGAGGTGAACAGAGGGTAATGATGATTATGATAACGATGATGATAATGAAGAAGAATGATAATAAAGAAGTGATGATGATAATGATGATGATGATAACAATGAAGAAGATTATGATAATGATGATGATAACAATGAAGAAGATTATGATAATGATGAAGATGATGATAAACAATGAATAAGATGATGATGATAAATAATAATGACAATGATGATGATGATAACAATGAAGAAGATTATGATAATGATGATGACAATGAAGAAGATGATAATAATGACAATGAAGATGATGATAATGATGATAACAATGAAGAAGATGATGATGATAATGATGATGATGATAATGATAATAATGATGATGATAATGATGATGATAATGATGATGATGATGGTAATGATTATGATGATGATAGCGATAATGAAGATGATGATAACAACGATGATGATGATAACAATGATGATGATAATGATGATGATGATGACGATAATGATGATAATGACGATGAATGACAATGATGATGATAACGACAATGATTGACGATGATGATGATCTTTACGCCACAGGAGCAGCACTGGGCCCTCTCCTAACAGGATGGATCTCGCCCACTGGCTGGCAGAATGTCTTCTACATGCTGATTGGCGCTAACATTTGGGCTGCAGTGGTAAGATTGTTTCGTATTGTATTGTGTGTGTTTGCATGTGCTTCATTCTGTAGTTTTACGTCTGTTCACCCGCAAGTGATATTAGACCCCCCAAAAAAATAATAAAAAAATAAAACAAACGTGTGTGTAAATTAATTAAGCTTACAACAGATAGCTATTGAAGTGAGAGTGTGTGTGAATGCGTGAATGATAGTGCTGCATCTATTATGTATGTGTGTGTGTGTGTGCAGAATGCTCATTTAATTTTTGTGTGCGTTCTCACACTTTGTGCGCTCGCGCCAATGTGTGTCTTTTTTTGTGTGTGTGTTAGTGTTAGCGGAGGATTGAGTGTGAGTGCGTTTGGTGCGTGTGTGTTGACGTGTTTGTGTGTGCGTGCGTGCATATGTGTGTGTGTGTGTGCGTGTGTGTGTTGTTCATTGTTGTTGCATGTTTTTGTTGTTCATGTAAAATATATTATTTTTGTGAAGCGCCTAGAGCCCCCACGGGAGATTAGGCGCTATAGAAATGATCATCATTATTATTATTATTGCATCGTTTCATTTTGTATTGTAATTATATGGCAATTAAAAAAAGACCTGGCCAGACCACGTCTCTGTGGCCCAGAAGCTCTTCGGAAGCCTGGAGGACCTGCAACATGCGGCCGGTGTCACGATAAATAAGTAGTCGTATGAAATATTTACCTCTGCGCATGCGCATTAGAACAGTTACTTATCTCACGTGATTACTACTAACCCTAACCCCTAACCCTAACCCTATCCCTAACGAAGTTGAAACAACGGAAAGAACCAAGAAATAGAGCAGGAGGGTGTAAATCTACATATTTGCAGAGAAATCGATGTACAAAGCCATGCACTTAGTTTCGTAATGATTCACAATGGCGGACAAACAAACGATTCTGATTGGCTACGCGGCGGTAAAAATCTCATAGAGGTAAAAATACACTGCTACACCGGCCATATACAGGTGGAACGACTTGAATGAGTTAATAGGACAATGTGTCCTGACTCAGCATTATCAATAGGACAAATGTCCCGAACTTGCTGTTTTACACAGTGATGCAATAGGACAATGTGTCCTGACTCAGCATTATCAATAGGACAAATGTCCCGAACTTGCTGTTTTACACAGTGATGCAATAGGACAATGTGTCCTGGCTCAGCATTATCAATAGGACAAATGTCCCGAACTTGCTGTTTTACACAGTGATGCAATGGGACAATGTGTCCTGACTCAGCATTACCAATAGGACAAATGTCCTGAACTTGCTGTTTTACACAGTGATGCAATAGGACAATGTGTCCTGAATCAGCATTATCAATAGGACAAATGTCCCGAACTTGCTGTTTTACACAGTGATGCAATGGGACAATGTGTCCTGACTCAGCATTATCAATAGGACAAATGTCCTGAACTTGCTGTTTTACACAGTGATGCAATAGGACAATGTGTCCTGAATCAGCATTATCAATAGGACAAATGTCCCGAACTTGCTGTTTTACACAGTGATGCAATAGGACAATGTGTCCTGAATCAGCATTATCAATAGGACAAATGTCCTGAACTTGCTGTTTTACACAGTGATGCAATAGGACAATGTGTCCTGACTCAGCATTATCAATAGGACAAATGTCCTGAAGGTTGCTGTTTTACACAGTGATGCAATAGGACAATGTGTCCTGACTCAGCATTATCAATAGGACAAATGTCCTGAACTTGCTGTTTTACACAGTGATGTAATAGGACAGCTCTCCCGTCAGGGCTCAGGACAATAGGACAGTTGTAAAATTTCATAGGTCAATGTCTGGAAAATGACAGAAATGTGCATCACTGTTTCATATCAAATTACGTTATTTATTTGATGATTTTGCATCAGTGTGTTGTCGTGTGTATGTTTATCTTTGCACTGCCTAGAAGGGGGGGGGAGAGGAGTGTGTGTGAGTATGTGTCGTGGGATACTTGTGTATGCGAGTGCGCGTTTGGGGGTGAGTGGGTCTTTTGTAGTTTAAATAGTTCCCCCCATGTGTTTTCTGTGTGTTTGATTAAACGTGTGTGTGGAGTATGTGTGTGTGTCTGCAAGAAGTTCTGTGCTTGTAACTGTCCTCTAATCTGTCACTCTCTTTGACTTTGAACTTTAAAAAGCGCTTTGCTTACTGTCATTCTACTATCTTTCTGCGCTTTACCGGTCCATTCTCCTGCCTTTTTTCAAGAAACACTTTCAAAAAGATTTCCTTCAGCCGAAGTCGGACATGCTGGGCCTAACTAATTATTTCTTAGTTAGGCGCATAACCGCAGCATGACGCATCTGCGCTCATAATGGACAGGAAATTGTCTGAGTGATCGAAGAAGAAGATCTTTTCATAATTGTCGTTTTACAGCTTTGTTAGATGACAGCAGCTTGTCTTGATAGATCAACGGGTTAAGTCTGACGACGCATTGAAGTTTAACCAATTTTGAGTTCACGTCTCTATGTCTTGCTCACAATGATATATATATCGTCGCTGTCGGAGTGTCCAATGCTAACCATGTACCTACACAATCAGTGATTTTACAGGAGCATCAAAAGACATGTCGTCATCTGCTACAGTGTCAATTCCCCATTTGATATACGCTTGACTCTTCTTCTTTACCGATGAGTAAACATGTGACATTAATGAATGAGAGTAGCGAGGGGAAGAAGAAAAAAAAAAGAAAAAAATGGAAAACAAGAAAACAAACAAAAGGGGGGGGGGGGAAGGAAAAAAAAAAAGAAGAAGTAAACATGTGACAATAAAAGTTGCATTAACACCCAACATTTTCATAATAATTCAGTTGCACGATTAGTGCATTGTTGTCACAATGGGAGATACGACAGCTGCCAGCACTTACACGATTAGCGCGACAGTTACATGCTTATCGCGTCAAAAACAGCGACAACCAGCCACATACACGATGATTTCCGCTGTATCATGTGACAAATTTGAGCATTTTCATTGGTCGCAGACACAAGATATTTATAGAAGACCCGTGTGAGGTCACTGGAAGGAGTTTCAGTAAAAAATCTATTTTTGTCAAATTTTGTAGATACACGGTTAGCGTCGGACAGCGACGATATAATCTCTTTACCCAGACATTGACCAGCGTTTCAATTTTATACTTATTGTGGCGGTACCATAGCCAATGAGGTTTAACCGAAGCGTGGTTACTGCTACACCTATCTGTATTGTTAAAAAATCGAGACTTTACTGGTGTTGCACTGCCTCCGGGCATTGCCTCCAGTATTGTTCCCACCATCTTTGTATCTACAAAATGTCCCATATGTGTCTGTTCCAGACGAGAGAGGACGTAAAACACCATTTTTCTTTCATTGACCAGCGTTTGTGTTCACCTGTTGTTGGTTTGTCTTTGTCTTTCAGCTTTTGTCTCGGGTCCTGGGTAAAGAAATGGTCAAGATGTGCTGCCGTCGCACACCCCTCCACGAAAACACTGAGGACGCCGTAGCTGTGACACGAAGCGCTATTGAGCGCGAAGTGTAGAGAAGAACGCTCAAGTCTGCGATAGTTTTGGGAAGTGCGCCAATAGTTTTCGGGACTTCGATGCGGTACAGTAGAACCTTCCGTATAAGACCTCCCATTATAAGACTCCCTCCCGCATAAGACCTACTTCTCTGAGACTTTGTAAGTATCAACTCATTCGCATCGCAACGATTTTGAATTATCAACACACAAAAATTGCAAATCACTCCAGCCATACACACAAACAAAACATACATAAACAAAAAGGAGAAATGAAAGAAGATTACGGGTTTTTTACTTCAGGTTTAGACATAGGGAAGTGGTAGAGATCAGAATTTTTTTTATATAGAGACTTTATACAGAAAAACCTCTCCACAGTGTGTGTGTGTAGGTTGTTTTTTTACACTTTGAAACTGCGTATGATTCCACTCTAGTTGGTTGGTTGGTTGGCTTACCCTGGCTAGAAGACTCCAGGGATCATCCCAACAGCGAGAAGCACTTGAACACTAAGGTACAAATGTATCAGCTAGGGATGAGAACATTACGTGTGTGACCGTTTTTGATTACCCCGCCATGTGGGCAGCCACACTCAGTCTTCGGGGGAATTCCACTCTAGTGATTATATTCTGCTCCTAGCAAAATCAGAAGGAAAAAAACCACAGCACCAAATCTTGTTGAGTGTGGAAAAAAAATGATAGTTTTTTGGGGGTGGGTTTTTGGGGGGCAAAATGAGAAGCAACCAGGAATGCTATCACATTCTTTTCTAGTTTATTGGAGCACAAAAATGTGAGCAAAGCACTTTTCTTTTTTTCTTTTTTTTCTTTTTTTGGGTGGTACCTCCGCCAATACCATAATTATTTTGCTTGTCATTTGTAATACCTACTTTGCCATGTTAGTTTGCTTGACTACTACTGCATGTCAACGGTTTTGACAGCAGAGATTGTTGTTTCTTTGGACGATAAGGCCATACTTTTTTTTTCCCCCAGACTGAGACCTCTGCGCATTATAATATGACTAACAATTTAGTAACAAATTATAACCTCCCCCCCCCCCCACTCTCTGCCAATACCATATTTAGCATGTCATTTGTAATACAGACAAACCTCTATTTTAAGACTTCCAAAATGTCCGGAAAAATCGGTCGTAAATTGGAGGGGTTGTATGACGGAGGTTTTCACTGTAGAAAGAAAAAGTTCAGCACAGTTCATACTCTCTTCTTCATGCACACATACAATGACATATTAAAACTGGATTTGGGTCTTTCCAACTCCATAGGATTGTGCAATCGATGTATTACAGTTTCACTTCGCCGACTTCTGTTAATCACCTCCACTCTCGTCCAAAGTCAGTGGTTTTCTTTTTCAAAGTCAGTGGTTTTCGTGCTTTTCCTACGCTTTCCGCCATCTTTTCTACAACAAGGGAAGCGACTCCGCTTTCAGGCCCTTGACCGTGGTTGTTTCCCTTTGCTCGAAGTCTATGCAGACGACAACAACGGTCGTAAAAACCAACAAAATGGCGGTCGTAAGTCGCGTTTAAGAGAGGTCGTTTACATAGTAAAATGCATCTGTGCCAACAAATCCGGTCTCAAATGAGAGGTGGTCGCTTAACAGAGGGTCGTAAAATAGGGGTTTGTCTGTACTGGGTGTCAACGGTTTTCACAGCATAGATATTAGCGTGTCATTTGTAATGCTTTGCTTCAACATTTGTCTGTTTGTTAGTACTGGGTGTCAACGGTTTTCACAGCATAGATATTAGCGAGTCATTTGTAATGCTTTGCCTACAAACATTTTTGCTCATAAGGCAAATAATTCGACGGCAGAAAAGAGTTAATCAGACTGCTCTTCCTGTCATCAAGTTATCTTTCCTTACGGGAGAAAAAGGTTAAATTTACCTTTTTTTTAATGTCTTGTAAATACTGTCATTCTTTTTTTCTTTTTTAAGCTTGAAACCATTGTCTCTTAAAACGCTGTGCAATTGTGTATTGGTGCTTTTAAAATACTTTGTTAATGCAAACTAATTGCTTTTTTTAATGTTCCTATTTCGCTATAGTACCTTACCGTTTGAAACTAAATTATTTGTATTGCTTCACGGTTTTCATTTATTGCAAAAAACACAAAAATTATATTGCAATTCTGAATTCATGTTTGGAACAGTGTTTCTTAACATTATGCAATCTTAAAATGAAATAAGCATTCTGCCATGTTTTTAAACACTTAAAAAATATATTGTATATATTTTGAACATAGAAGCGTTTTATATGAAAAAATACCCATAGGTTTGTTTTTTATGTGCATAATGTGCACTGGCCAGACTTGCTTTAAGTCCCTATCTGAAGGGGAAGGGTACTATAATCATTTGTATCTTTTTTTTATCGCTTTTGCCTGTCCATGCAATAGTTCATGAACCATTGTACAGAATTGCTTAAAATTGTGTAGTTTGGTATTTATATGTTGGCCTCTGCAACTAGGGTTATTAATGCCCTTGACAGTGAGAGTGAATCCCTTGTTGGTCAGTATGCTGAAAAGGGCATTCACTCTTGCAAAAAGGCAGCCATTTAGTGGCCTCAAATAGGGTTATTGGCGAGAGTTATACCCTTGTTTGGTCAGTGCTCAACCATCTTCCCCCACCCACCAAGGGCATTCACTCTTGCAAAAGGTGTTCTTTGCAGTAGCCAATACTCGAAGCTAATGTGTTGTGTTGAATAAGTTTAGTTGCAGAGAGCTTGTTGCTTTGTTTGGTGTCTTAAATATGATGTTTATTTTAGTTGTGTGTGTGTGTGTGTGTGTGCGTGCTTGCGTGTGTATGTATGTGCTTGGTATAATCCGATCTATGCATATATGTCTTCTTCTTTTTTGTTGGTCGACCCATCTTATGCGGCCGGCGTTGCTCCCACGCCATTCACTCCGAGTCGCAACTCGGGCAAAATCCTCAATGTCGCCCCTAAGGGAAGACAATCTGATGACTGAAAGAGCAGCGCGTTTCTCTCTTTTCTGTCATCAAATGATCTCCCCTTATGGGCGAAATTGTGGATGTGACCCCAACTCGCGGACACAGCCTGGTTTGTCAGTTGTTATCTTCTTCTTCGATCGCTCAAGACAGTTTCCTGTCAATTTTGAGCGTAGAATCGTCATGCTGCCATTACGCGCCTAACTAAGAAATAGGCCCAGCAAGTCCAACTTCGGCTGGAGGAAATGGTTTTTTAAAGTGTTTCGTGAAAAAAGGCAGGAGAATGGAACCCGATAAGGCAGAAAGATAGTAGATGACAGTAAGCAAAGGGGAAAAGGCAGAGTCAAAGAGTGACAGATTAGAGGATGTTACGAGCACAGAACTTCCAGAAGGTGGGGGAACTATTTATGCCGTAATTATCTTTTGCATCCCCCATCATCCTCATGTCTATTTCATATTCTGAATGTAGATGTAATTTTTTTCTCTCTTTTTTTTCTTCTCTTTTTCCATTTTATTCATATATCTTATTGTTTATATTCTGTGTTTTGTGTATTTCACAAAGTTTGGATTGATCTTTTTTCTTATTTTCATTGGTTTCCTGATGTATATTTCACGAAGGATTTGAAATGTACCTATCTTTATCAATGTTTTCTTTGATAATGTTTAGATTAACCTGTTTAGTCTTGTACTTGCTAGCCGCCATTAAAAAAATCATGCATAGTACGTTGGCACAGTATAAGCTTATAAGCTTTAAGCTTCTTGTTGCCGTTATGCTTGCTTAACATGTGTGTAATGTACGTTTTGATAAATAAAAAAACCATTTAAACCAACTGTTTATGCAAAAGACCCCCCAGTATCCCCTCGGGGGGGGGGGGGGAGTCAGTTGTTATTATGCGCCGTAAGTATGTTCGGCGATACTGTTCAACGTGCTGAATATGAATGGCGTGTTTCTTGAGATTGTGTAGTTATGCAGCGCGATTAGAACGCATGGTGCTGATTGGTTATGTATTTTGTATAGATACAGTGGAACCTCCTTTAAAAGACCTTCAAAAATCATCATAAATGAGGTCTTATAAGGGAGGAGTCTTATAAGGGGGGTTATTTTAATACTTACAAAGAAGGGCAATGTATCAGAGAAGTAGGTCTTATAAGGGAGGGAGTCTTATAAGGGGGGTGATTTTAACACTTACAAAGAAGGGCAATGTCTCAGAGAAGTAGGTCTTATAAGGGAGGGAGTCTTATAAGGGGGGTGATTTTAATACTTACAAAGAAGGGCAATGTCTCAGAGAAGTAGGTCTTATCTTATAAGGGGGGTAATTTTAACTGTTACAAATAAGGGCAATGTCTCAGAGAAGTAGGTCTTATAAGGGAGGAGTCTTATAAGGGGGGTGATTTTAACACTTACAAAGAAAGGCAATGTCTCAGAGAAGTAGGTCTTATATGGGAGGGAGTCTTATAATGGGCGGTCCTTAAGGGAGGTTCCACTGTATCTTTTAGTAGTTGTGATAGCATTTTTTGTAGAATTGTAGTTGGTTTAAACAACTTTATTTACACAATTTGATGCAAATACAAAAATATCTCAGCGCAAGAGCACAACAAGCTAAAGCTTATGGGCGTACTCAACACATTTATAAATTACAAAAGAACAGCTGCATAATCAATTAACAAAAATCATCATGGAAAAAAGCATTTAACAAATAAGGCAATAAATAATATGGGAAAAAGTAAATGTACAAAGGTACAACATTTACAAACACACGTGTAAGAATAAATGTAAACGAAAAAGAATTGTAGTTGACGCCGTGGTGTGTTTGATTTTTCAGCAGTAAGGTTTTAAAGTGTTGTCTCAAAGAACAAATAATTGAACATGATAACTTTTTTTTCTTTATTAGTTTTTTTGTTGGTATTTTTTTTGGTGTTTTTTTTACACCATTTTATGTATTGTTGTTTTGAATGATGGTGTTTATAAAAAAAAATAATGTACTCCCATTTGAAAGAATGAAACCAACGTGACAGTGTGCTGTGTGGGTTTTTTTGTGTGTATTAAGTTTCATAATTATATTGCATACGACTTAGTGGGCATTGCTAATAATGTGTATCCATGACATGATTTAAGTCACACAAAAAGTAGTGTTCAATATTGATTTTAATGAGTGTAGAAGAGTGGAAGTTGTGAGTATGTAGAGGAGTGAAAGTTGTGAGCATGTAGAGGATTGGAAGTAGAAGGTGGAATAATTATTCCACCTTCTACTTCCAATCCTCTGAATTATTCCACCTTCTACTGCCAATCATCTACATGCTCACAACTTTCACTCCTTCTACATACTCACAACTTTCACTCCTTTACATACTCACAACTTCCACTCTTCTACATACTCACAACTTTCACTCCTCTACATACTCACAACTTCCACTCTTCTACATACTCACAACTTTCACTCCTTTACATACTCACAACTTCCACTCTTCTACATGCTCACAACTTTCACTCCTCTACATACTCACAACTTCCACTCCTCTACATACTCACAACTTCCACTCTTCTACATACTCACAACTTTCACTCCTTTACATACTCACAACTTCCACTCTTCTACATGCTCACAACTTTCACTCCTCTACATACTCACAACTTCCACTCCTCTACATACTCACAACTTTCACTCCTCTACATACTCACAACTTTCACTCCTCTACATACTCACAACTTCCACTCCTCTACATGCTCACAACTTCCACTCCTCTACATGCTCACAACTTCCACTCCTCTACATGCTCACAACTTTCACTCCTCTACATGCTCACAACTTCCACTCCTCTACATGCTCACAACTTCCACTCCTCTACATACTCACAACTTTCACTCCTCTACATACTCACAACTTTCACTCCTCTACATGCTCACAACTTCCACTCCTCTACATGCTCACAACTTCCACTCCTCTACATGCTCACAACTTTCACTCCTCTACATGCTCACAACTTTCACTCCTCTACATGCTCACAACTTTCACTCCTCTACATACTCACAACTTTCATTCCTCTACATGCTCACAACTTTCACTCTTCTACATGCTCACAACTTTCACTCCTCTACATACTCACAACTTTCACTCCTCTACATACTCACAACTTTCACTCCTCTACATACTCACAACTTCCACTCCTCTACATGCTCACAACTTCCACTCCTCTACATGCTCACAACTTCCACTCCTCTACATGCTCACAACTTTCACTCTTCTACATGCTCACAACTTTCACTCCTCTACATGCTCACAACTTCCACTCCTCTACATGCTCACAACTTTCACTCCTCTACATACTCACAACTTTCACTCCTCTACATGCTCACAACTTCCACTCTTCTACATGCTCACAACTTTCACTCCTCTACATACTCACAACTTCCACTCCTCTACATACTCACAACTTCCACTCCTCTACATACTCACAACTTTCACTCCTCTACATACTCACAACTTCCACTCTTCTACATGCTCACAACTTCCACTCCTCTACATACTCACAACTTCCACTCCTCTACATACTCACAACTTCCACTCCTCTACATGCTCACAACTTCCACTCCTCTACATGCTCACAACTTTCACTCCTCTACATGCTCACAACTTCCACTCTTCTACATGCTCACAACTTTCACTCCTCTACATACTCACAACTTCTACTCTTCTACATGCTCACAACTTTCACTCCTCTACATACTCACAACTTCCACTCTTCTACATGCTCACAACTTTCACTCCTCTACATGCTCACAACTTTCACTCCTCTACATACTCACAACTTCCACTCCTCTACATACTCACAACTTCCACTCTTCTACATGAGTATTTTTGCAACGATTATTTTCCAGTATGCTTCCGCCCAGGGAATTAAACCGAACCTAACTCGAAATTGGTCTGATGCGTTGAGCTCACCAGTGGTCAACTCAGGATGCCAATTTCACCGCCAGGGGGCAATCAAATCAGTAGGGGCTTAGCGCGTGATATTATTAGTTGGGGGTAGAGAGTTTGAGAAAATACTGCAAGCCATATGTTAGCAATGCCGCTGGTAAGTTTGAGAAGAAGAAAAGAAAGAGAGAGAGAGACAGTTACCAAAGGTCTGGAAGAGAGAGGGAGAGCGAGAGAGAGAGAGACAGAGATAGAAAAAGACTCAACTCGACTCAAATAATTTGAATGAATAGGCCTTCTGCCCGTATCATAGGGAGAGGGTTATAATGACACATAGCATTCGCATTGGGGGTAGAGAGAGAGAGACGGAGGGATTCATCTCCCCCTGTCTCTCTTTCTCTCTACGCCCAACTAAGAATATAATGCGCTAAGCCCGTACTGGTTTGATTGTCACCTGGCGGTGAAACGTGCATCCTAAGTCGCTCATTGATCAAGGCGGGGTCGCAACTGTAAGATTACTGACAATTTGCCAAGATTAACAAATAATAATTTAATTTGTTTTTTTAAACAGTGACTCCTGTCCCTCACGAGGCTCCAGGCGGCCATTACAGACATAAAAACCAACAGGTTTAAAAAGAAAGAAGAAAAAGGAGGCATACGAGATTAAAGACCCACCACGTCAGTGTCAAAATCACGGTTTTCACGTGTTTTCTCTGTTATAGCTAGTAAGGAAATCTTAAGAAATCTTCCTAGCATAAGAGGGAATGTGACACATGCCGTACGTGGTAGGGGGTCTTTAAAACATAAAAAAGAACTTTGACATCGTAAGAACAAGATATTAGAAAACATAAAAATGAAATACATGTGGGGAACATTATACCCCCAGCCCTTCCACCCTCTCTCTCTCTCTCTCTCTCATCCCCTCTCCCCCCCCCCCTTCCTATAAAACACTGACGGTGACGCCATAATTATGAAAAGAAATGATGTAACATGACGTGAAATGACCAAAAATAACAAATCAAATCAAATCAAATCAAATCAAATCAAATTCACTTTATTATCTCCCAAGGAGAAATTTTGTTCAGGTGCCAGAATAACAAAGACATCGACATTCAGCATGCATGAATAGGAGCAAAAGTTACACATAATACACGCTTAAAGATACACATTATATGTGAATACATACACGTCTAAGGATAAGCATGCATAGTTTCTTTTAACACGATGAACACACATTTAAACCTAAAAGGATCATGAGTTTAGGAGGTGGATGGATCTGGGGATGAAGGATTTCTGTGCCCTGGAGTTGACTTTAAAAGTTTTGTAGCGACGTCCAGAAGGTAATTGTTCGTAACGTTTGTTCAAAACATGGGAGGTGATATAATTATGATGATATAAGTGATAACATGTTTTCTTCATCTGTGAACTGACGTCTTATGACATAATACTCCTGACATAATACTCCTTTAATTTCCGCAAGGCGATGTGTCCATTCTTGAATGTTTTGTTGTGCCCATGCATTTAACCCTTTCACCGCCAGCCATCTTTGAGCCCAAAATTTCCATTTAACTTACTTGGCTACAGAAAAGATTTTGTCTGCAATATTGTGGGATTTCTCTGCGACACATTTAGAATAGGGTCAATCCTTACTGCCTAAATTTAGGAACACAATATCATTGAATATGTTGACCCTGATTTCAAGAGCTTTCGTGACATGGGTGTTAAATCATTGTGGTGCAAAAATGCGACATTGGCGGTGAAAGGGTTAAAAAGGATGTGAATACACAAAAGTTGTCTCTAAAACCAAATTACTTTGTAAAGATACTTTTTTCATTATGCTACTTAATAAAATAAAAATCTGTAAGAAATGTTTAGAATTTGTTGTGTGTGTTTTTTGGATATCATATTTGAACATCCCGTTGTGGCGGTACCATAGCCGATGAGGTTTATCCGAGGCGTGGTTACCGCTACACATATCTATATTGTTAAAAACTCGGGACTTTACTGGTGTTGCACTGCCTCCGGGCATTGCAGCCAGTATTGTTCCCACCATCTTTGTATTTACAAATGTCCCATATGTGTCTATGACCGAGAGGACGTAAAACACCATTTTTCTTCTATCATATTTGAACGACTCTAAGTTACTTTTGCGTGTGTTTGTTTCCAAGACTGAGACCCCTGCGCCAGAAAAGAATGTTATCACTTATATCATCATAATTATATCATCAGATTATGATTATAGTAAGGATATCATTACAAATTTAAATCAGAATTTGGTGTAATATTTGGGGGGTAATGTAAGCCTTACAATATGACGTGCCTTAGTTATCGCCCGCGAAATACAAATAAATGCTTTTATGTTGTTTCCACTTACTTGGTTAGACCTGGGTTTTTTTTTTTATTGAACTGTGGTGTTTTGGTTTTGCTCTGTTGTAGAGGATGTTTTTACTCTGTCATTTGTATGGGTTCTAGTTAAGGTTTGCTCTGTTGTAGAGGATGTTTTTACTCTGTCATTTGTATGGGTTCTAGTTAAGGTTTGCTCTGTTGTAGAGGATGTTTTTACTCTGTCATTTGTATGGGTTCTAGTTAAGGTTTGCTCTGTTGTAGAGGATGTTTTACTCTGTCATTTGTATGGGTTCTAGTTAAGGTTTGCTCTGTTGTAGAGGATGTTTTTACTCTGTCATTTGTATGGGTTCTAGTTAAGGTTTGCTCTGTTGTAGAGGATGTTTTTACTTTGTCATTTGTATGGGTTCTAGTTAAGGTTTGCTCTGTTGTAGAGGATGTTTTTACTCTGTCATTTGTATGGGTTCTAGTTAAGGTTTGCTCTGTTGTAGAGGATGTTTTTACTCTGTCATTTGTATGGGTTCTAGTTAAGGTTTGCTCTGTTGTAGAGGATGTTTTACTCTGTCATTTGTATGGGTTCTAGTTAAGGTTTGCTCTGTTGTAGAGGATGTTTTTACTCTGTCATTTGTATGGGTTCTAGTTAAGGTTTGCTCTGTTGTAGAGGATGTTTTTACTCTGTCATTTGTATGGGTTCTAGTTAAGGTTTGCTCTGTTGTAGAGGATGTTTTTACTCTGTCATTTGTATTGGTTCTAGTTAAGGTTTGCTCTGTTGTAGAGGATGTTTTTACTCTGTCATTTGTATGGGTTCTAGTTAAGGTTTGCTCTGTTGTAGAGGTTGTTTTTACTCTGTCATTTGTATGGGTTCTAGTTAAGGTTTGCTCTGTTGTAGAGGATGTTTTTACTCTGTCATTTGTATTGGTTCTAGTTAAGGTTTGCTCTGTTATAGAGGATGTTTTTACTTTGTCATTTGTATGGGTTCTAGTTAAGGTTTGCTCTGTTGTAGAGGATGTTTTTACTCTGTCATTTGTATTGGTTCTAGTTAAGGTTTGCTCTGTTGTAGAGGATGTTTTTACTCTGTCATTTGTATGGGTTCTAGTTAAGGTTTGCTCTGTTGTAGAGGATGTTTTACTCTGTCATTTGTATGGGTTCTAGTTAAGGTTTGCTCTGTTGTAGAGGATGTTTTTACTCTGTCATTTGTATGGGTTCTAGTTAAGGTTTGCTCTGTTATAGAGGTTGTTTTTACTCTGTCATTTGTATGGGTTCTAGTTATGGTTTGCTCTGTTGTAGAGGATGTTTTACTCTGTCATTTGTATGGGTTCTAGTTAAGGTTTGCTCTGTTGTAGAGGATGTTTTTACTCTGTCATTTGTATGGGTTCTAGTTAAGGTTTGCTCTGTTGTAGAGGATGTTTTTACTCTGTCATTTGTATTGGTTCTAGCTAAGTTTTTCTCTCTGTTGTAGAGGTTTCCTTGGTTTGTTTTTTTTCTTCTGGGTTTTTTTTAAGGATGTTTTTTACATCACCTATTTGATATTTGGTTTTCACCATGATCCCGGCCAGTTAGTAGGGCATAGATTGTTTATTTGAAGCATGGCTCATACTAAATTTTGGGGGGCGTTTAACTGTTTAGTTTGTGTGTGTGTGCATTCGTGTGTGTGCGCGTGCGCGCATGTGTTTGTGTGTCGGGTGTGTTTCTTAGGTGTGTTGTTTTTACTTCATTTTACACAAGTTACTTTTGGTGCTTTGTAGGCCTAACATAAGGAAAAGGTCTTCTTGAATGTAAATTCCCAGTCCCTGGCATTTAATTGCAATACGCCTTTCCCTTCCACAGAAACAAAAAGTTAACTCACTTGGATATTTCAACCGTATTCACACGGTTTTCTTCAGCAATCTGAGGAGGCTTGAATGTTGTTGGCAGTAGGACTTGATTGTGGTGAGTTGAATTCAGGTACATATGTGGGGTCAAAGGTTGGGTGGGTTGACAGCGGTACCTGTCTGTGAAGATTTCCAATCATAGACTGATAGATGGCTGGTAAATCAAACCAAAGATCTCAGTTTAGACTTGGTTTTCTGAGTCTGATGTTGATGGCCTCTTTTACTTTTCTTCTGAGTGGGTGTAGTTCTGTGTCCAGGATCCTGGTGTTGGTCAAATCCAGTGAATGGCCACTATTTCAAAAGAAATAGTCAGTCGCTTAGGCCCAGCATGTCCGTCTTCGGCTGCGGAGATTCTTTGTAGAAGTTTTTTTCTTTAAAAAAAAAAAGGCAGTAGAAATGGACCAGTATAGGGCAGAAAGATAGCAGATGCCAGTAAAGCACAGAGAAAAGGCAGAGTCAAAGAGAGTGACAGATTAGAGGAAGCTACAAGGCACAGAACTTCCAGAAGGTGGGGAAAGACACCCACCCACCACCTCCCATCCCAGTCTTCCTGGTAAGTGAATTCAAATGGACTTTGCCCCCCCCCACCCCCCCCGCCCCCCCCCCTCCCCCGGCATTCTCACGAGAGTGTGTCAGTTGTGCGTGTGTGTGTGTGTGTAACCAGATCAAAATTGCAACCGATTTCAGATTGTAATCAAGATCACTTAACATACAATCTATTTTTTTAAATGACGTATTTCAACATTTGTGTTGATTTGAAACAAAGTTATCTATAGAACGCTGTCATCATGAGTTCGATCTCTGTAAATAGTGTTTTGATGGTGATCTCGACGTGTATCTTGCAAAAACTCACTCATCCGTCAGGATGCCCCTTTAAGGGCTGTTCACATCCGCAACGCGTAAGTTCCGTACGGAAAACCCATACACTTATATAAGAAATAAGCGTGATGGGATTGCAGATGAGCTTCAACGCGTAATGTACACACACACTTTCATATTTCTTACTTACAGATTTTTAGGATTTTTCTATCAAAACAAATTTGCCGATGAGTTTTCGTGCAGACATGTGCACTAATGCCTTTACGTAAAAAAAAAAATTTATCTAGTAAATTTGGTGTTTTACGGCCTCTCGACCTGGGAAGGCACATATGGACATTACTAAGACTTTACGGCAATTTCAGAATGCTTAATTAGAATGTGTTTGATTTGAAATCCGTTTCAAAATACTTTATAAACGAATATCGAATCATTTGAACATGGATGGTTTTGATTTTTTGTTGTCGTGTTTTTTTTTTGTGTGGTTTGGAAGTGATTTGAAAAATATTCCATGATTTATGCCCAATTAATGATTTATTGTTCTTCTCTTTTTTTTTTAGTTGATGTACTTCACTCTAACCCTTTCACCGCCAGCCCATTTTTCATCCAACCAAAATGTACCATTAAACTAAACTGGGTAGAGAATAATATATATCTGCAGTATTGGGGATTATTTGTTCTGGTAAAGTAGGCCCCAAAAAAAAATAAGGTCTATCCTTACTTCCTAAAAACTATGACAAATAGGGTCTTTCGGATAATAGGCACCAATTTGCTGACTTTTAAGTGACACTAGGTGTTAAATCACTGTGGTGCTAAAATGCGGGTTGGGCGGTGGGAAAGGGTTAATCCATTCCTGATTTCTATTTTTGATGGCCATGTTTTTACGAAATCATATGGATGCTTCTGTGTTTGTTAGAAGAGTGAGTGGAGTGCAGCCATGTACAATAGGAATTTTTCGGAAATTACTAAGGGGAGTAATTACATGGTGTGTGGGAGTGATCTTGCCTAATTCAATTGGTCAAACAGGGAAAGTTACTATACCATCAGGTAGATCCACAGCTCTCACCTCGTGTGTTTGAGCAAACATACAGCATGTAGAACGGGCAGTCCTCAGTGCGTCATTCTGAAATTGATGTCATTTCTATTTTTACGTCACACTTTTGCAAGTTCTATCGTTGTGGCCACTGGCCACACCTCATTTTTCTAAAAAAAATGTTTGCAAGTCGCTGACTGGCTTCCTGCGGTTTCAAGCTATGCCGCCAGGGTTGCTATGGTTTTGACAGAGTAAGTCGAGGTAATCAACTCTAATTTTCACGAAGTGCTCTCCCCTAATTTTTTTCCCACGAAAATGATCTATTAGCAGTGTAAACAATTTAAGTGTATGTTTTCTGGTTTCAGAAATAAATTCGTTATTCAACGAAGAATCTTGTTTGTTTGTTTGGTTGCAATTATGTGCTGTTTGGACATTCTGAAGCAGAGAGGGAGGGGTGGAGAGAAGACGGAAAACATCATTCCACGCACACGCACACGCACACACAACACAACCACACACCACCACCACCAACAGCAACAAGCGCACACACATACAAACTCACACACACACACTAATATACACACACATATGCACATACACATGTGAGGTAAGACGCAGGATAACATCCCCAAGCGAAGAGAAGAAGACGAACAACGCATACAAACGCCATATTCTTGTTCTTCTTGCATAGAGCATCCTCCATCAACAATTTGGGATGATTATGACCTGGGGGGGTTTCCAACTAATCAGGAGACTTGTGTGAAGGACTTGCTGCCCGGATGATCAGCTCAATGAGGGATTGCATGGAGGGGGCGAGAGGGGGTGGGAATGTTTTTTATTTTTTTGGGGGGGGCGGACAGGGGGTATGGAGTTTTGAGCTCCGTTGAGACAACGGAATGGTTAGACAGGGGGAACGGGGGTGGGGATGGGATGGGGGCTCAGATTCGGGATTTGAATTCCTCCACCGAGGCTGATGATATGTGCCTCAGGTTGAAGATAGTTTCCACTCACTCACAGCCCTTGGAAAGAAATATAAATTATATATTATTATTATATATTGGCCCTGTTCCAAATCCAGGAAGAAGAAGAAGATATATATTATATAATATATATATATATAGTCTCAGAGACACGGTGGGTAGATAGATTCTATGTATTAAACTGGTGCAATATACTTCCTGAAAGCTTGTTGGACGCCATATTAGATTGACTCAAGACTAAGTATATGTGCAACAAAGTAATGTCACTCTATTATTAGGGCTATGGAGAGTCAGCTCCTTTGGATGGGGGGGAATAGAAATTATTGTAGCAACCTCTAACCGTTCTTTCCCTCTGTCCTCGTCGTGCATGTGGAATGGTAAGAATTTAGAGTGTTGGCATTTTGATATCGTTTGTGGGAGAGATCACAGGTGCTAATAAAACGAAACTTTTTAGAGAACAATTATTGTGATGTGGAATGCTTCCTTTCAAAAAAAGTTTTTTGTGGCTTGAAGGAAATGTTTGGTTTAAGTAACTTAAAATACTAATCCCTTTTAAAAAAATAAAAATAAAAAAATAAGCGTTAATCTGATCGCTTGCTTGGCCTTTTGGCTAAGACAGTGATTCGGGAACATACTTTTTGTTTTATACCCTGGTTGGTTCGTTCCAGCCCGTCTTACATGGCGAAAGCCGATACGCGACGCTAAACTGAACTTCCATCCTTAAAATA